>JARHVA010002109.1:330000-722500 GCA_037957365.1 Torreya grandis
GAAGGATATTTGATCTTGTTTTTATGTTTTTTTATATCTCTTTATGAATTGGATATTATGGAGTGTTTTAGACTCCATAAGGATGCCCTATGAGTATTTTAGATGTCTATTCAATCTATATTTAGTATGAACAATGTTTAATAAGCTGATTATATGTTCGGTAATACTATTCCTATGTATAAAATATATATTTGAGTTGATTGAGAATATGCAAAGGTGAGATAAGATGACTATGATCATTTTATGATGTCAAAGGGGACATAATGAGTGTATCTATGCTTTTATAAGTGGTCCTATTTTCTTAGTTTGTTTGATAGTGTGCTAAATGGGTGAATAGGGCTCTATGAGACCTATAAGAGCTACATGGGCCTTATTAAAAGTTTTAGATGCTTAAGGGTGACCCATACATACTATGGCCATCCTATGAATATTTTTTTGAGATATGTCTTCATGTGAGAGTTTCCTTAAGTGTTAATTCATGCCTAAAGGTGTTGATTATCAAGAAACCTCTATAAATAGTGGAACCAAAGATGATGGTTTCTAGAATTTGAATGTGAGAGTTTGGAAAGATTAGAGAGAGGTTTATGTGTGTGATTTTTGGAGATAAGGAGGGGTAGATTTCCCTAAGTATGAGTTGAAGAGTATAATATATTGAGGATTATTTTTATGACCTTTTGGTCATAATTCTATTGGGAGAATAGTGCACTTGTTATTTGAGTGTGAGTGAAGGTGAAAAGTAATAAATAGAGGTTCATCATCAGGTATTGTAGACATCAATTCAGATGTGGATTTGTTCATATGTGTTGTTTTGGTAGATCAATATCTAAGGTGGTTTTATCCTTCTTTCAAGGTGAAATTTTTAAAAAGTTTTAGTTTTTATTTTAGCTTATCTAGATAGGTGTGGTAGCACCTTATAGGATTGTAGTCTCACTAAATAGGGATTATATTTCCTTGATCATTTGTAAATGGTCTAAATTGGTTCTTGTTATTATAAGATAGTAGTCCAATTTCAGGTTCTGGTGGGTTTTATTCTCCAAGAGGGTTTCCCATGTATGTCATGTGTTATGTGATTGATCTTGCATTGTCCCTCTTGTTTATTGCTATGAACGATGTGTATTCTTCATGAATGCTTGTGGTAACTAATTAAATGTTTGTAAAGATCTAAATTGAAGTTGGATTATTTGGGCTCACTAATTCACTCCCCCTCTCAGTGATATACCTATAAAAATTGGTATCAGAGTAAGTCCTTTGGTAAAGGTTTAACATCTTAAAGGTGATTCAAGGTACAATATGGGTAGTCATCAAGGAGGTTTATCTACTAATCAAGCACTGATGTTCAATGGATCCAATTATGCTTTTTATAGTATAAGGATGAGGACATATATTATGTCCCTAGGGTTTTATGTATGAAAATATGTTTTGGATGGTTATGTTGCTCGTATTACTCCTCCATTTAGTGCTACAAAAAATAATTTATGTGAGAATAATTTCAAGGTGATGAATACTATCACTTGTGATCTTTCAAAGACTGAATACACCAATGTAATCTATTGTACATATGCTAAAGATATATGGGATAAAATTAAGATCATTTTTGAAGGATATTTAAAGGTCAAGCTTTCTAATTTACAAGCTCATAGAAGGCAATTTGAAAATCTCAAGATGAAGGAATAATATTCTTTGGCATCATTTTTGCATAGAGTTGATGATACTATGAACATCATTAGAGGTCTTGGAGAGAATATTAAAGAGGAAACTATAGTCCAAAAGGTATTAAGGTCTCTATCTCTCAAGTTTGATCCAAAATTATCTACTATAGAAGAGATTTGTGATCTTACTTAGTTGAAGATGGATCAATTGCATGGCACCCTTACTACATATGAGATGAGAATAAATGATGATATACCACCAAATAAAGAAGATGTATTCAAGATAGAGATGAAGTTTAAGAAGAAGTTATAAGGTAAAAAATCCAAATAGGATGGCATATCTGGCATTGATGAGGATGAACTAATTGCTTTGATTACTAGGAAATTGAACATAGGCTCAAAGAAGTTTAAGGGTAAACTAGCCTTTAAATGTTTCAATTGTGGAGAGATAGGACATTTTGCTCGTAAGTGCCCTTATAATAATGAGAATAAATATGATGACAAGAAGACATACATGAAGAAATGATTTGGAAATTTTAACAAGAAGAAGTCCTTCAAAAAAAATAAGAGTTTCTACACCAAAGAAGATTACAGCTCATCAGGTGAGAGTGAAGTTAGTGACTTAGAATATGATCATGAATATGATAGTCTTGTTGAAGATGAAGCTCTATTTGTGGCTGATGAAGAAACTAGCTCAAATCAAAAGGTATCTACTTGGAGTGATTTAGATGATGTGGACTATGAGACTGTATTGATGCATGCTCTTCAAGAACTAAAGATTGAGAAGAAGATCAATAAGAAGATTAAATTTAAGCTCAAAGACTATGATGATCAATTCAATGTATTTGAGGCAAGATTGAATTAATACACTAAAGAGCATGAAGATATGATAAATAATCTTAATTTTTAATTGGAAATCATATCTAAATACTAAAAACTAAAGAAGATGAATATTCAAGGTATGTTTCTAAAAATGAGTCTTTGAAATCTGAGCTAGAAAAGATAGTTAGTAAGGTGAAGACATTTTTGAGATTTGAAAAGAGATTATGTGATCTAGACAACATTATGAGTGGTAAAAATCATGTTAGTGATAGACTGGTCTTGGATATGATGAAGAACAAAAAAATGTTACTCAAGATAAGATGAAGACTAATGTGAACCAGAACAATCATACTTTGAAGACAAATCATTAGATAAGGATGGAAGGTATTGGAAAAATGAAAAAAAATCAGATCAAATAGCCAAATTCTATGAGGTATGCAAGATTCAATATTTACTATTACACATGTAATAAATTTGGTCATAGGGCTAGAGAATGCAAGAGACTTGTTAGAAATGAGTTTGCATGGAACTATGATGGGGGTCACTACTTAAAAGGTATGAATAGAGTTAAGTGATTTAATTATCACGACATAGGAAATGTTGTAAATTTATGTCCAAATAAGGTAAGTCAAGATACCTTTTCTTGAAAAAGGTATGGTGTGCTACAATTGTGAACAAAGAGGTGACATTGCTAGGTTCTACAAGCAAAGGTCTATAAGTCAGAATAGGTTTAATCAGGCTCCTAGAGTGTAAATAAGAAGGCATATTAACACATGGAAGCCAAAGGTGAAAAGTGTGAGTCATGATGAAACTTTAGGTCCAAGTAATTTGTTTGTTATGGTGGAGAATGCTTCAAAAGTTAAAGAGTACCAAGAGGTCTCATTGTCTGCTCATGTTGAGAATGAAGAGATCAAGCTCAAGGAGAAGACCAAGATACTGGTTGAGGCTAGTCCTGAGGTATGTATGGATCAAAGTGAACATCCTATTGTTTCTAATCATGTATCATGCAAAGAACATCAATTGTCTATGCCCAATGATAAGGTTCCAAACTGCAAGGAAGAAACTTCAAGCGAAAAGGTATGCCATAAAGCTATGTTGTCTCCATGTATTGTTAATCCAATCATAGAAGAAAAGGAAAATGGTGTATTGATTGAGGAATTTGTTTCTCCTAAGCCAAGAAGAAAGAAGAAGGACTATAAGTATCAGATCACCAAGAAGGAGAAGGAATATGAGGGGTTGTGGGAAACTCCTAGTGTTACACCATGGTAGAGCATTGTGGTGTAGAGGAGGTCTATATATATGCTTATTAAGAGACTAATTTTAGTGGAGAAGCATGTTTGTGTGATTAATATGATAATTTCAATCAAAAAAGGTGTTTGGTTAAGGGGGAGAAACAAGTTCATGAGCTTGCTCTAGAGGGTTGTGAAGGAGCTACTATGCAGGTTCAAAATGGGTGTTTTTAGATGGCCAAATGAGTTTGATGCAATGCTGAGAAGTGTTTTGTTCTCATAAAGGTTTGTGCATTTCTTTTTTATGTGCTCTAGGTGTTTTTGAGATTTGAAGGTATGTTTGTGCCAATTTAATATTTTTGAGTGCTCTCGATTTTCTTAGTTTTTATCTTAAGGGCAAGTAGGCCTAAAATGGGTTATAATAATTCTATGTTCCCAAAGGGATGGTGGTTCAATTTTTGGTCCAGAAGTGTGTTATGGGTTTCTCTAGGTGTGTAGAAAGTTTCATAGGTGTGCATTGAACAGAAGGAGGTTTCTTGACTTTGTTTTTTTTGAGATTCTATAGTTTTGAGCTATGCTATAAAAGTGGTTTACCTTGTGAATTGAGGTCTAAGGATTTTTCATATGTTGAATAGGCCAAATGGGTGGTCAAATAAAGATTTATAGAGAATTGAAGGTTTTTGGTTCTCAAATTATTCAAGTTTTTGTCAATGTGGAGGGTTAATTAGCTAATAAGTTTATGAAGGAAGTATGTTGTAGAGTATGAAATTGGTGATTAAAATTGATGTGATTGAGGGGGAATATTATATTTCTCCATATTTGAAGTTTTAGGTCTATAAGATATGTCTACTGAAAGTTGTGGGTTCTGCAAATTCCTAGTAGTGTTATAAGGAGGCTAGATAGGCCTAGTTTGAAGAAGAGTGATTCTTGCTCAGTTTCTCCAAAATAAAAAGGTATGTTTGTGTCAAGGAGAGTTTTCAAGTTGGTTAATAGCATGTTTCCTATTTGGTGATTGGCATGAAGTTTTATTTGTGGTCTTTATGGTATCTGGAGAGAGAAGGCTAATAATCATATGTGATGATTCTTCATGGGTTGTGGAGATCTAAAGATGCTCAGAAGGTGAAATTGCTTAAAATTATCAGGGTAAGTCCCTCTCAGATGTTTCTTGATGTGTTCTATCATATTTCTATGGTTTTTTGTGTTCTTTCTTTATTGGTTGCAGTGCTTGTTTGAAGAGTGTTGGCATGGAGCAAGATGATGTTGTCAAGGCTAGCTAAAGTAGGCTCAAGGTAAGGGGGAGTTTGTATCATATTTATAATATTTTCATTTCCTATTTTATAGGTTTTTTAGGTCCTCAATATCATTTTTTGCCCACTTTGTCATTGTGTAAAAGGGGGAGAAAGTTCTTATTGTGGGAGTGCTTAAAGAGAGAGAAGGTGAGATATATATTGCTATATATGATGGTTGTTGACATCAATGACAAAGGGGGATATTGTTTGAGAATTTTTAGTGATGTCATTTTAATGGCATAGAGGTATCCTGGTGAGTGGATAAAGATTCTTGATAATCTATGTCGTAATGACAAAGTGTGCAATGTGCTTGTCCTAGTATGCTTAAAGAAGGCTTGGTTGATCTTCCAAGTTTACTTGGTTTGAGATGTTTAGGGATGAGTATGAAGTATTGAGCATGTGAAATAGGTCCCATAATAAGTTTTATATGCTTTTAAATATTGTGTTCATGAGTGGTATTCATCTGGTTATTCATTTTGTTCATCTAGACATTTTGGTCTAGTGGCATAAAATCTGAGTAGGCAGTTTGATGACATCACCATTGCCACATCAGAATCAGTCAAGGGGAGTTGGTCATACGGTTTTGATCAAATTATTCCTTAGTTATTATACTCTATATCTCAACTCATGTGTAAAATCATAGCCAAATTTACATGTGGCTAGAAAGAGTCGAGTAAGCATTTTGATGGTAGCATATCTCACATGTGTGAAAATTTTAGGAGAAGGTGATCATATGCATTTGTTCATTATTTTGCCTAGATTATTTAGCTAAATTTTAGATCATGCAATGAAGTTCATAAAAATATATACATATACAATGTTATGCTCCCAAGAAGTTTGACTGTGTTTTTCCATACTTAGACAAATTTGCATGTGACAAGAAATACTGAGTAGACATTTTTATGATTTTATATCTTTCACATGTGAATTTTTTAGGAGAAACTGATCATATGGGCTTATTCAGTTTTGATCCTAGTTGGTTTTTACTAAAACTTAGATTATGCAATGAAGCGCATCAAAATATATGCTTGTTCAAAGTTGGCCTCCCAAGCAAGTTTTTGACATAGCTCTATGAAAAAAGATTTTGAGAAAACATTTTAGTGATGTTATATCTTACACGTGTGAATATTTAAAGAGAAGTTTGGTAAATGGTTGAATTAATCTTTGAAAGGATAACATATGGTTTAATTTTCAAGACATGATATTTATCATAGCAAAAGATATATTTGTCCAATGTTAGTCTTCCAAGCATACTAAAAGCATCCCCATACTTATTCATTTCTACACAAGTTAAAGTTTTAGTAAGATCGATGGTGCACATTAATCCAAGAAGTTAGGAAGCATCAAGATGAGGAAAAGTGCATGATGTTTAATGATTGAGCAAAAGTAAAGGATAAAGATCCAAAGATGATTGGGTATTCATACAGATTGATTGAACAGTGAACATTGATTTCTAAAGACATAATTGATCTACAAAGATTGATAGAGCACATTAAGTTAATTTTTTTAGATTTCACGAGATGAGATCAACTATCAGATGTCTAACATTTGGATTTGGTAGACTGTATGTTAATATTTAAACAAGATCAATAGTGTAAGATTGATCAAAATTTTAGAGTACATGAGATGCAAACATTGTGTTCAGATTTTAACTTTGACCATTTCAATTCAAATATTTGAATTTAACACAAGGAAAAACTAGAGCTCTATATTTTTACCATATCTTTTGATATAATTTGAATTGGCTAGTATTGTAAAAATAAAATATGAAGAGGAATCCATGGCACATCTAATGAGATAGATTTGAATATCTAAAAGTGATTACAGTCAAATATATTGAGCCTAGAAGTTGATTGTGTGTTTGTGTTTGTTTTGCAAGTGACTTAAGAAGGATATTTGAGCTTGTTTTGATGTTGTTTTCATATCTCTTGATGAATTTTCTATTACGGAGTGTTGTAAATTTTATGAGGATGCTCTATGAGTATTTTGGAGGTGTGTTTAATCTATATTGAGTATGAAAAATGCTTAATAAGTTGACTGTATGTTCGGTAATGGTGTTCTTATGTATAGGGTTTATGTTTAAGTTTATTGAGCATACACAAAGGTGAGCTAAGATGACTATGATCATTTGAGGATGTCAAAGGGGACATAAGGAGTGGACCCATTCTTTTTTAAGTGGTGTTATGTTTTTAGTTTGTTCAATGGTGTGCTAAATGGGTGAATAGGTCTCCATGAGACCTATAAAAGCTACAGGGGCCTTGTTAAAAGGTGTCATTGCTTAAGGGTGACCCATAAATGCTATGGTTGACATATGAATATTATTTTGAGTTGTGTCTTCATGTAAGAGTTTCCTTAAGGGTGAAGGCATGCCTAATGGCTGACCAAGGTGTTGATTATCAAGATTGTTCTATAACTAGTGAAACCAAAGATGATGGTTTCTATACTTTGAATGTGAGACTTGGGAGATATTAGAGAGAAGTTTATGTGTGTGATTTGTTGAGTGAAGGAGGGATAGAGTGCCCTGAGGATGAGTTGAATATTAGAATAGATTAAGAACTATTTATATGACATGTTGGTCATAATTTTATTAGGTTAATAGTATGCATATTTTTTGAGTGTGAGAAAAGGTAAAGAGTAATAAGCAGAGTCCATAATTAGGTATTGTAGACATTAGTTCAGAGGTGTATGTGTTCATAAGCATTATTGTGGTAGCTTAGCATCTAAGGTGGTTACAGCCTCCTTGTAAGGTAAAACTTTTTAAAAGGTCTTGTTGTTGTTACAACCCAGCTAGACAAGTGTGGCAACACCTTGTGGGATTGTAGTTCCTTGATCATTTATCAATGGTCTAAATTGGTTCTTGTTATTATAAGATAGTAGTCCAATTATAGGTTCTAATGGGTTTTATTCCCCAAGAGGGTTTCCCACATATGTCATGTGTTATGTGATTGATCTTGCATTGTCTCTCTTGATCATTTCTATGAATGATGTGTATGCTTCATGATTTTTTGTGGTAATTGATTAAGAGTGTGTAAATATCAAAATTGAAGTTGGATTATTTTGGATAATTGATTCATTCCCACCTTTTAGTGATTTTACCTCTAACACATCTTTTAAAAATGGAAAATCAATCATAATAAGTTATTTGGGGTTGTCATAATAAGTATCATCCCCCTCCCCTCATAGATGGTCATGAGAGTCTTATTCATCAACCTCTCATTTGTAAAAATATGTTTCAAATAGTAAAAAGTATTACTCTAATTCCCTACACTAATTATATGGACATTTGAGGTATCTCTTCAACCATCACATATGACAAGTTCACTGACCCCACCTTACATATTTGAGCATGAATAAAATAAATAACTAACAAAAGAGAGCTTATTCTTGGATACTAAAATGGATAACCTAAAGACCATGGTGCCTAAATATTCTTAGAGTTTCCTACATGTAAGTGTGCAATCTTAAAACCAGCCTATGTGTACCTCAAATTAAAGTAAAGAATGGAATATGAGGATGGGGGAAGATTCATCCATGTAATAAGAATGATAAAATGAAGAATATGATAATATTTGATCACAATGAAGGAATAAAAATGCTTAGAAATGGATGGGGCTATGCTATGACATTATTTTCACTAGAGAAACTTTTCTAATATAAAAAATATCTATCAAAAATATTAATTAAATTAGTAGTCATTCCAAAGAGGGTGAAATTAAATGGTCATCCTAAAATAGGGGAAAGTAAATAATCAACCCAAAAGAGGAAGAAAGTAAATAATCATCCCAAAAGAGGGGGAAATTAAATAATTACCAGATAATTGCAAGGAAATTAAGGAAAACATGATTAAAAGGTGATAAAAGTGATAGCAAGAAAATGCAAAGGTGATACCTAAGTTCTATAAGAGAAAAAAAGGCTAAAAGAAAAATATGAAAGAAACAAAAAGGAAATAATGGTCAAAGAAAAAAAACATCCCAAAAGAGGGGGAAAATAAATAAATTGTTGAAAATTAAAGAAACATGAAATAAAATAACAAGTAAAATCTATGTTAATGATTGTATCAAGGAATAGTATGTTAAGTGTGTGCACATTTATCACGTAAAGTTTTTGTAAGATGAATTTGTTTATTTTTAATATGTGAAATGTTATTTATTACTTCCTCATGTTAAAGATGAGATATTAATAATCCAAGATAATGAGTATGGGTTGTAAGATGAACATGCATAACATCAAGGATGGGTATCAAAATATTCCATATAGGTTGAAATATAAGTAGCATAAGGTGACCCAATATGTGTATTAATAAAATTATGGGTATCAAAATATGCCTTAATATGTGAAAAAATAAAATGATGAACATTAAAAAACTCCAAAACCTATCAGATATAGGTGGATTAGAGTTAACCGAAAGATCAACAAGCCTAGGATTGATGTTAAAATCTGTGTAAAAATGTCAAAAAATATTTGGGAGGTGATAGAAAATTTTGATGTATGATATCAAATAAGATAATACAGTATATATAAATATGATTAAAATAAATTATATAAGCTATATCTTTATATTTTGATATAACATGACTAAAATAAACTATATAAATTAGGTTGATATAACCAAATGATGATAGATGATAAAAATGGACTGGATTGGCTAGGTCAATACAATATGGTGATGATGTAGGACTAAAATGGATTGTATCATATGGGTTTATATAGTCAAATATAATATTAAGAACCATCTCAACACTTTTGGGTCATATTTGATGTATTTAGATGAAGGTAGAAGAATTATATCGACACATTCTAGGTCATGGTCAATGTAGTTGGATAGAATATAAAGAACTATATTGGAACATTCTAGGTTATGATCAATGTAGTTATATGATTGTATAAGAAATAAATCAACAAGTTATAGCTCATGAAAAATGCAATTAGATGAAGGTATAATAACTGTATTAACACATTCTAGGTCATGGCCAATTTAGCTAGATACATATAGAATAACTGTATCAACACATCTTGGGTCATGGTTGATGTAGTTGATTAGAGGAGAAATAAATGTATTGAAACATTATGGTTCATTTCTAATGAATTTGGTTGAAAGAGAAATAATTTTAATAACACATGTTGGGTTAGATGATGCAATTGACTAGAGGAAAAATAACTATATCGATGCATTCAAGGTCATCGATGATGTAGTTTATTATATGAGGTTGAAATTGAATAATATAGAGGTATATAATACCATTGTAAATAAATTATTTTGGTGGTGATTTGGGTAGATATGAATAAATATGATATTTATGAATATTCATACAATCTCAAGTGTTAGAATCACCTATAATACATAAGGTGGAAACCATTTGGATTAGGTAATCTTCATAAGATGAGTTGATAGATTTTGGTTGGATGTGAGTGGAGGTTTGATGACTCATCCTTATGAGTCCATATAAAGGTGTGGTATAGTATGTATATAAATTAAGGAAACCATGCTCATGATTTCTAGATTCATTGGTAAATATGGGAAAATCATAAGAGGTATTTTTGTCCAAGTCATCATCATCAATGGGAATATTTTATGTCATGTTAGGGGCTTCAAATTAAATAGAATAATTTTCATAGATGGTAAACTCATAATTGGGATCATCAGTGGGAACATCTTCTATCATGCTATGGTCTTAACCTTTATCAAATTCATCATCATAGATGGGAAAATCGTAATATTGATTTTCAACCATATGAGAAGTAATGAAGGTGGGATAACTAGGATATTTATATAGATAATCATTAGTGGGAGGACCATATAGATAAACATTTGGTTCTTGACCCCAATAATAAGGATCATCAAGGTCATAAAGGGGAAGATAATCATGGATATCTTCACCAATGCTATAAGTGTCAAAAGTAATGTCACTAGGATCTTCATAAGGATGTTATTAAGGGGAGGACCATATTGAGAATATTTTATTTCACTAGAAATATCATCATAGTGGGAATAGGATCACTAGGATCCTTAACAATGAGAAAAAGTATGGGATATATGCATCATGAGGATTTTCCATCAATATTGGTCATGAAATTTTGATGAAAATAATTGGTTATATGAAACTGATGGTATTTGACTGGCTGATATAGTTAGTTACTAAATCTATAAAAATAGACTATATTATCCAAGCTAATGTATCTAGCTAAAAAATATATATTAGGTTGGTTGATACAATTTTTAAAATGGTGGTGCTAGTGATAGCTAGATAATAATGAATTATATCACTGAAATGATGTATTTGGAAAGACATAAAATGGTATTGGGTTGGGTAATATCATTAGCAAACAAACAAAAAATAGTATCGAGTTGGATGATATAGTTTTTAGAAGGATTGAAATATTTTTAACCTATAATATATAATTAAAAACATGAATATGTCCCAACCAAAGATGGTATAAGATTCACTTCAGGTTCACCAAAATGTATGCATGGGATAGGTTTAACCTATAACTATACTATCTAATAGACTTGGACTTGGAGAAGGATGATGAATTAGATCCCATGATACTTAGTTTCTCTAGGTAATGACTGATTAAATCAGAAAATATAGTAGAGGGTTACCTACAATGCAAGCATCAAGAGGAAAGGTTACAAATCCTAAGCCTATGACACAAGGGACTAGCTCTCACTAGACCTATATGAATTTAAATATTCAAGTAACAATAAGTATGAAAGTAAATTAAATTAAGCTAAGGATAAAATGGTTTAGAATGATAGTAATTGGTAAGGTGCCATGGTCAAACAAATGGGGATTTAGGCAACCTAAAATGTAATATGGTAAGTCTATTCAATCCTATAACCACACCAGTATTAGATGTAAAGATAACCTAGACAAGAATACACATACATTCATTTAATAAGAATAAATACAAACACACACACACACACACACACACACACACAAAGTAAATAAAGGAAATAGTATAGGGTTAGAAATACTTACCTTGGAATGGATCTATCAAACATCAATCTACCCCTTGGCTCAACTAGATATTTATAAAATATGTTATGGGTTGAATAATTCAAATGATTAGATAAATAATCAAGGTATTATTGGATAGGAATCCCATTAACTCCTCCTCTTTAGCTCCAAAGGCTACCACAGGATAAATATCTAAACCAAAAACACCTCCATATATGACTTAAGGTTAAAGTGTGATACAAAACATAGAAAATAGAGTGTATATGATATGTTTAGAATGAAATATTATCCCTATATATTTATCCAATATCCAACACAAAACCTAGCAATACGTTGATGGTATCATCTTGGTTGATACAATTGAAATAATTTGGTTGACACACAAAAATATTGACCAGGATGATACAATATATATGTTAGAAGATAGTCTCAAAAGTGCATTGAATTGGATGATGTATTACATAGATGTAAAATCCACTAAATATATTATATCAACTAGGCTAATGTTATAGGATATAAAGGAAACTAACACAACTAAATAAGATAGGATGAAAGGAGTTAAATGGTAAGATAATCTAAAGAAGTTAGACTAATGATAAGAATGATATAATAGTAACATTTATCACAAAGCACCACAATCCTACCCACCCCTTTCCTAGTGCACCATTTAAGGTGTGCACTAAAGGATATTGATGGTCGACAAGTCATAAAAGAGAAATCATTAGTAAATAATAAAGTGAAAAATATTATGTGTATACTAATACTTCAATCATAACAACTAATTCCATGCCAACTCCACCACCTAGTGAATCTAAAAAATAGAAAGTAAACCTAAGGACAAGCATCCTCTTACCATGAAGTTTTCTAATTTTTACTATATTTATCAACTAAAATATCAATATGGTACTTACTAAAATTAAAATTAATGGAATTTCCTAGAAGTAATCAACACTATTCCATGCAAAAATTCCTTAATGAATTTTAGCCAAACATCTCCATAGCATAGAAGCTTCTCATGCAATCATTGAAAGCTATAAATGAGACACCGCCAACCACTGAAATTGATCATAAAATTTGACCTCCATAATTTATAATAATTATTAATACCATATATAAACCTTAATAAAATAGAAAAATTTGCATAGAAATACCAATGGGTGACATGATCAATGATGAAATCATTTTTTGAGTTGATGGTCCTCTTCTCTTCATTAAGGGCATGTTCAATGACTTTAAAGTCCAAAATGTCTTATTAGATGAAGTTTTTAGCATCATTGTCACCTTGGTATGGGTAATTAATGCCTTATGATATCCCAAATATACCTCAATAAAACATGGCTTAATTTTCATGGATTTGAAATAAATAATAAAAATCTCCTCCAATGTATTTGTCTTCCTATCAAAGTAGGATCTTACACTATAAAAATTAAATTCATGATCATTAACCTTCCACTATAAATTAATCTCATCTTAAGATAACTTTGGACTCACTCCATGAGGTAAGTTTCTTCTTATGAAAGCCAATGCATGAGATTTATTAGAATAAAATTTTCTATAAAATCAAATTTGAAACCAACCCTTGTGATCTCCCAATTACCAACCCTTAAAATGAGTTTATAATTCCCACAAATAATATAATAACCAACATAGCACTACCTAAATATGTCAACATACAACCTAATTTACATGTCACCATATTAAATTGTGATGATGATGGACTGAATGAGCTCCAAAACAAATACAACACATATATTATATGACAAGCCATTGCTAATTATCTCCTCACATCCCTACTACCAAGAAATAAATATATATAGCCATATTATATGAGGTAAGTTTAAATACCCACCTTTCAATGTTAATGAGAAAACATATGATGGTGAATTATTTCAATACAATGAAATTAGAATCACAAAACATTTTAAAGACCCACTCTTCCTCTTTCCTTGGTCCTTTATTCAAATTGACATCTGAGATAAGGATAAAAAAAATGTGTAGCATCATCAAAAACATAGATAAAAATAATATTATGCTAATAAATACCCATACAATGAATATTATATCATTTCCCATGATAAATCATGACATTCAAATGTACTCCATTGCCAAAAACCATTGCATAAATATATGCCTTCAACTGTGAAGTTAATATGGTCCAAATTTCCTATAAAATTGATAACCCTGACTTTGACACTACTAATCATGAATATAAAAATATACCATACAACCCTACCAAATACCCTCCCTAAAAATTCTAAAATGGCTTATTCATAAAATCTCAAGATATACCAAACCTTTTATATGTAAAGAACATTCTCTAAAATACTATAGGAAATTAGTGTAAATAAAATCAACATCCTTAACCATCCTTATGGTGTTCACCCAAAACCACCAAAAATAAACACCATCATCCTAACTAGTAGAATTTAATATAATAAAAATATCCACATATCATTGGCTTGAGAGATAAATTTTAGAAAAAAAATTAAGTCCTTCCAAAAAAGAAGAAAATAACTCTAGATTTCAACGTTAAAAATTTCTAACGGCTTAAAATTAAAAAAATGAAACTATTAAGTATACTCATAAATTGACATGTTGAAATTAAAATAGAAACTTTCTTGGAAATATAAGGGAAATTATGGGGCTTATCCCAAAATTTTACTACCACACCTGCACCATCAATTCCATTCTAAATATTAGGGATAAGCTTATATAGAACATAGCTTACTATCACCACTTAGAGAAGGACACCAGAATTGGGGCATACCTTAAAATTCCCTCGAGGGGAATTATATGCCACATATATACTTACTAAAATAAACAAGTAATATTGGTGCATCACTCAACCACCCATTCTATCCAAAAATATAGATCCTACAATAAAATATATTTTTCTTTGATAGGGTAAATAAGTAGGTTTTATAGGACTCCTACAATCATCGAGTTTAATAGAAAACAATAATATACAAACATTAAAACAACAAAGCCCACCAAGATAAATAAAAAATAGGGACAATGGCCAAACATCCACTAACCTTTTGTAAAATAAATAAATAGGCATACGATGAAAATGTACTATAAAAGTAATAAGAGCATCAAAATATTAACCAGAAGACTCCTCAAAGTCAGCATGCTTTATGGGTGTAACTCATTTCAACTTACCTTTGATATTCTTTAACTTATCCTTCATAACTATTCCCCCTGTGCACTTTCTTGGGCCTTCATCAGAATCCTTCAGACATTTCTTCTTTGGGTTTATGGTATCCTTCTTATCTTTTTAGTTCTTCTTGGAAACTTTGGTCCTCTTAGAGTTAGTGTTGTTCTTAGGTGGGTATTTAATGGATTTGTCCTCTGCTTCTTTTTCATTCAAGTGGGTCTCAGATTCTACTCCTTCAACTAATTTTACCCCTTTCTTAGTTCCAAGATTTTATATTTCTATTATAATCTCATCACTCTCATCATTCATAGTGTTCCATTCATCTATCATCTTAGCCATATAATGACCCATATCATGTAATTTATCATCAGATTCCTTTTATTTCTTCCTATCGTCCATGGAGGGGTCCCCTAAGTCACACTTATAATCATTATTTTCATCCTTTTCAGACCATTTTATAGTGATATATTTGGTTTTATTCCCCCTAGTGACACATGTGATTCATTCCTTGTGTTTTCGTTTCTTGGTTCCAAGTTGGGTTTATACAATCTGGATACTATATGAAGGGGAGTCGGTCTTAGGATTTTTTGAGGATTCAGAGCTGCCCATCCTATCCTCCTCTAGGTTTCTAGATTCAACCTCTAAGTATCCATCATTGTCACTCATAATCATCTATACCTCACTCCCCCTTTGAACTGACCCCCTTTTAACAAGGAAGAATATTAGGCCCTAGTGGAGGAGATCATTTGCCTACTTTGATTGAAATGCTAAAACTATGCTTTCTAGAGACTTAAAAAGGAAATAAGGGAGGCTAATTGTGTGTCCCTTGATGTGATTTAATAGTAGGAAGTGATGAGAGAAGATAATGGTGAACTTACCTTATAGAGTGACATAATTATCTGGAGACACACCTCAGGCCACCATCTTGGTAGGTTCAACCTTGGAAAACCTTTTTTATCAGTTTTTATTATGTCATATATTTTGAATAAGGTTTGAATCATCTAAATTTTCTTAATTTTTTCCTTGAATTCATTTATGCCTTTGTATATCATGCCCATAGATTCACTAATAATATCTTATACTATATCAATCTTCATCCCTCACACATGTACCATGTATTGATTCTAGCTAAGGAAAAAGTTCTTGGAGACCTTAACATCATGCCAAATAATTCATTTCATGAATTTAGAGAGGCCTAATTTATGTAATCTTCAACAATCTCTCAGGTTGCCTTGGAATTAAATACATAAAATGGGTTCTAGTTTTTCACTATCCCCACCCATGGTTGCTTATTTTTCCCCAAAAATGTTCTAGATCATGTTGCAAAGTTTTAATTTCCTTGTATAGAGTGTTTTGGCTTAACAATTGGGAATGAAAAAGCTGATGTCACACTTTGTTGTGTTGGCATAAATTTCCAAGCCCTTCCCTTAGATTTTGTAATCATTACATAGAGTGGGACATAAATCTTATTTATTCAAAATAATAGCTCTCATATGTGGCACAATCCTATGCAGCTTAATTAATGATGTTTGAATAATTAAAAATCAAGTTAGATAATTGGGGGGAAAGATGATGGTCTTATGCCAAACTATGAGGGGTTCCTAGCTCCTAGGTTAGCAAACCCATTTACTACCATGTTGCCTTATCTAAATATATGACCAATGGAGACCTTGATAAATAAGTTGATGAGACATTTGACATAATTGATCACATTCTTGATGGCATGTGAAGGAATCACTTTTCCTGAGAGAGTGTTTAGGATGTTAATGGAGACCCCTTCGATAATGATATTTTTCATCTTTGATTATGTAGTAAGTTAAATTCCCTAGAGTGTTGATTTTGCCTCTACCACATAGTTTATCTCAAACCCAAGAGATCTTAAAAAATTAATCACGATAACCCCTTTTGAGTCATTGATAACCCCTCCTCCCCCTGCATTTATTAAGTTACCCTTTGAGACCATGTTGATATTCAAATTCATCCATCCCCTTAGAGTTTAAACCATTTGGTCTAGCTCTTGTCAGATTTTGGCCTTGAATTAGTAACCTCTTGGTTAATGTTCTAGTTGAGGAATATTGAGAGGTCTTCTTTTGAACCAGTGGCCTTATATTTGGGATAAAAGGTCTTTCATTTCTCTTTGAATGCATAACATAATATATAGAATGAATACTTAGAGTTTTTTTAATTTGTGAAGATATAATCATTCTTGTCTTTTCAAACATCCCAAAACCAATGAGGGAGAGTGAGGTGCCACAAGAAGGAAAGGGAAGGTAGTTTCTAATGTGGCTTCCATTGGGTGATAAATTTTATAATGGAGTTGGGTTGGACACAAGACACATTAAAATTATGAAGGAGAAGCTCTAGAATCTTGGATCCAAAAGGATAATATAGAAATAGGTGCTAAACCAATCCATTAGAGGATTTAAAAAGGGAACACATGTTAGGGATTGTCACTCTATGTTTGACCAATTTATTAGCAGTTAGGATTTTATCTTGAATAGCCAAAAAAAAAATTGTTGACCTTAAGAGTGAGATGTTTAATCTAGAAAGGTCTCCAATGGTCCCAATCATAATATAAGTCCATATATATAATGTACCCTGATTTCACTAAAAAGTCCCCACTATCTAAAGGCCAAAAAAAGAGGCATTCTTTTGGGAAGATGGGAATAAATATTAACATTTAGTGACCTAAAAAATATTATTCCAAAGAATCACGTTCACATTCCACTTTAAAATTGGGCACATATTACAATTCCCACCCTTCCTCAAACACCACACATTCAAAAATAAGTACCAACTAATATTTATGTAGCCATAAATATGTATAATGACATTTAGGAAAGTAAATTCAAGATATATTGAAGGATCCAAATAATGATCATTTTTTTAAAAATTCTATGCCTAAGGTATGTTTTTGATTTATCATTTATTACATCTATTTATAAATATATCATAATTTTCATGAAAATATTAACATGTTTAATTAAATCTTACATATCATTATAAAATTCATATTAGCTAAGTTTACATTATTATCTATATAATCATGCTAGAATTATTTATAAGAATTTTACAAAACTCTTAATAACATCTCTCCCTAGTACTTACACTCAATATAATTCCTATATTCTTTTACAATTATCATGTTTGATCCTCTATACCATAATAAACCTTAATCAACTATCTTATATATAATCCTTATTGCCTTTGTTATCACTTTAGCAAGTCTTTAGGATATAAACTTTTATGTTGCCCTATAACTTGGGAAATTAGACAAGTCTTCCTCAAAATTACCCACCACCTATCTAGCGTAAGTTTTTAGATTATAATCCTAAACATAGCTAAGTTCTTCCTATAATGATATAAAAATGGTCGATCGTGTAATTTTTCCACCCCTATTAGTTATATTCCTTGTAGTAAAACTATTATAGTTTACCTATAAGTATCTCATCAACATTTCATTTCTTTATAAAAATTATCAAGTATGTAAATAATTTTATCATCCATTTAAATTTTTTAAATGGGTAAAACCATTTATGATCATACCTCCCCAATAAATCACATTTCTTGTTTGATACACCAAGGTCAAATATAATATTAGACTCTCTAATAAGGTGCAAGTATATAAGAGTATTAAATTATTAATTCTCTTTTTATCTAGATAGTTGCATTATTAATTAGTAATGACATATTAAAAAACCATTTTTGGACTCTATAATTTGTAGGATACTACAAAATTAAAAAATGGATAAGAAGAAAAAAATTCAAAATCCAAAGGCAAATAACTCAAACTTTAATCACAACCAAAAAAATGTGTGAATACAAATAATTGGAATGGAACATACTCTATTTGAAACATAAAACTCTATATCTAACCTTATATTAGATACATGATTGATTAGAGTATAGTGTACAAGTAGAATTCATTAGGATGCCTCATATCTTTCATTTGTTTTGCATTTTTTTTCATATAAGTATCTAATATTCATAGTGATTTTTGGCTCATATGGGTTCTAAGGAATGGAAAAAGTGTCATGGGGAGGTATGAACCTTAAATTTTTCATGAATCATACCATTATTGTTGTAATAAATTACTTCAATAGCTAATCTAAACCATAGCCTTGCAAAACAGGTTCTTGAACCTTAAAATATGAAAAAAATATATTCTTGAGAAATTTAGTAGAGGATAAAACTTCCAAAAAATAACATAGATTTACCTTGGTGTTGCCTTATTTTTTCTCCCTCTTTTATTTTCCATTAATATATAGTTTTATTTATATTTGTTTCTCATTTATTTACATCATTTTCTCACATATATTCCAAAAATGTTAACATTATGACAAATTTAAGGTTCATGGGTGTAAGATTGTAAGACCTAAATAATAAACCATGTTTTCCCCATGAGCAATACTTACTTTAATATTATCTAAAACTTTGGTTTTCAATATGCCATCTCAGTCATTTATTTATCCTTCAAGGAAACTTCTTGGTTATGATAGGGATCCTTAGCCTTTTACATATTACATCTTTGGGTCTTCCCAACCTAATTTAGATTTTACCTCATGGATATCAAGACACATCATGACACCTTACCATATTTGAGTCCTCTAAATCTAACATATCCTTTACCTTTTGGATACTAGACACATCATATAATGTTATTATTATTGGGTCTTTTAGATCTAATTTATCTTTTACCTTGTAATTATCCAAACCTATCCTATTAACATCTTATTTTATAGGTATCATATTGCATATATTTACATTTATACTCATCTATGTATTTTAGCATTGTATTAGTCCATGTTGTACTCTATCTATAAAATTAACATAAACAATTTTTGATGGAAAAATTAGCATTAATTTCGCTCATCATGATCATGAACAAGACATTTAAATGTCATGATTCATAAAAAATAGGTAAGACCATGTGAATATATTTCATTTTCAACATCTCAATTATTCATTAGAGTCAGTTATTATCTTTGATATTATGTCTTTCACAAAGCACCATCACTTACTAGGGAAAGTGAATGGAGATTAGAGGAAAAAGGTGGGGGATTGGGGGGATCTATGATGCCATATTTTCTATAAAAATAAATACACCTAAACTTGTATGGAATATTTGATATGCTTATAATCAAAATTTTAAAATATGTTTTAAGAAAAAAAAGTAGCATTTTGAGTCTAGTTTTCTAACTACCATTTATTTTTGAAAATTATGGAATTTAAGTGGATCAAACATATACTTTTCAAAGATTTGAATTTTATTTTTAAATAAAACATATTAAATAGGTGGCCATGCTCTCCACCCCCAGCTCTTCCCCACCCCACTAGTGTCCACCCCTCACCCACACCCCCCCCCCCCCCCGCCCCCCGACACCTTGGCTCACAATTTTTTTAGCTTCATTATTTAATTTTTTAAATAATTATTTGGAAAGTTAGATGACATAACATAGCTTCTAACCAATGTTTTAATTGTATTTTATTTGTAATTATTATTTTAAAATTTATTTTATGATTGAACAGTCCCTAAAAATAGATAGTCAATCATACTCACCACCCTTTTTTCTAAAAAATAAAAATAAAATAAAATGTACTGTTTATTTGTAATAAAAAAAAATATGTAAATAAATCTTAGATTATCTTTGTTTATTTAATTTAAAAATTGGATACACAAATCGAAACATACATAAAATAAGCAATAATTATAAGTTTTTGGTATGTTAATATATATTCTTAATAAATAATTATTAAATCCTAAACAATATCATGCCATAAAATTAATATGTATTTAGAAAGTAGAAGATCATATCAACGTGTCTATCACATTTTTTATGAAATTTCCTCATGATGGTTTTCATGGTGGAAGATCAATATGTTAGAATTAATAAAAACATGTATTATGTTATGTTTTTAAGTCCAATCCTTAGGCTTGGAAATCATAGCCATTTTAAAGACTAAAGTGTTTTTTTATATAAATTTAATATTTAAATCGCACATACATGATCTAATGTGTACATATTATTGATTGGGTATGTAATTTGAACTGAGTAAGTAGAACCATAAAAAGTATTTAAGGTAATATAAATAAATATTTTACTATAATTTACAATTTATATTTTCACATCTGAAAGTACTATTAATAAATTTAATAAATTAAAACCATCCTAAATATTCTAAAATTTGTTTTAGAGCTCTAGGTGTTATCATTTAGGATTTTTTTTAAAAATCCATTATGGTTAGTAATTTTTTATTTTTAGGATTTTAATATTGAGCTTAAGGTTGTTAGGGTGTATAATTTACATGCAGTATTTATTATGGGTTAGCCAAAAGTCATCTTGTAGGTTTTGGGCTTTCTAGATTGATTATCAATGTTTTAATTACAACTAATAATAGTTAATTATAGTTAAATAGATGTTTTTTTAACTAAATAGACCAATCATTTACTAAAAAGGGATAATTTTGGCTAATTACAACTAATTACGTTCAATGAATCTTGCAATTATCAGTAAATCAACTAATTTTTATAATAATAAGGGCTAGTTGCAAATAATTTTGGCCAATTGGGTGTGATTATATAAAAATTGACTATTTTTTTTAAATAATAAGGGCTAATTACAACTGAAAACAACAAATTAAGGTTAATTAAGGGTGTGATCAACCCTAAATTGACTAATTTTTACTCTAATAAGGGATGTTTGTTATAACCGTAACATTGTTAGTACTAAGGTTATGGAATGGAGAGTATAGCCTTTTATATTTAATTTATTAATTCTTAATACTTCATTAGGCTGATATAATTGGAATGAATGGGTGTGACCCTTCCCAATTAGGAGTGTGACTCTTGCCAATTATCAATATATATGGTTGAGCATGACTCTCCTTAATCATCATAAGTTTTATTATTGAATTAATTTCCTTATTTATTATGATTATTGGAGGTTTCCCCCTTGAATTGGATTATATTTGAGTGCTTTTATATTTTAAATAAATGTCCTAATAAGTGGTATTAGAGCATCGATTTTGGCAAAGAATATTTTTTCCATTATATCTCTAAAAATTTTGATGAAAATGTCTAAAATTGTTTTAATGAAGTTGGAGAATCAATCAAGGAGCCAAAAAAAATTTAAAAATGGGCTTTGGAGATCATTATCGAGCATGTTATAGTGAGGTTATGATGTTTCATAAAACTACTCTTCATGTCAAAAAATTTAGAATTTTTATAACTTTTTTGTATTTTTATAAATCACATAAAATTTGAGAAATGGTCCTTTATTTGTATTTTGATATTTGAATTAAATTACATTATTAAATTTGATAGTAAAAATTGGTCAATAGTGGGACATATGATCTTTAATACATCACATGTTTTAACTATTTATGGTTACCACTCACTTCAGATACTTTCCTCCAAGAATTAATAACAAATATAGAGATAGAATCAAAACCAAACTAGTATCCATGCCTTTTAGAACATATGCCTTTTCTTCAACTATTGATCCTAATTATTCCCTTTATTTTCCACCACCTAAAATTGAAGGAAACATATGTGAGGGATGTGAAATAGTTGTCACTTTTATCAAGGATAATTTGTTTTCCTCATTTGACACATATTTTAATAAGGTTTTAAATATGTTTAAATAGTATCTAATGTATAAAATTAATTCCCTAATTAATCCACATCTTATAGGCATTCATACACAACCAAACCACCCTGGAAGACAAAATAAAGAAAACATAGAAAACAATTCCACAGGAAAAATTTCCACCTACCAAATATGGACATACAAAAATTTTATGGTATGATTTAACCTCCTAGATAAGTCTCATGGAATAATATTTGAAGCTTCACAATATACCATAGAATGCAAAGGTTGGCATAGCCTCACTACATCTATAATATGAACCTGATCAATGGTACCGGTGGATAATGAGTGATAACAAGTGGAAGGTGTTTAGTTGGGATGAATTTAATAAGGATTTATCATCCAAATATGAATAGACATGGAAGGGAATTTATTTCACCTAACTAAATAATTTGAATCAAATGAGATTTTTAGCTAGTATGATGTGGAGCATATGAGATTAACAATCTAAAATTTGGAAGAAACACCTTATCAGAGAATGCAATTTTACATCAATGGACTAAATGAATGAATTAAGCATGATTTTAATTTATTAGAACCATTTAAAATTAGGAAAGTAATTAAACAAGCACTTCATATTAAGAAATAAAAATTTGCTACCAAGAGATTCACACAAGGTCAAACTTCAAGATGGAGAGATAGAAATGTGACTAATATTATTGATATAAATATGGTCAAATATTTTAACACAAGTTAAATTACCAATATATTTCCTTAATAGGGAGAATAAAAAAGATAAAATGGCCTATGTTGAAATTGTGATATTAAATGGTTTGGAGGACATAAGTGTGTTAATGGTAAGAAAAGACTAATGATTATTGAGAATGAGGTTTTGAAAGAAGAAGAATTATCTATGGAGGAACCAACAAGTAAATATGAGAATGTAAATTCTAAGGAGTAATAAAGGCTTACCATATCTTTACATTTATTAAATGAGCTAATCACACCACAAACACTCAAAGTGATGGGTTATATTAACAAGAAGAAAGTTACAATTTTAGTTGATACAGGGAGTACCCATAACTTCATTAACATAAAATTAGCTAATGAGCTCAATTATTTTGTGTATCTAGTCTCAAATTTTAAATTCATTATTATCTATGGTAAAAAAATCTCTTTTGGGGTAAATTTCATCATATCAAGCTCTCAATTGGGGACTATTAGCTATATTTAAAAATGTTTACCATACCAATTAGGGGAGCAAATCTAGTTTTAGGAGTGCAATGGATTAAATAAATAGGAATAGTTTCTTTAAAATTTCAATAATTATTCATAGTTTTCAGTATAAATAGAAAAAAATACACACTTATGAGATGAAATCCCCACCAAGACAAATTATTAGTTTTCATAAGATGTAGAAATTTATTAAGAAAGGATGTTACAATATAGTGGCATAACTACGTTTCTTGGAAGTGGATGATGTAAAAAATTTGGACCCTTAAAATCTTCAAGAGATTATTCAATAACATCAAAAAATATTTCAAGAAACAAAGGGCCCAACTCCATTTATATATCATGATCATGTAAATTTAGTCTATGAAGTATCCCTCCTAACATTAGACCTTACTGCTACCCCTATGAATAGAAGTCATGAATTTAAAAATTGGTGAAGGAAATGATAGACTTAGGTATTGTTCATCCCATTAAAATTTCTTATTCATTTCTATTGGTTATGGTTAAAAAAATGATAATTCATGGAGAATGTAACCATATTATAGGAAAATCAATAAGATCATTATTAAAGATAAATTTTATATTCTTGCCTTTTGATGAATTATTACATGAATTGAATGGTGTTATTTTCTTTCCTAAGTTATATTTATGTTTGAGGTATCATAAAATTCATGTAAAGGAGGAGGATTTACATAATACTACATTTGGGACACATGAGTATCAATATGAGTTATTATTTATGCCATTTTATCTCAATAATATTCCATCTACTTTTAGAGTCTCGTGATTTTAGTTTTTTGCCCATTTCTTAAAAAAATTGTATTGGTGTTATTTGATGGCATATTCATCTATAGTAAAACATGGGAAGAACATTTTAATCATGTAGAAAATATATTATAGGCATTTCAATACCATAAAATTTATGAAAATAAATATAAATGTGCCTTTGGGGTGAAGGAAGTGGAGTTATTAGGACATGTAGTGTCACATAAAGGTGTTAAAGTGGACCCTAAAAAGATTTCAGCTATCAAAGATATGTCGAAACCTAAAAATATCAAAGGTTTAAGAGGATTATTGGGTATAACAGGATACTAAAGTATATTTATTCTCAACTATGCTAGTAAAAAAACACCCATAACAAAATTATTAAATAAGGATTCATTTTCATGGTCAGACTTATCCACCCAAGCATTCCAATAACTAAAATTAATTCTTAATTCCATGTTTTTGATAGCTACCTTAGACTTCTCTATGGCATTTTTGTAGAATGTGATGCTTCTATTCATGGAATTGGGACAATAATAATTTAATAATGGTTCCCCTTAGCATTTAAGAGTCAAAAAATAAAAGGAAACAACTTAGTAAAGCTCACATATGAGAAAGAAATGTTAGAAATCATTCACATAGTCAAACAATGGTGCTAGTATCTCATAGGAAGGAATTTATATGTTAATACAAATCACAAGAGTCTAAATTATTTTTTGGAGGAATAAATGTATTTATAAGAGTAATATAGATGGGTCACAAAGATGTTAGGATATGAATTAAAATTTAATTACCAAAAAGGAAAGGAGAATATTACAACTGATGCATTTTATTGATAGGAAGTAGAGGAAACAAAATTTTCTGATATTTATTTATCATAACTTTAATGGGTATAAGTAGTAAGGGTAAATTGGAAATAAGACATCTTAACTAGGAAAATTATACATAACTGTAACAAAACCCATTTTCTATGGATAAGTATATTTGGAAAGGAGACTCCTTATGGTGAAAAGACAAAATCTTTTTGTGAAAAAATTTAGAGTTGAAAGCTATTATGTTGTCTCAAATTCATGACTCACCCATGAAAAGATATTTTGGGTTCTTAAATATCTATCACCATATAGATAATTATTTTTATTATGAAGGAATTTAGGGGGTGTATAAATGTTTTTGGAATAATGTTTGAAATGTTAACAAAATAAAGGAGAAATGATTAAGACCTCAGGGCTCTTACAGCCATTATCCATTCCAACACAATGTTGGGAATAAATATCAATGGAATTTATTACAAGCCTACATAAATCAAATAATTTGGATGTGATATTAATATTTGGGATTGACTCACTAACTACGCACATTTTTGTGGGATTTCTCATCCATTTCAAGTTAGTCTAGTAGTGAAATTATTCATGGAAAAGGTATAAAAACTCCATGGCATTCCTAAAATAATTGTGAGTGATCATGATATTATATTCAATAATATATTTTGGATTGAATTATTTTTTACATAGGGTACAAAATTTTCCCATAGTTCATCTTATCATTCATAATCAGATGGCCAAACTGAAATTATGAATAAATTTCTTGAAAGAAACCTACATTTATTTGCCTCAGAAACACAATCACAATTGTCTAAGTGGATTTCACATGCATAATGGTAATATAACATGTAATTTCACACAACAACAAAGATGAAACCATTTAAGGCTCTTTATGGCTACCCCCTCCCCCACATGCCTTTTACTACATCTTATTTGTTAGGTCATCCCAAAGCCCGTGTGGTCAAGGATCATATTCAATACTAGAAAGAAGTGCTTCAAGTCCTTAAGGAGAATTTTTTTATCATTAAAAATAGGATGAAACAAAAAGATGATTTAAATCACAATGAGAGGAATTTTAAGGAAAGATATTAGGTGTTCCTTTGCTTTTAACCCTATAAAAAAAGGTTGTTTAAAACACATATAACATCAAGCTTGTACTAAAATATTATGGGCCTTATAAGGTTATACATAGAATTATAAGTGTCACTTATCAAATATAAATTCCACATTATTCTAAAATTAATCTTATTTTTCATGGTTCATGCTTCAAAAAAGTAATTGGATCCAATCTTTCAGTCTAGTCTAGGTTGCCTAAGTTAGATGAAGCAGGGAAGTTCATTATTATAATCAAGGATATTATATATAAAAGTGAATAAATTATACAACCATGTCATTTATAAATTTCCCATCAAATGGAAAAAATTATCCACTAAATATGCAACATGGGAGGATGAAAATTCATGAACCAACATCCTAATTTGTTAATCATTGAGGGCAATGCTTTTCTTAATGAAAATGATATGTTACACTCCTAACATTATTATTACTAATAATATATAATGGAGAACATAATATTTATCTTTCATTTATTAATTATTAAAATTTAGCTAGACAAACTTAATTAGAATTAATGAGTGTGACCCTTCCCAATTATAGGTGTCACTCTTCCCAATTATGGGTGTATATGGTTGATCATGGCTTTCCATAATCATCATAAGTTTCATTATTGAATTCATTTATTTATTTATTATGAATATTGGAGGTTTCCTTATGGATGTGGATTATATTTGACTGTTTCTTTTGTTATTATAAATAAATATCCTAAAAATTATTGTGACTAATAATGATCAATTAGGGTCAATCAGTTATGATTACTCTTATATAGACCAAATTTTTCACAAAAGGTTTTTTTTTCAACCAATAATGATTTATAATAAGTGATTTGGGTGATATTATCCCAATATTATTTAACTTTTATACTAATAATGGATTATTTTTATCAATAAGGAAAAGTTAAGGTCAATAAAAGTTGTTATTACCCCCATATCAGCCATATTTTTCTACTTAAAAGTCATAATTGTGATTAATAGTGATCAATTATAGTCAACTAGGTGTAACTATCTCTAAATTGACCAACTTTCTTCATAACAAGGGATAATTACAGACAATAGTGACCAATTAAAGTCAATGAAGAGTGTTATTATCCTCAAATAAACCAATATTTTAAATAATAAAGGATATTTGTGACTAATCAAAATCATTTAGATATATTTTTTATGGAAATGAAGTTGATATGGGATGATGTACAAACATTTACCCTTGCTTATCATTATTAGTGTTCTTAAATTATTATTAGATTGAATTTGACAAATCAAATAATAATTAGGAAAAAACAAAGCAATGAAATAAAATTTAGGCCTCTTTATACCTAATCGACCTTTTTTTGTTACTCAATGTTTATAGGTAGTTATTAGACCAAATTTAACAAACCAAGATTCCAATTAGATGTGATCAATGAAACAAAAGTACATGAATTGACCCATGTTTTACATTGTTTTATATTCATCGATAATTATTACAATGACATTAAAAAAACAAGGCCTAATTAGGAGATATAAAAGTTATGAAGGTTAACTTATGGATATATGTGCATGATCGATCCCTATTTATTGTTTTATTGTGTTTTTAGGTCAAATTTTAGAACCTAATTCCCACATTTTGTGTGATCAAATAAATGAGGGTTGATTTGGGGCTACACAAGTAATTGACCCTATTTTATAATATTACTTCATGTTCATTGAGAATTATTGTACTAAAATTGAAAAACCAAGGTCATAATTTGATCTAAAAAATGAGTTTTGGTTTGGGGATATGAATACACAATTAACCCATGTTTTTTTATTATTCTTGTTCTTAGGTCATTTTTATAATAAATTTGAAAATCCAAAGCCCTATTAAGGATAGATTAGAGTAGTGAAGGTTGATTTATGGCATGTGCACTTAATTTAAATTTTATTATTGTTCAGTTCTCAGAGATTGTTATTAGACTAAATTTGACGAACCAAAGCCTGGATTAGGCACAATGATAGTAATAAATATTGATTACTAGGATAAATACAAATAATTGGCCCCCATTTATATTTATAATTTTTCATAGATCCTTATTATATAAAATTTGACAACCTAATTACATTAGTGTTCTTAGGACATTACTAAACTAAATTTTAGAAACCAAGACCATATTTAGGTTCAGTTAGGAAAATGAAGGATAATTTTTTTACTTTTTAAACATATATTTTCTATGTTTTCCTTTATTCAATGTACTTTATTAAATATTAGACCAAATTTGAAAAACCAATGCCTTAATTGAGGTGGGGGGATTAAGGTTGATTTAGGGTTAAATGCACATAATTGACCCTTAATTGTCATTATTATATGTTTTTAGATTATTATTAGATTGAAATTGAAAAACCAAGGCCATATGTAGGAAATATAATAGTAATGAATGATGATTTTGGGATATGTGCACACAATTGACCCTTATTTGTGATTATTCAATTGTTAAAGTTTTTTATTATACCTAAATTGATAAAATAAGTATCTAATTATAACATATTAGAGTTTTGAAGGCTAGATTTGGGCTATGGGCACTATATTATCCCATTTTCCTCATTAGTTCATATTTGTGGGTCAATATTACACTAAACTAGATAAATTAAATACATAAATAGGTAAAAGTAAATAAATGAAGGTGTATTGAGGATACACATAATTTACCCATTCTTTTCATTAATTTATGTTCATAGATCATTATAAGACTTAAAATTACATTAAAGGATCTAATTATGAGAATTTTAAATAATGAAGGTTTATTTTAGTCTATCCATAAAATATTGACCCTTGTTTGTCATTATTCAATGTTTGAATCATGTTATTAGACCAAATTTAACAAACCAAGGCCCTAATTAGGAGAAATTAGATAAATGAAGGTTTATTTTGTGTTATGCACACATAATTGACCCCTATTTTTCATTACTTATAATTATTATAGGTTATTATTAGATTGATTTATAAAAATCAAGGCCCGAATTAAGTGAAATCATAGTAATGAACTTTGACTTCAAACCCCACCCACATAATTTTTTTTTACTTATTATGTAAATTCATAGATCATTATTAGATTAAACTCCATAAGTCAGTGACTTAATTAGAATAATTCAATTGATTTGGGGTTATGCACACATAATTTTCCCTATTTATTCATTATTTAATGTTTATAGGTCATCTTTAGACTAAATCTGGGTACCAAAATAGTAAATATGAATGATTAGAATAATGAATAATGATTTATGGCTATGCACACAAAACTAACCCTAATATCTATTTTATTTGGTGTTGGTAGATTATTTTTATATCAAATTTCAAAAACATAGGTCCATATTAGGTGTGATTGAAGTAATGAAGGTTGATTTATGCCTTAAAATGCATAATCACCCCCATTTGTCATTACAATATGTTAATTGATTATTATTTAATTGAATTTGAGAAATTGAGGTCCTAATTAAGAGTCATCGAAGTAATGAAGGTCAATTTTTGGGTATGCATACAAAATTGAGTATGATAGGTTATTATTGGTAATAATAATCCATTATTATCAAAAACATTGATTGATTTTGAGATAATCACACCCTTGATTGATCTTTTTTTATCATTATTGGTCCTAATTATCCCTTTTAGAATTACATTGGCTGATTTGGAGATAAAAAGACCCAATAATATGTATTTAACCATTGCTGGTTGTATCTCTATAAGTGCATGGAGAAGGGTTAATTTTACATGATTTCACTAAAAAATAGAAAATGAAATTTAAGTAGATGTTTTGAGATGACTACATTCAAAATTTGAAGATGTTATACGAATACGAATTATATAATTTTAAGTCAAGTTTCTAAACTATGTTTTTTAAATGGTGAATTTCAAGAGGATCAAAAAATTAAATTCTAATGTACTCATTTTTTTTGTGAAACATAGTAGATATTTTGGTGTGCTAGATAAGCCCAAGAATTGACCCTTCAAACTTCATTTTTAAGCCTCTCAAAGCTAGTGCATTTGTATATCAATGTCTCCCCTATAAACACTTTTTCTCATAATAACACTCAATGAATATGTTGTATATATATTTGATTTTTTGAGTTAGAACTATTTATTTATGGATGAAATAATTTCATGTATAATTATTAATTTTTTTGGATTTATCACTAATTAGACAAATTTAGATCTTAAGGAAACTCTGAATAAATAGGGACCAATATCAATTGAAGGGGTTAAAATGTGAACCACCTGTATCCATAGTTATCGGTTTCAATGAGTCACCCATAGCAACATTTGTAGCATTTACTACTCACTCATGGAAACTAGGGAAGTCATTTGTATCAATTGGGTGAGTCACCCATAACAATGGATGTAGATGCACTTTTGGAACCATAATGGTTAGTTTGTGAGTTTGAATGTATATCTCCCATAATTTGAGGAGTTATACAATATAATTTGAATGGAAACTGTGAATCAACATTATATTGTCTCATACTTATTCCTACTTCATTGGAGAAATCCTCTTAATTAGTTAAATGATGAATATGTCATATTATCATGTTTTATATTCTTTGTCATTTGTAATGTCATTTTAAATGTTTTTTTGTAACCATTGGTATGGAAAATATCCAAATAAAGGTTTTTTTAATATTATTTAAAATAATATACAATTCATGAGGAATCACCACATAGAATTTAACTTTACTATAACAACAAAAATCTTCTCTAAGCCAACAATATAGAGGATTATAATGACCTGGATAATATGGTAAGTTCTAGGATCATATGGTAATAATAGAAGCATTATCTAAAGAAGAAAAATGTACTTGAAATACATGACCATTGGATTTATAGGTATCTTATCAATATTTATACCATAATATTGTAATAAAGAGAACATATGAAGATAATATAGAGAGAACATATAAAGAATAGTATAAGAGAGTGTGGAGATGTATAGTAATGTGGAATATATGAATATTTTATGCTTTAATATATGAATAAAAAGAGTTAAAGTATGAAATATTTGTGTACTATGTACTATGTTATAGATAGTTATGCAATTCAAGATGACGTTAGTTAGAGCTATTGTAGTGTGGAGATTAGTATTAATAGTTATTACTCAGTTAGTACATGTATTCATAATATTTTTAAGTAGGTACATTCATCCACATACATAGTACATATATATTTCCTACTCTATCTTTATTCATATATTAAATTATTAAACAAATTTTACATTTTGTAAATCCTTTACTTTATAACTTTGCACTTTATTATACAATTCTCTGTGTTCCCAATGTATTATCTTCCTATTATCTCTTTATTATAATATTAAGGTATAAATATTAATAATATGCCTATGTAATCTAATGGTCATGTATTTTTGATACATGTCTCTTCTTAATATAGTATTTTTGTTATTACCATAAGGTCCCAAACCATATGGCGATGCCCAGATTAGTAAAATCCTTTGTCCTATCTTCCTAGAGAATATTTATGTTGTTTTTATATAGTTGGATTCTCTATGATGATTCCTCATGGCATGCATATTTTTATAAATAATATTTCCAAAAAAAGTTTTTCCTTCTCTATTTAATATAGAATCATTAGTACGTAAAAGAGAAGACATATAAATTAAGACCAACCTAGAGATTTGAGTGTAATTACTATTATGATATTTATGTAATTATGTAATTCTATCGTAGTAATATTTCCATTACTAAAGGGTTTTTTATTCAATACAATGTGATATGAATTAAATAAACTATAACAAAGGAATGCATTTTAACATAATTATAATACGAATAGATCCCATTCATGAAGAATTATGTGAAAGTCATATCTGTTAATTTAGTTTTATTATGCATTGTGTGTATGTGCCTTTTAATTTATGTAGAATAGTTAGAGTGTGTTTTATTTAATTTCATGTTTGGATTTATACATAAGATTTTTTTATTTTTTATTCAAATTAAACTTGTGTGTGAAGATTATAATATAGTTTTATATCCCTTAATACAATTTACTTTTCCTATAAGTATGTTATTTTATTTCTTCAAGAGTGTGAATTTCTTTTTCAGCAAGTGTGTTTCCTTATACATAATTTTGAGTACCTTAGCCCTCAAAAATGATCAATGTTGCACTTAAATTGTCAAAACCTTTTTAAATACATGCCTTAATGTTGATAATTAAAGAATTATAATTATCAATAATTTAAATTGTTACCCCTCAGTTGATCTATCAGGTTATAGATGAGTGCTTGCTACCTCAATTAAGCATTGATGGTTTGAATTTTTCTCATCATTTTGGTGTTGTTTATAGAGATGGGTTTCAAGTATTATAATATTATAAGGTTGGGTTTTATTTATTGCTTTCTAGAGTAAAATTTATTGCTTTCTAGTCAAAATTTCAGTTTCTGTGAATAGTTTAAGCAAAAATAAAGAAATAAATAAAAACATTTTAAAACTAACCTTGCACAAGAAGGTCAAAAAAATAAAAAATGAAGTTTGATTGATTTCATTCAGTGTGAGAGGGATCATTTAGGTATATTCTTGGCTAAACAATTTTTTTCTATAGAAGTAGAAGCTAAGTTACTGCTTACAACAAAAAGAAGTCACATAATTATACTTGTAGTTAATCAACACCTGTCACCTAAAGATTTCTTAGAATAGGGAGAAAATGATGAGTTATTATCTAAATTATTAGACAATCTAAGGTCATGGAAATATAATATTCTCATACTCTTAATAAATATATCCTTGTACCATTCTAAAGAGTGTCAATATTTCCCCCTATAATCAAGAGTCTAGTATTTCCCTCCCTCCACCATCATCTAAACTTCTATAAAAACAAGAATATCAAGCTCTTATCACTCTAAGTATAAATATTAAACCTGGAGTGGTAGCTATACCAAATTAAACATATGAGTAGGATGACATATTTCTAGAATTCCTAAAATAATTTTGAGAATAAAATACTCCATCACTCCAAACCAAAAGAGTTTTTTTCCATTAAAAAAAATAAGCCCATAATTCACTACTCACATTGGGATAAGTTGATTGACAATGAATCCAAAACATGGATTTAAAAATTCACTTTTATATACATGTCTAAGGAATCATGAGAGACCTTCAAGGAGCAAATTACGTCAATAAAACCTTAATTTTTTAATTTCCCATCAACTTCCCCAATTGTGTTTAACCTATGAATACCATTCCCCCTTTTTTGCCTAATTTCAATCAAATGATAAGTGAGGATCTTGATACATTTATTTCTGAGTTTAATGTCCTATATTATAGTTATGACTACCAGCAGGATGCCCAAAGGCTGAAATATTTTCCAACCACTTTTAAAGATGTAACCCTCTAATGGTTCATGGGATTGGAGGAAAATGTAGCCACTAATTGGAATGATATTAAAGAGATATTCTTATCCAAATACCTAGATTATCTTAGAATAAAATATTACAAAGGATAAAAAATATTTCAAATTTTTAAAAATTTAGATGAACATCTAGAAGAATACATTAAAAAATTATAGTTATAGTTTAGCGTACAAAAGTTTAAATAAAACAAGACAGACATAAAATCTATTGAGTTGATACTTTTGAATGGAATTAATGAGGAATGTCTATAATCTTTGGATATTATGGATAGCATATATGCCTCACATGTGTCATTTTAATATATCACCCTTTTATACAAAAATTACTCAAGGTCTATGTTGAAAAAGAAATCCACCAAAAAGATATTTTCATCATCATCCTCTAAATATACCAATGGACTCTCATGGATGAAAGTTAAAATTTTGGTGTTGGATATGAAGCAGGGTGTTATAAATCATATGGCTACATAACTAGATGCATTACATGCATGAAGGAAACGAAGAAATAGGACAAGCTTTAGTTCTATATTTCCTATATTTTCATAGAAATAAAAAAATGCAAGTGATAAATTGATTGTATAAAGGTGGAAATTATTTTAAAAAAAGGCTCTTAATACAATAGAAATTCATTCAATTTGAGGAGATGGGATCATATCTGTTATATAGCCAAATAAAAACCATGGTCATAAACACAAAAAAATTTAAGTATGTCATCAGATTCTTTATTTTTTAATTCATTATTTTCAAATTATCCTCCTCATAATTAATATGTACACACTCCTTGGAATAAAATGTCCCAAATTCCACCCCAAAATCAAAATTATCTAAAATAAAATATTTAATATAAGGCCAATTGGTAGTAGTTTTAAAACCATTTGTGGTAGTAAAAAATAAGAATCACCAATGGTAACCACCTTCCAATAAATGGTAATAGTTATGGAAAGGAAATCAACCATGGTTTAACAAAAATGTTGGGTTTCAACAATAAACACAACATAAACAACATAAACAAAAATATTTAATGCCTTACAATAATGATCCAAATCTGCCTAGAGCTCCCTATTTTCCTACCCAAATTAAAGCCAATCCAAATAATAAGTTATTTTAACCATCATATAATAATTAAATGGTGAGATACCCAACCTATTTGGTGGAGGTAGACAATGTAAAACCTCTTTCAGGAAGGGTTGTCCCAAATCCCATAGAACCCATAATGACATAACCAATGGAAGAGGTGATAACACTATAACTAACTCACAACCATAAAATAAATCCCTCACTCCTTATACAATCACATCCACAAATCAAATAGTTCTTAATAATTCTCAATTTCTATAAATATTGAACCTTTAAAAGGAAGATCCAAAAATTGATTTTAACTTTATAGGACAACATAATATTTTTTGTGATAAAATTAAATTATTTTTTAAAAAAGATGACATCATATACACCAATTTTTTATAATAAATATCCCTAAAGATCAATGGGTGGAAGAGGAAATATCCCAAGAGTGTCCAAGTATTTGGATAATTTCCAAGTGTCATATTTGAAAACATTGTCCCACCCAAATACTTTAACCTAGGTATCCCTAATAATAATATCCACACTAGTGGTACCCTCATAAAAAATAGTATAATATTATTAGGTTCATGCATAAATTTGATGTCAAAGGAAAACTTATATAAACTTTGCCTCACTAGCCTTCTCTAAACCCCCATTGTTATTTAAATGGCAAACAGATCATCTATTGAAATAGAAGGGGTTATTTAAGACCTAGTCATCATAATAAACTCATGGAAATATCTATCAGACTTCATGATATTGAAACCAAAGGAAAAAAATGAGCTAGTCATAATAATATACTCATGGGAATATTTATTAGTCTTTATGTTATTTAATACCTAGTCATCATAATAGACTCATGGGAATAGTCATCATAATAGACCCTACTTAGCTATAGTATATGCACTTATTAGCTGCAGGTTAGATAGTATGCTTATCTAAAATGGAAACACAATGAAGAATTTGGTAGTACATCCACTAGCCCAACCTTCACTCAAAATTAAAAAAACTCTTTAGCTAGAAGCTTAGTATAATGATCAATCTCCTATATAAAAATTTATTACTATTGAATGGAGATTATATTTGATATAACAGGATGAAGACATAGTAATCTATAAAATTATGAAAAGTACTTATAGATCTGATCCACATATATATAAACTTTTGTAATGCATGCAATGTCCACTTTTAAATATATTTCCAATCAAAGGATCCTAATATTATTTGGTTAAAAATTAATACTTTTCATCATTTTTTACTACACCACTATAACCTCAATACTCTATTATATAACTTTGAGTCTATAACATTAGTCTCAAAACCAATATAAATACTACTCAGACTTTCTCTCAACATCAAAAATATACTAGATACACAAATAGAAACCCAATTAATAACCATGATATAAAAACACAAAATACCTTTGCATGGTATTACCATGACATGAGATGGATACATCCATACTTATTCAACCATCATAATTATATCAATGAGGAATACAAGGCCATCTGATAATACAAATATGGATGAAACCCATTATTTAGGATTTCATAAAAAATGAATAACGAAATCCCTTTAATGCAAGATTAATTTATCCCATTTATTAAATATAGTGAGTATCACCACATGTAATTGCTCACAAAAAGTTTTTGAAATGTAATATTTTTGTATATTATAGAGAGTTTAACTTTGCTACTAGGAAAGACCACTTGCCTCTTCCATTTATAGACCAAGTTCTTGACATACTTTCTATAAATAAGTAATTCTCTCTTTTTTTTGTAGATATAATTAGATTAAAATTACATTCAAGGACCAAGACACAACCACATTTACATGCCCTTGGGGAACCTAAGCATACTATGTCCTTCCATTTATGTATTTCAATGATACTACCACATTTCAAAGGGATGTTAGAGCATATTATATGGTCTATACCATGACTGCATAGCAATATATATAAATGAATTCACAATCCATTTGGATTCTTATATGAATCATAACTAATCTAGATAAGATTCTCCCATGGTGTCAATACAACAACCTATCATTGAGTTATGATAAATCCTACATGTTTATGACAAAACACATTGTGTTGGGATATCTTATCTCATATGTAGGGATAGAAGTAGAACCTGATAAATTGGAAGTAATCAAGAACCCTCCAACACAACAAAAATAAAATTATGTTTGAATCTTCTTAAGACATATATGGTATTATCTTATATTTAACAAATGTTTTAGTAAAATAATAGAACCATTATTTATTTTACTATCTAAATATGTTAGCTTTAGGTGGCTTGATACATGTTAAGAATTTGTCCAATCCCTTAAATATTTACTAGTGACAATAATGGCACTACAAGGCCTAGGTTGGAAAACACCTTTCCATATCACATTGATGCATCTAACACAACACTAGAGACTATTCTTTAACAAAAATATAGATCGCTAAATTATTTCATATACTTCATTATAAAAAATATTCAAGGAGAAACACTCAGCTATATAATTATATAAAAATACTTTCTTGTGCTAGTGTATTTTTTTAAAATACATTGACATTATATTACTAGTTATCCTATTATTGTTCACATAGATCATTTGCAAATTAAATATTTATTAAACAACCCAAAAATAAGTGGTAGGATAATTATATGATTATTTTTTTTATTGATATTCACTTTTGATCAGATCTATGAACTGATCTAGGACACAATCGATGGCTCATATCCCCAAGTGATCATCTACCACATGTACCAAATATACCAACAATGGCCATAACCAACCTGATAATACCAAAAATAGCCATAACTAGCCCAAGAATACCCACAACTAGCTTGAGAACACTAAAGAATAGCCACAACCAACCTGAGAATACCAATAATGGCCATAATCAGCCGAAGAATACCCACCAATAATGGCCATAACTAGCCCAAGAATACCCACAATGGCCACAACCATCCCGATAATACTAATGATGACCACATCTAGCCTTAGTTACCTAAGTAAGATTTGAAGTTGCATGGGGCTTGAAACAACTAAGCCACTTTAACTCACCCATGTCTCATTGGTGAAAAAAAAGTGTCAGGTAATAGGCTTTTTTAAATGGAGCCATAACCATAGATATTTTTATAACTAGAATGCCCAAACTAGTGGTGAATAGTATTTATAGACATGGGATATGTAATTACCTCATCACATTGAACATGAGTTTCAAACCACATGTTTATTGTTGTCACATTGAATACTGAGATGGTATTCTATTACATTGGATATTTTTTATGAATAACCCATTATAGTTTAGTGTGGGAATGACACTAGAGAATTATCATCCCAAGAATGGACCCTGACACCTCCCACTTATAATAGTCATTTGACTCACCACTAGGATATCATCATCATGTTTAAAATGTTGGGTAACATGTTTTTTAAATAGAGCCAGAACTATAGACATTTTTATAACTAGAATGCCCAAACCAGTGGTGAATAGTATTCCTAGCCATGGGTTGTCAAATTTCCTCATCATATTGAACATAGGTTTCAAGCCACATGATAACCCATGTCACATTTAATACCAAGTTGGTAGTCTATTTAATCAAATACTTTTCATGAATAACCCATCATAGATTAGTGTGGGAATGATGCTAGAGAATGGTCATCTCAAGAATGGACCCTAAGACCTCCCACTTCTAACACTCAGCTCACTCATCTCTAGGATATCATCATCAAGTTAAAATGTTGGAAAATATGATTTTTTTAAATAGAACTAGAACCACAAAAAAAATTATAAATGAAATGCCTAAACCAATAGTGAATAGTATTCCTATCCATGGGTTGTGGACTTTCTTCATCATATTAAAAACTAGGCTGATAGTCCATTGCATCATATACATTTCATGAATAACCCATATTATGTTAGTGTGTGAATGATGCTAGAGAATGGACATCCCAAGAATGGACCCTGAGACTTCCCACTTATAACACTCAACTCACTCATTGCTAGACTATCATCATCAGGTATAATTATATGGTTATTATTTCTAAAATAATTTGATATTATTATCATAGATATTCCTAAAAAGGATAATTTATTTGGAGATATTATATCAAGACTGACATATAATGAACATAGTCCATTGGTAGATGAATAATTTCCATATGAGCTTCTCTTTTCCTTGTCTATTAAAACTCCTTGGTTTGTATATATTGTTAACTATTTGGCTAAAAGAGAAATTCCTCAACATTTTTTACCAAGAGAAGACATAATTTGGTGGAGAGAAGCCTCCTTTATTCATTTATCTCAGGATACCTCTTTATATTAGGTCTAACTTAGTTATGTGTCAATGTGTAACATAATATAAATTATTTTATATCCTCTAATAAATTCATGATGAACCTTATGGGGGATATTTTTTGAGCAAAGGGGATAGTATTTAAGATCCTCACTATTGGTTATTATTGGCCCAATTTATAAAAAAATAATATTTTGTATATGCTCTAATGTGATAGATGTCAACATATTGGTAAATCCACACATTCTTGTGATATGCCTTTTTTATCCCCATAGAACCACCTTTCAATAACAAATATATATTTTTATTAATTGATTACTTTATTAAATGGGTATAAGTAGGATCCTTGACATATGCATGAGATGAGAAGATATAATAATAATTCTATGAATAAATATTCACATATATGTATTTTTAAGATAAATAGTCACTAATCAAAGTCCATAATTCACATCTTATTTGATTAATCCTTAATTGGGAATATGAAATTTGGCACAAGAAATATACTCCATAGCACCCCGAGTATAATGGCCAATTTGAAATCACAAACATAGAGTTAGAACACTTATTACCAAAACGGTAATTTCACACCTTCATGATTGGTCATGTTTCCTTCTAAAAGTTGTATGGGTTTACATGACCACATGGAAGACCACCATAATATTTACACCTTATGATCTAGTTTATGGTAAGAACTTTGTTCTTACCATATAAATTAAATTTAAAACTCTAATGATTTCCTTGGAGCATAGTATGAACTTGTTAGACTCACAAAAAAAGAGGATCATGCAACTCAATTCCCTAGATGAAATATAAAGAGAAGCCTTGCAATACACAAAGATAATTCAGCAAAAACAAATCAAGTGGCATGACAAGTTCATCAAGATGAAAATTTTAGCTATGTTATTATACTTTACTTTATTAATCAAAGTACAAGGATCACAAATAAAAACTTTAGAAAAGATGGTTTGGTCTATATGAGATAAAAAAAATAATGGAGTAGTTAAGCTATCTATAATTGATCTAATAATTTTTTTTATGTTCAATGGTCACCACATCAAGATTTATAAGAAAAAATTCTCAAAGAATGATTTTTTTTAATAAATTCACCAAAGAATAAAGGCCTCACATAGATATGGCACTCTAGATAATATTGGATGACTATTTTGGATCAACACCCCAAAGTATTTTATAAAGTATTGGATGAGAAATATATATAAACCTCTACTCTTGTAGGATAAGGTATGAACACCATGTGATAGCCTGGGCCAAAAAAAAATGTTGTTGTTTGGCCAATTCTTGAATAAAAATTCTAATTGGAAAACTATCCCTATGGTCAATTAGTAGTAAAAAATAAAAAGGTATTACTTCTTTCTTTGGTCACTCATAGTCAAATATATCCCTCATGTAGTTGGCACATGCTATATGTAATTGATATAGGTTTTGTATAGTTGCTACATAATATATGGTGGTGATCCAATATGATACCCACACTAAGATCAAATGGTCTGAAACCTTATTAGAAATAACCCAACATTAAATAACTTGTTGAGACAAATCCAACACATTTTGAATGGGGTCAAACATAATTTTTATGCAAAATTTATGACATGTTAAATCAAATAGGGTACAATGATGATACTATCATTGGGATTAGATGTGTACCAGTGTCCCAATAAGGGCTTGACATGTGTACCAATAGTGTTTTAACACATGAAACATCAAAAAACATGTCCTTAAGATATGCTATGAGTTTTAAGTAAAGGTTGGTCTTAATACCAATTCATATGGTGTTGAAACTTTTATTAAAACATTATTATTAAAAATCCCTCTTAATATGGGATTAAATCCCACCCAAAATATGTGGGATCTTTATCTAAGTCCAAAAATAATGTAGTGGAAGGAATCCTAATGTATTGGGTAAATAAATAAGACTTCAACCCATGAAACAAGGGCCTTGATAGCATTATAAAAATCTGATTGTTCCATTTGAAAAACATATACATGGAGAGAATAAAACTTGTTTTTAACCTTTGAAGGATAGAAAGTAAGAAACAAATAAGCAAATGTTCTTTTATGCAGGAAGAAAAACTCCAAGGGACTATTGTAGAGACTTCATAAAGGTAAAATAGAGGTATTTTTGTTACATCAAAGTCATATTTTGGTGTAAATGGTATAAACTAAGTGTATTTTACACCATTTAATAGATAGGTATGAGCCCTTTCTGGACCCAAGGACATATCCCCCAAAAGGGTGAACTATGTTATCAATTTAGTTTGCATTTTCTCTATTTATATTCATATAATTAATGTTTTAAATCAATATTAAACCTGATTTTAATAAAATAATACAATTTCCCATAAAATTATGGAAATTAAGAAAATTTAACTATGAGTATCTGCAATTGATAAATAATGAGTGTTTTACATTAACTAACAATTAGGATCAAGTTTGGTATCATACTAGATGATTGAGAATATTTTAACATGGTTTTTAGATTTGAAATTTTTCATTTTACATAATGATTAGGTCTAATAAAAAGTGTGATGAGGGATTACTTGAATAATTTAACCTTGAAATTGGTGCAAAATGTGCAAGTCAAGTCATAGATCCTCTTAGAGGAGAACCAGAATCAGAAGCAGCCTTATATCAAGCCTCTATTGAGATGAAGAGTGTGGTGGAAGAGTTGTATCATGAAAATAAGATTCAAATTGAAGGTAAAAAATAGGAATAATTATCATCCATTGGTACGGGTAAAGGAGAAGAATCTCCTAAATCTCCTCCATCTAAAACTTCTCTTTCTTTCTCTAATGATAAGCAAAAGAAACTTTATAATTGTATTTCTTCCAAGGTTAATATAAATGTTAAGTTTGATTTACAAATATATAATGGAGATATTAGTGTTTAAAATTTGTATCCTCAGATCAAGCAGATGGAGTATACTGTAGGTTTCAAAATATTGATGATAAGGAAGAAAAAAATTGGATAGTTACTCTTTGGTTGGGTGGTACAACACTCATTTTATGGGAGAGTAAGACATAATAGGATCTCCTTAATCATGGTAAAGTTATTTATTATTGGTATAATTTATTTATTTATTAAAAAATTATTTCTATCCATTAGGCTATATACAACAAGCTACTATGGATTGGCAAAATTTAAGACAATTTAAGGGTCAAAGTGTACAGGATTATACTCAAGAGTTTAGAAAGAGGGATTTGGTGTTAAGTATACCTATTTACACTCAAAATACTATTTTTAAATATATTGGTGGGTTACATAGTTACTTATGTAATACAATACTTATGTTTAACCCCACTAATCTTGATTTTGTGTCCAAGCTACTTGAATATCCTAAAAATTTGCACCCTAGTTATTTTAATAAAACCTTTTGTACCTTTAAGATCTATGTTGAATTTATCTTAAATTTCTTGGATAGGGCCATTCAATTAAAATTTATTGATTCTAACATACTTGTTTCATTATGTTTGATTCATCCTAAATGATTGATTTAAATGTGATTATAGAAGTAGTTTCATCATTTTCATTAATCTATAAAATAATGCCATTTGTTTGATGAAAATTTGATCTCATGGATCATTGAAATATATTATTCTAAAGGTGTAAAATTTTTTAAATCTTAAATTTTAAATAGAAATAAAACATAAGTCTTTTAAAATTTTGTTGTGGTTTATACATAATTGATTTCTATGTGGTTATGTGTTACACAAATGGTCATAAGATGACATTGTTCTATTGGTTATAATTATTATAATATGACATCTCTAAAAAAATTAAGATCTTGATATATGTTTTCACCTCATAATGGTTAGAAAATTGATATCTTATTTTATAAATATTTTGTCAAAGACGATGAGCTCTAGAATGGTCTAAATGAAGATTAAATAAAAAGAGTTATGCAAATATATGCACCAAGGTGGTTGTAATTGACATGATGGTTACCAACCAATTTATGTTTAATAATATATTTAATATATGGATTCTCTTTTTCATCTTCAAGATAAGATAAAATCCCAAGCTTATATTTGCATTGAACTCCCTTTGTTATGTATTTGGAAGCATATTTGGCAATTTTAGTTTTGACAACTATGGAGACATACTAAATGTTTGGTGATATTGATAACCATGAGTAAGAGAATTAATTTTACTCTCTATGTTTAAAATTTATGGGTTATGGTACATATATTTAATATAGTTAGTACTACATTCATTATGGACAATTTTTTATTGGTAGCCGAGGAATATTGATTATCCCACCATTTCTTTCATCTAAACAAGCTTCCATAGATGTGAGATATTGGTGTTTCTTTATGATAAATACCAACTAATTTTTAGGATACTTTCATCATATAAGATGGTTTCTTGTTCCTTTTAATCTCAGGTATGGACTTTGACAAATGAGCTTAGTATAAAGTAAAGGGTTATTTTTTTGAAGTTAATAAACAAATGCATGCAGATCTAAAGTTGTTTTTGGTTATAGGGGTATTTATTTTTCATTGAAATGTTTCAATTTTTAGTAAGTAAATGTTTATTTTTATAATCTTTAGTATGATTATGGACTATTATAAGCTTCAGGAAGATATTTCTAAGTATTTAGCTTTAGAAATTCTACATTTTTTCCTTCAAATGTGTACTTTTTGCATATAAAAGGAGTTTGGTGATTATGTTATATGTATGCAAATTATCTCCAAAGAAGCTGTATAATGTTGAAATTATATCAAAATTTACATTCCAAAACATTCTCTACCATGTAAAGTTTTTATATTTTGTGCATCTACATAAGAAAATTATATGTTAAATTTAACATCCAAATGACTATCATAGTAGACCACAAGTTACACAATATGATGGCCATTTGGACATTGATTTTAACATGGTATATAATAGTAATAAAATTGTCATTTTAATAAAAAATGAAAGTTACTATGTTGTGATGTCGGTTTTAAATTCCAGGTTGTCCAGTCAAAATATTTTTGGGTGTAATGTTTAGGCTAAAAAGTCCATGTTAAAACATGGGTTTAATTATGGACTTCATGCATTTGTGCATATTCAAGGGATAATATTTTAGGAGACTATTTTGAAAGTAGTGTTAGATTAAATGGTATTACAGTATCATTAAAAATAGGTATTATATTGGAATATCATTATGTGTAATTTTATATGTTTTGTATATGTGATATATTCTTTTGAAAGGCTAAATTGTTATTATATCCGATGTCTATTTAGGTATTGATGAATAAAAATAAAGATTTGATAGAGGGGTTTTATCAATATTATTTTATGTGATTTTTATATATAACTTATGATCAGAATATGTGATCATTTGATATTTGCATAGCATTTTGATAATTTTATTAGATGATTAATTGAAAATGATTTATGGTTTAGCTACATGTATTTAGTGATATTTTAATTATTTAAATATATTAGAGCTTGTTTCTTATTAGTTTAGTTATTTAATTAAAAGAGACCCCAACCCTTGCATGTTTATTGACATCGATCTTTACTTTGGATATTTAAAAGGAATTTCTATGATATAAGCTCATTTTTTGAACTTAGAAAATCTTAAATTAAAATTTAGTTATCTTTGTTTTATAAACTTAATTCAAATTTATTTTATAAATTAAATTTAAAACTTTAGTTGTGGATAAACAAAATAACTTCATAAATGAGTTTATAAAGATGATGTAGACACCTAAATTTGGCCACCAATAACCTGCAGTCAAGGTTTTGACCAATTTCCATCGAAGTGAAAAATTTGGCCTAAAAACATTAAAACATGATAAATGATGTAAAAATGACACATTCAAGTGCCAATTTTGGTTAAGTTATCCCTAAATTGGGTAATGCAATTTATGGGCTAACTAACTTTAATCAGATCATTTTGAATCAAAATGCCAATTTTACACTTGGGTGATCTAGATTGCTCTTTTATATCAAATTTGTTGTATGAGACACATGCCTTTATTATTTGGTGTTGGTAACATCTTAAATGGGATAATGGATCCAATGCATTTTACATTGACTTCCAATTCCAATCTAGTCAAATTTTAGACCAATAACAAGGCATTCTGATCAGTTTGAGTAATTTATGCACAAAGTACTTAATCATGCTTAAGAGCTAGTTAAACCAAGTTAGAGACTAATTAATAACTACATGGAAACTTATTGAATACTTTTTTTTATAAATGAATATTGAATATTTGCATCATTAGATGACCTGATTTCTTGGGAAGACATCCCTAGTCTATAAATGTCATAAATGTCAGGATCCATGCCTCTCATGCCTCATTAATGCCCTCCATGCCTCTTAATTTCTCCTCTATCCCAAATATTTATGATCCTCTTTATGAATTTTAATTTCAAAATTGAATTAATCCTTAGCCACACATCTCAATCCTAAGATGGATAGCTTAGGTTGATTCTACCCATTTGCAAAAATCTATATATAGGAGGCCTTGCCACATGAATTTTAAGTCTTAATAATGCAAATTTATAATGCAAAAATGATTCTAAGAGATATTTAAATTAGTGTTACCATTAAAAATTTATTCCAAGATAATCTAAGCCATAATCCACAAGGTGCCAAGAGGAGGTGGAGGATAGTCAAGCTCCATTGCGATAGACTTCATGAGCACAAGCTGAGCAAGCCGCTAAAAAAAATTTGGAGCATCCAAATAAGGTGAATTATTCTTCTTTTTCCTTAATTTTTAGTTGTTTTTGTCATTTTTTTTTTGTTATTAAGCCCATCCTAGTAACTAGGCATGAAGGTGTTAGTTTAGTGTGTTGGTTGTCAATTTACTTTCTTCATTTTGTCACTAACACAATACTAATCTCCTCTTCTTAGTCAAATTCCTAGCTCACAGATGGACTTAATTTTACAAAAGTCATAAATCGAGAGAGATTTTGTATTTCATATTGCTCTTATTTTCTAAGTAACAAGTCTCTAATATGAAGCATTATCTTGTAGGAGATCAATTATCACTCACTCTAACAATATAATACTTAGCTTGTATTATAGTATATCTACTTAATATAATTATTTATAAATTTATTATCTAATTGATAAGTAATAAATTTAATATTTTTATGAACATGGAGGTGTGCTCATATGTGAAAAATCTAGCTATTGTTTGAATACTAATGAACATTTCATGCATGATGCAAGACAGAATATCAAACTTCACCTATGTTGTAATGTATTTTATTTACTACTTGTGAAATCTTACATAATCCATTTGATTTAATAATATATCAGTTCTTAATCGAGTTCTTATCAACCTTATCTATCTTTTTCATAGCTTTGCCCTTTATTTTCTTACTTATGTATTTTATTAGTTATAGTTTCTTTTTAGTTTTAGTTTATTTACTTGATTTATATTTTAGGTTGTGTATCCTTATTTAATTTAGTTTCTTGTTTACTTATATTTTTATTTTTTTATCTTCCTACCCTTTTTTTTCTTTTCTTTAGTTCTTCTCTTCTCGGTTCTTATTCACTTCAAAGTTACATTAAAAATATGTAATGATTAAGTAAATTAAATGGGTAAGTGAATGGATTTAGGGGATAATTTTGTGAACATTTATCATTACATGTACATGTTACATACATTACATGTATGTCTAATGTTGATAATTTATATGAATTATTTGAACCAAGGTTCAAAATCATCAATCCATAACATGTATTCATTATAATGCATATGTTTTATAGCCTGTACAAATTTTAATTTTTAAAATTTTGAAATGTGAAAAATGTGGGACACCAAAATTTAAAATGATATATTTTCATATGCATTATAGTGAATTTTCACCCAAAAGCACAAAAGTACACCCAAAAACACAAAAAGATGTATAAGAAGTTCATATTTACTTAAAGTTCATAGTTACTAAAAATAAATGTCAAGTATAAGGAATAAAATGTATAAATATAAGAAAATGTTAAGTATAAGGAAGAAATAAATTTTAAGTATAATTTTACATTTATATCTTTAAATTTCATTCCTTATACTTTAAATTTTTTTAGTAAATATAAAAAATTAGGGTCACTCTATATATTATAGAGTTGGTCTCATATTTTTATGCCTTACAATGTGAAATATAGTTTTTAAAAATCTGATCTAGTCAATACTTAGGTATTTTCAAGGTTTTAATATTGAACTTAGGGATTTTAGGTCATAACTTTTATAATTAATGTCAAAATTGGGTAAACATATCAGTCAGATTTTAGGTTTTTTTCCTTCCATATTGATTGATGACATTTCAAGGAGTCATAGATTTGTAAAAATTGAATTTTAAAAACTATTCACTTTGAATTCAATCAAATTGGTATGATTGGGGAAACATAGGTCATTTTAGTGACCTATGAACACCAAATGGATACTTTTTGTTAATTTCACTTATTCATCATCCCTACCCCATTCCTAATCTATTCCTCATCATCTCTCTTCATCCCTAATCACTCCCTCCTTGTCCCTCCTCATTCTTAATCCTTCTTTCATTAAAATTCACTATCCCTAGTCATTTCTAATCACGCCATTATCATCCCTAATCACTCCTCCATTGACCATCATCATCCCTCATCATCCATAATCAATTCCTCCTCATCTCTCATAATAACTAATAATTCTTACCTCATCCCTCACCATCCCTAATCACTCCCTGATTAACCCTCACCATCCCACATCATCCCTAATCATTCCCTTATGGACCCTCACCATCCCTCACCATACCTCATCACTCCATCATCATCTCTAATCATTACCTCATTAACCCTCACCATACCTCATCATTTATAATCACTCATTCATAATCCCTCATCATCCATAATCACTTCCTCATTCACCCTTATCATCCCTCACCATCCCTTATCATTCCCTCATCATCTCTAATCACTCCCTCATTAACCCTCATAATACAACATCATCTTTATTCATTCATTCATCATCCTTCATCATCCATAATCACTCCCTTCTCATACATCATAATCCCTAATCAATCCCTCCTTGTCCCTTGTCGTCCCTAATTAACCATCACCAACCCTCATCATCCCTAATCAATCCCTCATCATCCTTAATCACTCTATCATTGACCCTCACCATCCATCATTTTCCTTAATTAACACCTCGTCATCCCTACTAATTCCATCCTAATCCCTCCTCATCTGTAATCACTTCCTCTAATACCTTCATGGTTGGTGGAATGGCTTCCTACTTATGCCCAATTAGCTTCTATTCCCATTCAAAATTTGACTCACTCAAATAAGGCCCAAAAAAATATTATTTCAATCATCTTCATTTAATTAAATAAATAAATTATACATAAAATCTAATTATCTAATGGTATTTGTATATCTATATTGTGATCCATACCTAGACCATGGAGAGAGTGTGTATCCATAGACCTAGGCTAGAATAAATAGGTAGGAATATGCATAAATAATGGGATGAAATTATATTACTTACATATATATATTATAATTTTGGAGTATAATAATTTAAATCCTAGATTTTAAAATCACAATTTATTCTATATACATAGGGGAACTAGAGACTAGTTGAGAATTCCAATACCAACCCCATAATTTGTTTCTCATTTTATCTATATGTCATTAAATTTTATCCCTAATTATCTATAATTATAAATAAAAAATCCATAATTGGCCCTAATTATCCTTAATCACTCCCTCATCATCCATAATCACTCCCTTATAGGCCTTTACTATCCCTCATAGTCTCTAATCACACCTTCATCAATCTTCATTGTCCCTAAACACTCCCTAATCAATCCTCATTTTCCATCATCATCCTTAATCACTCCCTCATCTTCCTTAATTTTACCGCATCATTAATTATTATTATTTTCTCATTCCCCCTCATCCTTGATCACTCTATTCAATACCTTTATGGTGGTTATAATTTATTTTTGATTGTGTCAATGATTTTTAGTCACTACTTTTTCTATGTATGTTAGAATTCCCTCTCTGCTTTCAAGATATGAATGTGGTATTTTATCTTATATTTAATTATGTATCATATATAAAATATATGGTTGAGTAAGATATATATGGTCAATATTATATATTGGTATTCAAGATCAATATATGGCTCATGTATTTTATCAAGCAACTCATACTCAAATAGGTAACTCAAGTAGGTAGGGAATACTCAAGTAGGTAACTCAAGTAGGTAGGGCACACTCAAGTAGGTAGGTTAATAAGGATAGGTAGGTAGGAAATAATAAAATAAAATAAATTAGTTAGGGTATTTTTAATATCAAGATATGGCCTAACTATTTAGGTACAAGGCATACTCAAGATCAAGATATGGATCAGATATTTTATCCAATAAATATATAGATCAAATATGGATCAAATATTAAGGATGAGGAGGGTCAAGGAGTAATGAGTATGGATTATAAGGTTCAATTAGGTAGTAGTTAGTTATTATGAGGGATAGTGAGGGTAAATTATGGAGTGATTAGGGATAATTAAGAAGTGATTAGGGATGGTGAGGGTTGATGTAGGAGTGATTAAGGATGAGAAAGGATCAGGAAAAAATGATTAGGTATTATGAGGGATGAGGAGGGAGTGATCAAGGATTGTGAGGGATGATAATGGTAAATGAATGAGTGATTAGTTATGATAAGGGAGTGATTAGAGATTACGAGAGATAATGAAGGTCAATGAGGGAGTGATTAAAGATGATGATCAAGTGAAATTAACATAAACTAGTCATTTGATGTGCATAGGTAATTAACATGACCTATATTGTCTCAATCACAAAATTTTATCTTGAATTCAAAGTGAGTGGTTTGTAAACTTCAATTTTGACAAACCTAGGAGACCTAAAAATTCCAACAAGCAATCTAGAAGACACCAAAACATAAAAATGACTATATGCAATTTATATATCAAGAAGAGCATAAATAAATAGGTATGTAAATAATATATGAAATCTATAGACCAGGAAACAAGTTCCCTTAATATCTAAAAAATTATTATAAAAAGGGCATATAGGTTGGATAATAATGAAGTTATATATTAGGAAGCAATATTCCCTTATATTATCAAGAAGGGCATAGGTAAGTAGGTAGGGTAATAAAAAATATCTATTAAAAATAAATATTCCCTTGATATGTAAGCCTTAAAAAAATATCAAATAAAATTTAGATATATGTAAGGAAAAATTCCATTGATATTTATGCCTTACTCCCTTACTATTTCTCAAGTTAGCTCTAAGTAAACCCCAACTGGATCAATGCACATGTCATTCATTACCTTCATAGATCAAGTTATCTATATATTTGGTTGGGTATAGGCCAATATTTAGGTTAGAAAACACACTCTAAGAATAATTTTATTAGAACACACTCTACTAGATTGGTGATTTCCTATCTATCTATATGATAATCTGCTCTACTATGGATAAACTCTCAGTGACGTATAGAGAAAAAAAGAAGTCAACTATGGTGTTAGGATTTGAAATATCAATAAGTATCCAATTGTCCCTATACAAATATCCATAAATTAGTGTTTTCAACTCTAGGATTGAGCTTATTAGATTCCCAAATCCCAATCTACCTATGTAAATAGTATAATTTCATCCCACCCTTTTCTCTCTTTCTTGGCTATTTATTTTGTCTCAGAGCTATGGATACACACTCTCTCCATGTTAAGGGTTATTAATTTATATCCATATGTATTTAATGTCTCTTAACCTTCAAATTAACTTATATCTATCTTAAAACCTATCTATAAGCATCCAACATAGGTGGAAGGCTAAAACAAGCATGTTTTGGATAAGACATAGGGTTTTGAGAGACTTGAGGTGCAGGACATAGAAAAGAGACTAAGTTTAGATAAAATCTAAAATATTATAATTCTCAAGGACATTAATAATTAAACTAATAAGAAATATAATAATGAAGGAGAAGTTGGAAAAAGGTCTCTAGGTTTGGTGTAGAATGGAGGATGGTCTGTAGGGTTTCTAAAACTATAATACAAGTTTTGAAATTATGAATAAATAAAAATAATTATTTAATTATTACTATTATTATGTATTAATTATAAATTCATGGTATGTATGATCTCATGTTATTATTACTTTATAGTCTTCTGTTTTTATAGTGGTCCCAAGAACTATAGAAGTTTGTAGCAAAACCCTGAATGTGATAGCCTAAATAAGAAGGTACTTTATATTTATTTCAAGATTATTCAAACCCAAAAGAATGGATGGAATAGTAAAATGTATGTGATTATAGTTATTTCAAGTTGCAAAAATATTCAAACTAGGTCATACAGGTTTATATAAGTGCTTGAGAAAGTGGCAGGTCTGAAAACTAGGGTTTTGTTTAGCATAGTTTGATAAAAGGACATTTTCACATAATTTTATGATTATGAAGATTTAAGGAAAATTATAGGATAATAAAAAAAGGTTTATGTATTAATTAACACAAAAATATCTTGTGTTATTCATTACAACTCAATAGTTTCCAATTTATTGCTCTCAAATTTATGGAGGACTGTGTAAACCCTTAACTAGGTTTTAGTAAACAAAAATTCATATATTTTTTTAGAAAACCATCAGAAACCTTTAAAAATTTTGTATATATGTGTTTAATAATGATTTTAAATTGATCCATGTGGTTTTAAAACTTTAAATTCCCTATAAAATAATATATTCACAATTATGATTTTTTAACAGACCTCAAATAGACCTAAAATAGGGCTAAAGGTATAGTCTTTCAAAGTCTCTTTAAAATAAAAGTTATAACATATATTATAATGTGTTTTTTGTCATGTTTAATGTGTAAATGAATGCATGAATTAATTTTTATAACCTTTAATATGATTTTGGATCCATATCCCCTTAAATAATAGGTGAAACCTAAGTGAGAGGGTTAAAATCCTATTTTATCATATTTTCATGACAATTTAGTACAAATAATGGAATAAAATTTTGTGATATCTTAGATAATGTCAAATAAAATAAAATAATCCTATTTGGTACATCATGATTCAGTCTTGAGTGAAATATTTTCTATAAAGGGTGACATACCTAATGATTAAGGTTTGATATGACATAACTCTATGTTGTCTAAAAGAATTAATTTTCTATGGACATGGATCGGTGTTTTGATGGAGATTGTCACTATGAAGGTCAATAAGTGAAAGTAGGTTCAAATGGGTTAAAGATTACAATATTATTAAAATGGTACTAAATTATAGTAAAGAGGATACCAAAGAAAGGTTAAGAATTAGAATAAAGCTAAATCCTTGAGAGAATATCATGTTTGTTGTGTCATGGAAATGTGGTGTACTTCAAAAGAATAAACCCTATTTATTGAGTGAGTAAAAAAATTAGAGTAAAAAACCTCATGTTAGTATAAGGAGTTAAATATGTGGCATTAAACAATCAAGGAAGGTTATAAATCTTAAAGGAAACCTAGAAGACCTAGATGAGTAAACCTATAATAGGCCTACTTACATCCGATGATAAGGGAGTGATTAGCGATGATGAGGGTAGTGAGGGTCAATGATAGAATAATGATGGATGGTGAGGGTAAATGAGGGAGTGATTAGGGATGATCGTGAATGAGTAAAAATTGATTATGGATTATGAGGGATGGGGAGGGAGTATTTTAGGATGATGAGGGATGGTCATGGTCAATGAAAGACTAATTAGGGATGATAAAAGAGTGATTAGATATGATGAAGGATAGTGAATGTCAATGAAGGAATGATTATGGATGATGATGGATGATTAGGGAGTGATGATGGATGATTATTGATGAGGAGGAAGTGATTATGGATGATGAAGCATGAGGTATGAGGAGGGAGTGATTAGGGATGATAAGGGAATGATTAGAGATGACTAGGGATAGTAAAGGTCATTGAGGGAGTGATTTAGAATGAGGAATGACAATGAGAGAGTGATTATGGATGAGGATGAAGTGAGGTAGGTATGATGAGAAATTTAAATTAACACAAAGTGCTCATTTGATGTGTGCAAGTCATTAACATGACATATATTTCCTAATTTACACCAATTTAGCTTGAATTCAAAGTGAGTGGTTTGTAAAATTCAATTTTAATAAACCTAAGACTCCTATAAGTACCATCAATAAATATTTAAGGCATAAAAATCTTTAAAATGACTATATGTTTACCCAAATAAGACATCAATTACAAAATTTATGCTATGAACTCCCTAAATTCAGTACTGAAACCCTAAAAATGCCTAAATATTGACCAAATTGGATTTCAAAAACTATATTCCACATCATAAGGAATGAAAATGTGATACCAACTCTATTATATGTAGAGTGACCCTAATTTATTATATTTACTAAAATAAATTTAAAATATAAATGTAAACTTAGAGTTAGAATTTATTTTAGTAAATATGAGCTTCTATACATCTTTTTGTGTTTTGAGTGTAATGTCACAATAACACATATGAATTATAATGTGTATATGTTTTATCACATTTGCATTATAGAACGCATGTGTTATTAAAATTTTAATTCAAAAAATAAGCCCTTTGGCTTGACAATGGCTTGGATTCATGAGCCAAATGCTTAGAACTATCAACACATAGTTGAGTTTGATATTTTTGATAAAAAAAAATTAAACATACATCACCAAATACACTAAATTTAAAAAATATAATTCAAAAAATTATTACCATGATGATGAGCATGCTCTTCTCTTTCCAAACATATGATTTTTATAATTTTTTGACTATTTTAAGGGTTTAAACTATGTTTGTTTTTAACTATACTTTTCTTAGGACACTACACGACATAAATCTACATGCCTATTCATGTTTTTGTAATTTATTTTTCATTAAACCAAGTGAAAAAAAAATTATACGGTCATAAACTAGCCTTAATTCTACACACATTCAAAAAATAAAAAATCAATTTTCATTTATTTGAGCTAGTTGGGCAGTCTGCACGACTGGATATTACTTTTTTGTTAGTTTTCAGGATCTATTTACTTACAAAATTTATTAAAAAAATATTTATTGAAAAAATATAAAAAATATAGTCTAAAAACTAGAATATCTTATATAAATAGTAATGAAAGGGTTTTAAACAATATTAAATGATGCTAAAAATGGTTAGCTGCATGACCATCTATCTACTTTATCTTCTTAAAAAAATATGAGTTCCTTTTTAAATTTTAGATATTTTACCTATTTATACTTAACAATTTTTGAAAAAAAATAGTTTTTTGGAAACTAGAATCAAAATTCTAAAATTAATTCTTATAACATCTTCAAAATTTTAATGTAGCCATCTCAAATTATCTACATAAGTTCATATTTCTAAAATTTTAGGAAAATCATGTCCATAGGTAGGCCTCTTTTTGTCCCCCAACTTTGTGCACTTACACAAATATTTTATAATAGATTTATGAATTAATTCATTGATATATATTGAAACATTGTATTTGATAATAGTTTAAACGATAATGAAAAAGAGTGAGCTTTTAAATATCTATATGATATTGAACCTTTTGAATATTGAATTACTTACCAATATACATTTGAAATGGATATTGCATAAATACATGATATTATACTAACTATATCAAAATAAATACATGGAAAGCAATTAATTTAATAAACATTTATTGATTGAAACAATTTTCTCTCTTTCAAGGGGTCACCTTTGTGTATACATGTTTGATGTCGGATAAGATTTGATAATAGTTAGATCTGTATATTTATATAGTGTACTTATTATGAGATATTTGACTGTGTTGAATGTTTAATTATTTACATTTGCTGTTACAAAATGATAAGATTGATCATTATACTATTTATGAGTTTATGTTAATATTGGATTATGATATTGAATTATTTTACTTTGCATGCATGAATAAATGTGTTTTATTTAAGAGCGATAATTGTTATTCCCATAATCAATTCAAGTAATTTATTTAATTTGAAATCCCTACACTTGAACTTAAAATATCAAAATCATGCTTAGTAATGATCTTTCAATCGACATGCCCCTTAATAATAAACTGGTATGATTCTATTTTAACCTTTATGATAGGGAAAATGGTAGATTTGTAGATGTAACAAATTTGACAACTTCATTGGGGAATTGTTTAAATAAATTTATTTCTTATTACTTTTTATTATTATTTATAAATATATTTTCATTCAAATCAATGATTATAGTTGGTTTCCAATTTCATTATTATGGTTTCCTCAATATCTATAGCTTATTTAGGTTTTGACTATTTATTCAATGATCTATTACATGTAGTGTCTTTGCTTAGTTTTGATAGATATGATGTCCTTCAAGAATGTATCTCCTAGATAATCATATTTAAAATAAGATGCATCCAACTCTAGAAACTTGTCTTGATTTAGCTTTGCAAAATGACAAGTTTCTAGATAGTTTTTTGCAATGACATTTATTAGACTTCCTTGAAATTCCTCATTCATCTAGGCATGGAATAAATTTTTCTATCATTTTTTAGATTAAATTATTACCTCAGTCATATACGCCAATTGTTATAACATAGAAAATAATCATGATGTAATTTTTACAAAATCATAAATTTAATCCAAATACTACTTAATCTAATGATAATATATCCTCTTCAACTGAAATAAATAACCTTACTCAAGAATGGATTGTCATTAGTCATTTATTTGAAAATAAGTTGGAATCAGATTTAGTGACCTGCTTTATGCTTTCTTGCCATTAAACACAAATATATAGGTGAATACTTATTATGTTTCTTATCAAAGTTTCATGACATTCCATTTTCACTTAGGTCAAGTGATCAACTTTTATTAATTATTGGATAGGTCATATACCTAATCATTATAGGAAAGTTGATTAGAGAATTCAAATTTTGAATTTTGAATCAAACTTTACAATTTGTGCATATACAAAGTAAAATCAAGACTACTATTGAATATGTTCCCTTCATCATGATTTGTTCAAATGTAAGAAAATTTCTGATTTAATGGTTAAAACTAAAAGTAAATTTCACTCTAAATTTTCAATATCTTTTATTTATGATATGATCATTCAATATTTTGCTAAAAATTCTATTCATTAGCATTCTAATGATAAATTAGAACCTTCTACTCATCAACATGATACTATACTCAAATCTACTTCTCATTCACTCAATCAATCACTTAATGAGGATATTAAATCTAAACACAATCTATCAATTCTTGATAGTGTTTCAATATCCTCTTTAATTTTTGATATTGTTGATTGTATGTTATTAGAAAATTATTCAAAAGCATAAATTTCTAGTTGCTTTAAGGATGGTTGTCATCATTTAGATCATTTTATTCCTCATGACCTATAATATTCTAAAATATCTTTAAAAATATCATATTTTGATAACATTGTTAAAATTAACGAATCTCATCTTTGTAATTGAATTTTGACATAGAAAAGCAAGATTATGAAACTTTCAAGTTTTCAAATATCCCTAAAGATAGCATGGATGATACCTTATTACAAAATGAGATAGAAGCTTTCAATTTTTTAGATATTCAAATAGGTAATAATAAAATATAAATTAAATGAGATAAATTATATTATTTTGACATATCTAAATCTAAATTAAATGAATTATTATTAAATATTAAAAATAAATTTCCTTCTAGTAGTATAATGTAATCTGAAATAATATTCAACAAATGGCATGATGAAAATCCTAATGTCCAAGACTCTTTATCATAATCTTCCTTATTCAAACCTTTTGATTCTCTTGGTGATCAAACCCTTTCTAATACTAATCAAGTTATTGCTTCTACAAACCAAACCATTAATCAAGAGATGGAAATTACTTGTGAAGTCCTTTCAAATAGAGAAAATGAATTTATTTTAGAAATTATTGAAACTGATTATGATCTAGCCATTGATAATTTTTTAATTGATTTAGTTTGGAATGATGAATTACCCTCAACCTTCAAATAATAAAGTAGAATTCATGATTTCCTAGAATCTAATTTTTTTTGAAATATACAGATTATCAAGATACTCTCAAATCAGATTTTGATTATGTAATATCTTTTTTGTCATTCATTTTATGATGATTTTCAAGTCTTACCAAATCTCTCTCTCCATCATCTTCCTCAAAATATGATATAAAATAATCAAATAATAAATCATTTTATTGATTTCAAATTACTAACACATGGTTTTATCATACCTTTATCCAAGTACCTTTATGCCCTTAAATAGTTAATTTTGTTCAGCTTAAAAAAGGATCATTTTGAACATGTTGAAACATTATTCTTATACCTACATGTGGCATGTTTTCAAGTATATTTCATTATGTTGGTTTTATATTAGAATTATGTTATTTTGTGTGATATTTAACAATGGAAGATATTTGATGGTGGTTAGCTTTGGATCCTTTTCATTGATGTAGATAGTTCCTATTTTTGTGTTTCATTTTTATTTCTTTTCCCTTTGTTTGTTGTGTCTTTGTTTTCTATTTTCTTACCTTCCATTTATTTCTTTCACTCATTTTGATGTTGTATTAGTTTGAAACATTGGTTATGACCGTGAAATGTTCTTTATATTGATAAGGTCAAAATTTCACACATATATGACGAAGTTTTTTATCAAAATGTTGGATTTCTACTTAGAATCAACCAATAATTGATAAATAAAGTATTCATGGGCACATTATAGACAAAATATACCTGATTTAAAAGTTTATGACTTAAGACTATTATAGCAATGTTTATCCATCCCAATATTCCTAGTCTTTTTCAATTCCCTTTCTTCATGGCACATTAGCCAAATAATACATCCCTTAAAATGAATATATGTTTTTCAAAATGGGTCTATGCATAATGAATTAAGAAACACTAACCTAGGTTGTACTCCTAAGTGTTTATTTTTGCTAGATTTATGTTACAGCTTCAATCTTGAAAGAAAAACTAGTTAGCATGGTTGTTAGTGTTATTTTAAAAATTTGCACCCCAATTTTTTTAAATTTTGCACCTTTAAGATCTATGTCACATTTAGCTTAAATTTACTGGTAGGGGCCATTTTATTAAAATTAATTGATTATAATATACTTGTTTCATTATATTTGATTCATCATGCATGACTAAATTAAATATGATTATAGAATTGGTTTCATCATTTTCATTAATATGTAAAATAATAGTAATTGCTTGATGAGAATATGATCTCATGGATAGTTGAGTTGTTTTACTCTAGAGGTGATTGTTTTTTGAAATATTGAATGATAAATGGAAATAAAACATAAATCTTGTCAATTTTGTTGCATTTTGTGTGTAAATGATTTCTATGTGGTTTCATGCTATGTAGATGGTCATAAGATGACATCTCTAAAAAAGGTCTTGATATATGTCTACACCACATAATGGTTATCAAATTGATATCTTGTTTTATAAATGTGTTGTAAAAGATGATGAACCTTAAAAGGGTCTAAAGGAGGATTAAATAAAAAGAGTTGTGAAAATATATGCACCAAGGTGGTTGGAATTGAAACAATGATTACTAACCAATTGATGTTTAAGCATATATTTAATATATAGATTTTATTTTTATATCTTCAAGATAAGACAAAATCTTAAGATTATATTTCCATTGAGCTCTATTTACTACAAATTTGGAAGCTTATTTGGCAATTTTAGTTTTGAAAACTATGGAGAGATGCTAAATGTTTGGTGATATTGATAACTGTGAGTAAGCAGATTACTTTTATTTACTATGTTTAACATTTCTAGGTCATGGTACATTTATTTAATATAATTACTACCACATTCATTATGGATAGTTTTTGCTTGGTAACCAATGAATATTGATTATCTCACCATTTCTTTCATCTAAATAAGCTTCCATAAAGAAGAAATACTAGTGTTAATTTATGTGAAATCATAACTCATTTCTAAGATAATTTTATCAACTAGCATGGTTTCTTGTTCATGTCAACCTCAGGTATATACTTTGACAAATGCGCTTAGTATAAAACAAAGGGTTATTTTGTGTGTAAGCTAATAAACAACTACATGTATATCTAAAATTATTTTTGGTTACATAGGTATTAATTTTTCATTCAAAGGATTTAATTTTCAATGATTAAATGGTTATTTTAATAAGCTTCAGCATGATTATGGACTCGTATAATCTTCAAGAAGATATTTATAAGTATTTACCTTTAGAAATTTTACATTTTTTCCTTCAAATGTGAACTTTCTGCATATGAAAGGAGTTTGGTGATGATGTTAGATGCATGCAAATGATCTCCCAAGAAGATGTATAATGTTGAAATTATAACAAAATTTACATTACAAAACATTCTCTACTTACAGAGTTTTTATATTTTGTGCACCTACATAAAAAAAAAAATTATGTTAAATTTGATGTCCAAACGACTGTCAAAGTAGACTAGAAGTTACATAGTACAATGACAATTTGGATGTCAATTTTAACATGGTATAAAATAGTACTAAAATGGTCATTTTCATAAAAATTAAGGATTTTGTGTCTTGATGTGGATTTCAACTTTCAATATATTTAGTTAAAATATTTTTGGGTGAAACGTGTAGGCTTAATAATCCATTTTAAAACATGGGTTTGATTATGGACTTCATGTGTTTATGCATATTTCAGGAATAATATTTTAGGAGACTATTTTGAAAGTAGTGGAAGAGTAAATGGTATTAAATTATCATAAAAAAATAGGTATTATATTGGAAGATAATTATGTGTAGGTTTGTATGGTTTGTATATGTGATATGTTATTTTGAAAGACTGAATTCTTATTATTATATTAGATATTTGAATGGGTATTAATGATAAAAAAGAGAGAGTTGATATCAAATTTTTCAAAGTATCATTTGATGAAGGTTTTACATTTTTTTGTGGTCAAAATATGTGATCATTTGATACTTGCATAACATTTTGATCAGATTCTAAATAACTTATTTTCATATGTTTACTAGACAATTAATTGAAAATGATTTATGGTCTAGTTACATTTATTTTAGTCATGTTTTTATTGTTTAAATAAATTAGAAATTTTTTGTTATTAGTCAAGTTATTTAATTGAAATAGGCCCCCACCCTTGAGTGTTTATTGACATCAATCTTTACTTTGGATATTTAAAATGAATTTCAGTGATATAAGCTCATTTTTTGAACTTATAAAATCTTAACTTAAAAGTTAGCTTTATTTTATAAAGACAATTAAACTTTATTTTATAAAATAAATTTAAAATTTAGTTTTGGATGAACTAATTAACTTTCCAAAAGAGTGTATAAATATGAAGGACTTAATTTTCTAAAAGGATGAACTTATACAGATATCTAGAGAACTCTCATATTTAATATTGTGGTTCTTTTCTAAGTAACAATTCTTTGAGATGAAGTATTATCTTACAAGGGATCTATTATCACTGAATCTAATGGCATATTCTTTGTCTTGTCTTACGTAGCTATACATAGTTAATATAGTTATTTATAAACTGATTATGTAATTGATAAGCAAGAAATCTAATATTTTGATGAATGCAAAGGTACACTCATATGTGTAAAATATGGGTATGACCTGAATATTGATGAACAATGCATATGTGATGCATGAAATAATGTCAAACTTCACCTATGCTTCAATATCTTTTCTTTACTACTTTTGAAATCTTGTATAATCCATTTGATTTAAAAATATCTCAATTTTTTATTGAGTTCCTATCATCTTTATCTATCTTTTTCACAACTTTGTACTTTATTTTCTTATGTATTTTATTAGTTTTAGTTTATTTTTAGTCTTAATTTATTTAATTCAGTTAGATTTTAGGTTTCTAGCTTTTTTTAGTCTAGTTTCTTGTTTAGTTAGATTTTGTTTTGTTTATCTTCCTACCTTTTTGTCTTTTCTTTATTTCGATTCTTTTTGGTCCTTAAGCACTTTGAAGTTACATTACAAATCTATAATGATTAGTTTAATTAAATATTTTATAATAAATCTATGAATTAATACATTGATATATATTTAAACATCATATTTGATAATAGTTCGATAATGAAAAAGAGTGAGCTTTGTGTGTGTGTGTGTGTGTGTGTGTGTGTGTGTGTGTGTGTGTGTGTGTGTGTGTGTGTGTGTGTGTGTGTGTGTGTGTGTGTGTGTGTGTGTGTGTGTGTGTGTGTGTGTGTGTGTGTGTGTGTGTGTGTGTGTGTGTGTGATATTGAACCTTTTGAATACTAAATTACTTGTCAATATACATTTGAAATAGATATTGAATTAATACATGATATTATAGTAGCTATATCAACACAAATACATGGAAATCAAATACTTTAATAAACATTTATTGATTGAATAAATTTTCTCTCTTCCAAGGGGTCACTTTTGTTCATACTTCATAGTTTCTCTTTGTCGGATAAGATTTGATAACAATTTACTCTGCATATTTATAGATTTTGTTTATTATGATATATATTAATGTGTTGAATGCTGAATTATTTACATTTGCTAATGAGGAATGATAAGATTGATCATTATAATATTTATGAGTTTATGTTGATATTGGATTATGATATTGAGTTATTTTTATTTGCATGCATGAATGCATGTGTTTTATTTAAGAGAGATAATCATGATTCCTAGAATCAATTCAAGCACTTTATTTCATTTACAATTCATACACTTGATCTTAAAATACCCAAAACATTCCTAGTACTATTTTTTTAGTTGATAGGAACCTTACTATTAAACTAGTACAATTCCACTTTAGCCTTCGTGATAGGTGAAAAGGTAGATCGGTTAACATAAAAAATGTTATCATCAACACTACCCCTATTGAATCAAGGGATAAGTGACTAAGGATAGGGAACACTTCATAAATAATCTTAGTAAACCACATAAAAGCAAAGGTAAAGGAAAATGTAAGATGAAACATACCTCCATAGTTAATAAATAGGGTGGGAAGCCTTTTTTGTCTCATTGTAAGAGAGAACAATATGAAGATGATAAGTTTTGAAAGCTCCATCCATAACGTAGGCCAAAAAGGCTTAGGAAGAAGAAATGTAATAATAATATTACAATAGTACACCAAGATCTTAGCTTTGATTTTGATGATGAGACCAAAGTAACCACCATGGGAATGCAAGGTTTATCTTCTTCCTCTTCTATCACTAAATATCTTAATTCTCATTCTTCTTTGAATTATAAATATATGCATGATGAAAATAAAATAAATGAGTTGTTCCACATTAGAGTGATTTCAAGGCATACTAAGATAGGTACTATTTTTTATAGTGGATCTCAAGATAATCTCATTTTTGAAGAAGTTGTGAACAAATTAGGACTTAAAACTAAACCACATCCTAGGCCTTACCCTTATGATGTATATGTGATGATGTTAAATTATAGGTCACAAAAAAATATAGGTTAAGATTTACAATCACCTCTAAGTTATTGATGAAGTAGAGTTAGATGTGGTTCCACTTGATATGTATGGTATTGTATTTATAATTTGTTATTTTTATGATATAAAATAAATATTATATATGGAATATAATAAATATTTTCTTATAAAATATGGGTTTGAATACATTGTTAGATCCCATTAAATAAAAACAAACTTATCACTTGTATTTGTTGGATAGATGAAAAGGCTTGTCAATACAAGTAAGAAATTTGTACTCAAGGTTGTAAAATCCAAGGATGATGATAAATTCAAGGCTCTAGAGGATTGTGATCCTAAACATAAAAATCAAATAGTTAACATTATTTCTAACTATAATGATTTTTTTAGGATCCACAAGGTTGACCTCCTAAAAGACATACTCAACATGAGATACAACTGCTTTATGATGTACATCTTCCTAATATTGGTATGTATAGGTTTTTTGTGGTATAAAATGAATAAACAAATAAACAAGTTCAAGATTTTATTTAGATAGGGTTAATATGTCCAATAACTTCTCCATGTGGTTTTCCAATTGTCTTGGTCCTAAAGAAAGATGGCACTTGGTAGATGTGTATAATTTTTTAACATTGACTAAGATTATGGTGAAAAATAGCTACCCTCTTCCTCATATTTATGATATTTTAGATCAATTGAATTTTTTTTTTTTTTTCACTAAGTTATAATTAAGAATTGGTTATCACCAAGTTAGAATTAGTAAAGGTGATATTTGGAAAACTGCTTTCAAAACTAAGTAAGGTCTTTTTTAGTGGTTATGCCTTTCAGAATTTGTAATGCTCCCACCACTTTATATCATGGTATGAATGATGAATTTAGTCCATTCATATATGATTCTATAATATTCTAATTATATTATATTTTTATCTTTAGTCAAAATTGGGAAGATCATATACAACATATTAATAAAGTCTTAAAAACTTTACAAAGCGATAAATTGTATCTAAAGATGTCTAAATGTGAATTTGGAAAAATATTTTTAGTATATTTAGGTTATGTTATAGGTAATGTTAAACCAAAAATTCATCCTATAAATTTTAATCCATAATTAAATGGCCAAATCCTAATGATTTAAATGCAGTTAAAAGCTTCCTGTGGGTAGTCCAATATTGGAGAAAATTTATTCCTAACTTTTTATTGATTGCATCTCCTTTGAATGCTTTGAAAAGTAATAAACAAGTATTTTAATGGGGAGGAAAGCATCAAAAATACTTTGACATTATGAAATAAAAGATAAACATGTACCTAGTGTTTGAATTTCCATATTTACAATAGCCATTCGAGATTAAAACCGATGCAAGTGATTATGTGATGGGTGTAGTTTTGATGCAGAAGTAAAATTATGTTTATTACCATTTTGAAACCTCAAAAAGTTTAGTAAATAGATATCCTACCTATGATAAATATTTTTATTCTTTGGTTAAAAGTGTGAAAAAATGGAAGCATTACTTAATGGGCAAAGAAACAATCATCCATATGGATCACTAGACTTTACAATGTCTCCAATCACAATCAAAGCTACAACAATCAAAAACTTTTATTGGATGGGATATATATAACAATTCCATCTCATAATTAGATCTAATAAAGGTATACAAAACAAGGTGGTTGATATACTTTCAATACCTCCTATTTTTTCATCTATTATCTTCCATCACAATTCTTTGATGCATGAAAGTTATAAGGAATAATATGCTAGAGATGTTAATTTTAAGGATGTCTATGAAGATCTAACCCATGGAAAATAGGTAGAAGAATTGTACTATCACATGCATGATGGATTAATGTATCATCTTAGTTCATAATATTAAAGAGTCTATGTGATTATGGAGGCACATACTTCTCTTGTTTCAGTTCATTTGGCATTGGGAAAATAGTTGCATAGTTGTAAATATTTTGTTATTGGCCTTGGATGTATGAATATGTATCCAAATATGTTAAAGGTTGTATTCTTTGTGAACCTAGAAATCATATTAATAGGAATTTAGGTTTGTATGCCCTACTTCCTATACCAAACATCCATGGGAGAGTGTTTTACGGACATTTTGGGTGTCTTGCCTATGTATAGAAAAAACCATGACTATTTATATGCGGTTGTGGACAGATTTAGTAAATTATGTATATTGGTGCCTAATAAAAAAATGTCACAAGTGAGAAGAATGAACACTTTTTTTTCAAAAATGTTTGGGTTCATTTTAGTTTACCCATGTCTATCATTTATAATCAGGATTCTCAATTCATTTGGAACTTTTGGTTAGCTTTGTTGGGCATGATGGACATAAAGTTCAAGAAGAGCACTACCTTTCATCCACAAACCAATAGTCAAACAAAAGTGGTCAATTTAATAGTAACTCATTTGATCTGAGGATATTAAAATAATCATCCTAAGCTTTGGGATGAATACTTGTGTTATGTGCAACATGCTTACAATCATTTTATACATTATTATACACATGAGTCTCCTTTTGAGACTTATTTTGGTTATTTGCATAAGTCACCTTTGGACTTATATTTTGGTTAAGATTCTATGATAGATGGATAAAAGGATGTAGATAAAGCAAATAAATTCATCCAAAATATCCAATTGATTCATCGAGCTATCCAAGAGAAATTATAAGAGATCCAAGCCAAGTATAAGGCTAGGCATGATAAGCATCAAATTAATCACCACTTCTATTTAGTGATCTAGTTTGGTTTCATATAAGTAAATAGCATATCAAAGGAGAAGGTAAAATTTTGGATAACATTGATAATAATGATTTTTAGTTAGAATTACCACCTTACATGTAGATGTATTTAGTTGTAAATGTTGAAAAATTGAAATTGTATGAGCCACCCATGATCACGGATCAAGTTCAGAGTATTCAAGTACCCTTGATAGATGGTCTTGTTCTTGAATATATTTATGAGTTTTAAGAAGACATGATTATTGACAATAAGACAAGGACATAATGAAGAGGAGATTTTGAATACATACAAGTTGGCCTAAAAAGAATAAGTCCAAGTAAGGCAAGGTGGATGGAAACCAAAAAAGTGGAGTTATGCGCTCACTTATTTTCAAAATAAAACTATAATTTTGGTGGTCCAAAATATTTTTAGTGGGGAGGAGTGATCTAGGAGTATCCCCACACCATTCCAATCATATGGTCTATAACCCTATTGTAAACATCCCAACATCAAATAGTTTATTGAGATAAATCTAATGCTTTTTGAAGGGGTCAAATGGGATTCATATGCAAAATTTATGACTTATTAAAGTAATCAGGGTATAATGATGATGTTAGCATGGTTATTGGACATGTACCATTGGCACAATTAGATCTTAACACATGTACCAATGGAATTTTAACACATGGAACATCTATAAATAAGTCCCCAAGATATTCTATGAATTTTAGGAAAATATTGGTATGAATACCAATTCATATGGTCTTGAAACTTTTATTAAAACATTATTATTAAAAAAATCTTAATATGGGATTAAATCCCACCCAAAATGTGTGGAAGCTTTATTCAAACCTAAAAACAAGGCAATGGAAGGAATTCCAATGTATTGGGTAAATAGATAAGAATTCAACCCATGAAATAAGGGACTTTGGAGCATTATAAAAGGATCATTTTTTTATTTTAAAAAAAGATACATGGAGAGAATAAAACTTGTTTTTTATCCTTTGAAGAAGAGAAAGTAAGAAACAAGTAAACAAGTGTATTTTTATGTAGGAAGAGTAACTCCCATATAGTAGATTATTGAAAAGACTTCCTAAAGGCAAAGTAAAATTTATTTTTGTATAATAAATCCATATTTGGGTGTAAATAATATATTCAAACTATATTTTTCATCATTTAATAGATCAATTTGAGTACTTTTCGGACCTAGATACATATCCCCTAAAAGGGTGAACTTTTTGTATCAATTTGCTTTATGTTTTATTTGTTTATATTCATTTAATTGATGTTTTTAATGAATATTGAACCTGATTTTAATCAAATAATCCAATTTCATGTAAAAGGATGGAAATGAAAAAAATTGTTGAGTATCTGAAATTGATAAATAGTGAGTGTTTTGCATTAACTAACAATTTAGATTAGGTAGTTGTTGTAGGTAGTCTAAAAAAATTTATAGACTTGATCTATAACAACCTATGACTCTTTAAGATATTTCATATTGAAAATTCATATCACTACCCAACTTATCAACTTATATGAATACCCAACTCGAGTCATGAAATGAATATCAATAAAATAATTTGGCCCATTTTAGATTGCATGAATCTTTATACCTGTATTCTTTATAATTCCATGTAGAAGCAATACTATCCTAAAAAATTATCACCAAACATAGGCTTGTTCCCAAAGAAATTACTCCAAATACAAACCAACTAATTATTATTACCTTTTTATCATAGATCAATGTTTGTTGGCTATTTTCTATAAGAAGTTGTAATCCTTTCTCAAGGTAATAAAAATTAGTTCTTTTAGGAAGTTGGAATCTATTTTTATTGAACATTCCCACCAAAATTCCAACACATATCACCACTAAAATCACCACCCTCAATTATTGATCTTATAAAAGGAAATTTAGACATAAATATGGCTTCTTCAATTTTCACATCATCCTCCATGATCATTCAGGAGTTGTAGTTTATGACCATGACCTCACCATAGAATAAATATATCCACTTGTATATGTCCAATTTGATTGGTAAATAAATTATTGATCAAATAATAATGTTTTTCTTATATAATTATGTTATAATTCTAACATTAAATAATATAATCATTTTTAGTTGTGATATTTCCCTAAACTATAGGCCAGTCCTTCACATGTTGTAAAAACCTACCTTTTTTAAAAAATGGCCCATCATACATTTATTTTTAATGTATACATCCAATCAAATTTTTTATTAATTAATAATAATTATGTTATGATTTTACCTAAGTGTACTTGTCATTCTCAAAAGATCACTTGAGGTTAAGTGAGTTGATAGTTTGGAGAGATAATGCCTTGGAATTGATGTCAAATGCATATTTTTAATGGGGTGTGATAAAGGAATAGATTTTAAGGGATGATATAGTGATGTTATATCAAGCACCCCATTATTTTTGGAAAATATAATCATTGGTCATCCCTCATAATTTTAATTTATCAAACTTATTTTATTACTATAGGTGAATAAAGTTTAAATAATATGGGTGGAGATGTGATAATGAGGGATATAATAGACCATACATTTTTGATTATAAGGTTATATTTAGTGGATAGTTCATAAATAAAAGGTGTCTTAATTATTTTGAGAGACTATTAGGGTTTTATGAATAATTAGGAAGGGATTTTGCATAGATTCTTTCCAATCATGTGACCATTATTAAAGGGTTATCTATTTTCATCACAAAATATCTATTAGATTAATCAAACAACTTCCCTATGACAAGAGAATGATGTAAAAAATAATTTTGGACCTTGAAATAGTTAAGAATGAATTTTTTATTACCATTGAACAATTATATTTTATATTTCCATTGAACAATTATATTTTACTTTCTAGGGAATAATTTGACCATCACTACCTCCACTATGAGCTAAGTTTTTTTCTTCATAGAGTATCACAATTTTGAAGGTATATATTCCCTAATTTATATGGTTCAATTCCAAAATTTTAGTCACTTAAGACATAATAAGTATGTCAATGCACCCAATTTCTTACTCAATAATCTAAGAAGAATCATAATTGAGTATTAAATAGGAAGAATGAAGGTTATATTTCACCATTGTGTGATCCATCTCATTGATATATAATATTTTAGGGATAAAATACCTAAATTTTCATGGGAAGACTTCTTAGAAATGAGATAGTATCCACCATAAGAGAAAAGGGAGAACCTCATGGCTGAATAGTTTGTCAGGTGAAGACCAATAAGAAAACCAAGGTTGGCCCCATTATCCAATGAGTCTGAAGAGAAGGATCTAGAACCAATCCTTAAGAGGTTTGTCCCCATTAACTTAGAATATTGGAATTAGTCAAGATGAGTTGATAATGAGGAGAGATGTCAATATTTAGTTCTTGAAATCCCAATGGTATATTCATCACAATATAGTGATGGAATAGAAAGTGGATATTATTAAAAAATTGAAAGAGGTAGAGGAAAATTTTTAAAACAAAGATGAAGATATAATTAATGGTAGATTGTAGGCCACATACAAGGGTATATTGATGTAGGAGCATCCAAGGTGAAGGTTAATCTTTCATAAACCAAAAAATGCTATATTAGGTTTTTATTTTGTTTTATGTTTGTGTCATTATTTGCTTCAGATTGTTAACCTATAGGAATGATGGTGTAAAAGTATGCCTTGTCATAGACAAAGTGTATAGATCTATCTATTTTTATTATTCTACATGGATTGTTAATACATTGACATTTGTCTAAAATGGTTCTTAAATTAAATTAATAATCATATGATTAATTTTTTTGAGGTCATAGCATATGACACTTACAACATAAGTACCAAGTTTCATACCATTTGAAGTTATCGTGGAAATGTACCAATTGTAAACTTGGCAAGAGTTTTATTTACTTTTAATAATACTAAAAACTTAAATGTATGATGAAAATGTTTGGGATTATATAACCTGACACTTACAACCGTTACATAAAATTTTAGTTCATTTGGAGTCACTATGGAAGCATGCTACTTGATTTTGTGAGAAAACATAGAATGGTTTTTCTCCTTGTGTGGTAAGAATTGGATGATTAAATTTAGTGGGTTCATAAAATATGACACTTAAAATATCTTTACCAAGTTTTAAACCATTTGGAGTTACCATGAAAACATGACAACTATTTCTTTTAGATTATGCCTATGACATTTGGCAAATGGTTCTTAATCTTTCAAAAGAGCTACATTGAGAAACAGGTTACCAAATTTTAATTGGTGTTATAAAATGTATTTAATATTATTATTTTAAAAATTAGATAAATTTGATTAGTATCATAAAAGTTATGATAGTTTTTCAACTATCATTCAACCAAAAAATGCATTTATCTAGTTTAAATATGGATCGTGACCTTGCATAAGATCTAAGGTAATATTTGGGCTACCAAATTTGGATTGGTGAAATAAAATGTAACCTAAAAGGTTTGTTCCAAATTTTACCTCAATTAGATAATTTTTTGCAAAGTTATGATAGTTTTTGTAATTGTCATTCAGATAGAAAATGTATCTATCTAATTTGCATATGGTTCATGATATTTCAAAAGATATATTGTAATATTTTGGTTACCAAATTTGGGTAGGTGAAATAAAATATATCATACAAGGATTTTCCAAATTTCATCTCAATTGGATAAGTAGAGGAAAAGTCATGATAGTTTTTATAACTCTCATTCAACTACAAAATGCATCTATCTAGTTTGTAGATGGTTATTTGTCTTGTGATAAAGTTTTGGTAAGAATTATTATGCAAAATTTGGAATGGTGATATAAAATGTAGTCTAAAATATTTTTTTTCAAATTTTAGATCAATTAGATAAACTAATATATATATATATATATATATATATATATATATATATATATATATATATATATATATATATATATATATATATATATATATATATATATATATATATATATATATATATATATATACATACATATATATATATATATATATATATATATATATACATACATATATATATATATATATATATATATATATATACATACATATATATATACATATATATATATATATACATATATATATATATATATACATATATATATATACATATATATATATACACATATATATATATACATATATATATATATATATATATATATACATATATATATATATACACATATATATATATATACACACACACACACATATATATATACACACACATATATATATATATATATACATATATATATATATATACATATATACATATATATATATACACACACATATATATATATATACACACACATATATATATACATATATATATATATACATATATATATATATATATATACATATATATATATATATATATATATATATATGGTGGATGTTGTAAATGTTATTTGCCCTGAAAACATCATCTAACAGTTACTAACAATTAGATGTTGATCTTGAAAACTAAAGGTTGCCTAAATATTAGACATTTGAGAAATATTAGGGAAGTTTAATATATACCACATGAAGCTATTAATGTCATATGGATACTCTTATTTATTTAGATAAGTCAGTTTATGGATGAGATCAAGCTATGCAGACTAGGGGGCAAAGTAGAATAGAGCATAATAGAGTTGGTTATGTTTCTCATGTTTTATATAGGAAAATATGTATGGCATTATGATGTACTATAGATTATCCAACCACTGTTATTCTTAAAGGAATGAAAATTACTATTTATTTCTACATGTTTGGTCTAAATTTATGTCTTGGTATAAGTGAATATATAATAATCATAGAATTAGAGATTGTCTTTAGGTGGATACCCTATCTAAGCTTTTATCACTTTTGTATCAGAGCCACATTTTTTATTGTAAGGAGTAGTTTGCATGAAAAACACTCTGATTGTGTTTATTTTCAAGTTATGAAGATAATTTTACATCATGGTAGATATGGCACATAGAGGAAACATTATTATAAGAGGGGAAAAACCAAGAGTACCCTAAGTTCCAAATTTGGCTAAGATGATGAGAAGAATGCAAGAAAGGTTGGATGAAATGGAAAGATCACAAAGAATAAGATCTCATGGTGGAGATGAGAGTGAGGATGATAAATAATAATCTTAAAATCTTGGTGTGGAGGACATGGACAATTAAAATGAGACTAGATTTTCTCAAAGTTATGGCAAGGCTTGGTAGTAATCCAAGGCTTATAGATTGGATAAAAAAGATATATAATTATTTTGACTATGATTATATGGAGGAACACAATAAGGTGAAATTTTATTGCATAAATTTGAATATCCATGATTATTTATGGTGGAATCATGTATTGGCTAAGACACAAATGAAAGGTAAGGAGTGAATAGACACAATATTTTTGAACTTTATTAACTACTGACGCTTTCTCTCTTATAAGAAATTTTTGATTCTCAATCTCTCTAAGTGTATACACTAAAACTAATTGGTGCTTTTCAATATTATTTTTCCCTATACCACCAATTAAAACCAACACAAGTCCCTCCTATACATTTCCATAATCTTTGACACCTCCATTATATGATCCTGCAAGTAATTCACCACCTCAAATAACCCCTACCTAAGCTAAACCTCTTTTTACAAACCTACAAATGCAGTTGCTTAGGTCAACCCATTTCTAGGAATAGTTCACAATCTGGGACTAAGTCCACCTTAGCCGACATTGTCCAAGACCTAACTACACTATTTTATTCTACTAAGTCAATTGAGCTAACTGCATTGGCTAAAATTCTATAAGGATTTAGGGTTAGATCTACCTATACAAACACATACTTCACCTCATTTCCAATAGATAAAATCATTCATTTAAACTTTTTTGACAGTCTACGTTTCTGCCATTACACTTGAGGATTCATTTATTAGGGTTTACACTCAGAGAATAATTTTATCTTCTGGGAAAAGTCTTTTGGATGCATAAGAGAAGTCTTGTAGCCTATAATTGACCTATATTTATTATCCTTATGAAACACAACAATTTTTTGAAAATTACCATTGTCTAAGGGAGAGATTGAGTCACATCAATTTCATTTTCAAGGTAAGTATTTATAACTTTTACTCTTTAGTAAATAGATTTACATAAGTAATGGATTGTGAATGTATTTATCCTCCTTGCTTTGTATTACCTTTATATTAACTTGAGTAGAGTTTTAATTTACATGTTTATTGTTTATGTTTATTATCCCCCATTTATGCTACAAGATTTAGTGAGGACTATATTATATTTACTTTACTTTATTATAAACCATAGGATGTAGCTAGGGTTATTATGTGATATTACTTGACTAGAGGATTTAGAACCCTCTCTACTAATTTTGTATAGTAAGAGACCCCTTAGTTAGGTATAGAAGATCCATGTTGGTCATGACCTTAGTTATCTAAATATACCAACAAGTAGAAATGCTAGTTTGATTTATCTTCTCTGAACTAGGATTGATTTATAAATCAGCCTCACTTTCTCTTGTATACATTCTAGTGAACCTGACATGAACTAATCCTTGTAGTTTTTGCTTCACACTTTCATTTATTTTCAATTATTATTTATTTCATTTTTATATTAATAGATTGAATCAGTTGACTTAGTATAACATTATGTGCATAGGTTTTAACACAAAGTCAATCCAGTCAATTATGTTTGGCTTTGTATATGTCATCTTTAATTATAGACAACTAGATTGATCTGATCAAATCAATTTTCTTTTTCACATACAAGTCTTCAGACCCAGTCAACCCAATTGAATCTATTAGGAGGTTAAAAATTTCATCTAGACAACATAGTATAAAAACAAAAATTTAGTATTTGCAAAGAAAATAAAAATTTATTATTAAATCTTGAAGTTCATTCTAACCAACTTAGTCATTTCTTTTCTTCATTTTAGTCCTATTTTTCACAATTTTTAGTTCTATAAAATTGTAACCCTATAGTAAACTAATTTGGTTGGATTGAATTAGTATTATAGTTACTTCTTGCCTAGGAGACTCAGTTAACTTATTTGACTATGTTTCTTTGGCCTATTTTTCAAGAGATAAAATTGATCAATTTGATTATGTTATGTACTATTGCATACGCGATCAACCCAATCAACCTATTACTCTTCAATTAAAAGGAAATTAACTCAGAATGCTAATATTTAATTCACTTTTCATTTTTATTGCTTGATTTCTTAGATTAGTACACATAGTTTAACTAGGAAGGTTAATTTACTAAATTAGTCACATTTATTATCTTCACACACTAAAAAATAAAAAAATGTCAAATAAACATTCAAATAATTCTACCAAGGTCTACCTAGTTTGATTTCATGATTGAGGGTGAAGCCAACTTGATTTATTGGCTGATTAAAAATACATGGTTGATGATATATATTGACAAAGCACTTCACACCATTATCACTATAAGATTGTGAAGTGAGGGGGTAAGCCCCAATTCCAAGCTAATACTATCACTAATATAGATCCATTTCATACTTAACATACCTAAAAACATATTTAGATTACCCTTTCTTGGTGCTTTTGAAAATTGATGCAGGGACATCTTAGATTTCTCACAAATAGTGTAGAAGGTGTCTTAAATAGGAGCAAATTTTAATTTGTGTTTAAGTTAATTTTCCCTTTAAAAGGGAATTTCAAATTTTTGTAGTGTATTAGGGAGTATAATTGAGTGTTGAATATTTTTAATCGCATGATAAACATTTTAAATGACCTTTTATGATCTCATGATGGTCCTAGAATGGTTATGAATTCAAGTGTCATGTGAATGTATGAGGTGGTAATTTGTTGTTCACCAGACTACATAGGTCTTAGAGTTTTGAGAGTTTCTTGTTTCAAGAAATGGTTATGGAGCATGTTTAAGGAGTCCACATTATGGATAAAAAGTATATAAAGTGTTTTAGAGTCTGTAGGAAGGGCATCATGTAAAAAAACAATAGGTCAGACATGACTATGATGGAGAGAAGGTCTACCAAGGAAAATTTATGAGGACTATGTCAGTATATATTTATTTTGAATTAAAGATTCAAGAGTAAAATAGTGAAGGAATTATTGTGTCCAGTGGATATTTGGTAATATTTACATGTTAAGAGTTTGTTTTCAAACCTAAGGATAAGAGAATTCATGATTACTCTGTATATTTTACAATACTTTGCTCTATGATATGATGATAACAAAACCCTAAGTTTTATGTTCTGTATATGTATAAAGGAATGGATGGTAAAGTTTATATGAGAATTGTGTACTCATAAAGAACAAGTTTGGAAATTTTATTGAATTTTTTTATAATAAATTTAAGTTGAATTTGAATATACAATCCATAGAAATATTGTGCAAACTAAATACCATGTCTTGGAATAATTTCTTGTGATTCTGAATATGTATGTTTTGTTGTTAAAGAATGAGACTGACAATGGTTTCATAATGTCCTTGAATATTTTGATGCATGTGATTAAGAATCAATATTTTAATTAATATTTATAATATAATTGGATGTTTAAACACATTTCTGAATAGACCCCTAGTTGGGGAATCACTCATATTGTTAGGGTGTGGAGCTAAAAGCTTCAACCTTTGCAAACTGAGGAATAATGGTTGCTGAGTTCTATAGGAACCGGCGTCGGCAGCATGACCGACGTCGGCAGGATCCAGTGCAGAAGGCAACCGGTGACGGCAGGAAGTCGGCCGACGTCGGCAGAACCAGACCAGCAGGGACCGACGTCGGTCGCCTGTGTGTTCCCGAAGTGTTCATTTCACGGACAGTTAGTTAAGTGAACTATGAGTTTGCATGACAAGACCAGCCAGAGTCTTGGGTTGCGAGGATAATTGTCTAAATTAAGAGTCTTAGTTATTGTTTGAGTTAAGGATCTATTTATAGACCCATTGGCATGTATTGTATAAGGCATGAGATAGAAAGGAAGAGTTCCTTCTAGTTGTAAGATCTATGAGTTTCAGGTTGTTGCAAGCTCATTGGTGATCTACATGTAAGCTTGGTCTTTGAATTGCAGGTTGCAGGTTCATGAGAGATCAGCTTGAAGTGCTATAGAGTGCTTGATGTACCGGCAGGGTTATTACTGACTGGTTGGTGAGGTGAACACCAATTCTGTGTGTGAGTTGGTTGTTGGGACCATTTTTTTTGTGTAGGAGAGTGTGTGTGAGAAGAATTACTGTACACTTGAGGTGTGGCGAATCTCTGTAAGGTGAAAGAGTGTGGCGGCTCTTTGATGTATTCTTTTCTGTTAGTGTTAATACAAGATAGTGTATTGTCTCTCATATTCTGTGCTATTGGTGAATTCTAGTTACTTGTGTTTCTGGTTATTTCCGCATATTCAATTGCTTATATATTTGGTAATCATACTGTGCTCTATCTGAGGAGCAAGATCCTAACCAGTGGAGTCAGAGCATGTTTGTTGTTCTCTTGATTTCCCAACAAGTGGTATCAGAGCCTTGGTTGTAGGTTCTTGAGCTTGATACCAACAATTGGTATCAGAGCTTTTGGTTGGGATACTAACAGATTGGTGTAGATCTGGGTAGTGTGTTTTGATTACAGGTTACTCACAGGGTTTCTGTTTGAGTGGGAGTTGAGCAATGGCAGAAAGCAGTCAACTACGAATGGACAAGTTCAATGGCAAGAACTACCAATTATGGAGGATGCAGATTGAGGACTATCTGTATCAGAAGGATTTGTACTTACCGTTGGGTGGGGTTGCTAGCAAACCCTTGGATATGAAAGATGAAGAATGGGAGGTTCTTGATCGGAAGGCTCTGGGATCTGTTAGATTGAGTCTTGATTCTTCTGTGATTTCCAGCTTATCACAGTGTAAGACAACGGTGGAGTTGATGAAATCTTTGGCAAATTTATATGAAAAACCCTCGGCTTCAAACAAGGTATTTCTTATGAAGCGTTTATTTAATTTGCAAATGTTGGAAGGTGGATCTATTCATAGCCATCTTAGTGATTTCCATGGTTTGGTAAACCAGTTAAGTTCAGTGAATATTGTATTTGATGATGAACTTAGAGCTCTCTTAATCTTGTGTTCATTACCTGAAAGTTGGGAAGGTTTGGTAATGGCAGTTTCTAATACTGTGTCTCCTTCAAAAGTCTTAAAAGTGGATGATGTTGTGAGTGTAATCTTGAATGAAGAGATACGCAGGAAAATCACAGGTGAATTATCTGGAAATGCTTTGAGTGTTGAAGGAAGAGGAAGGCCAAGAGAGAGGACAGAGCGTGGGAGATCAAGGTCGAAGACAGGCAAGAGATCCAAGTCCAGGTATGGCAGAATAACCTGCTGGAAATGTGGAAAGCAAGGGCACTTAAAGAGAGATTGCAGATCGGGTGAAGATCATCATGAAGAACATGAAGAAGAAGCAGATGCTGCAGGTTACATTGCACAGGATGCTCTGGTATGTTCTTTGGATAAAGTAGAATCTTGGGTATTAGATTCTGGTGCCTCTTTTCATGCATCTCCACATAGAGAATTTTTTCATGAGTATGTCCAGGGAGACTTTGGAGAAATTTGTGTAGGGGATGGTAAGCCTTGTCAGATTGTTGGCAAAGGCAAAGTGAAGCTGAAATTGCAAACAGGTGACACATGGGTGTTAAAGGAGGTCATGCATGTCCCAGTTCTGAAGCGGAATCTGATTTCAGTTAGAAGTTTGGGTGAAGAGGGTTGCACAGTAACTCTCTCAGCGGACTCTTGGAAGGTTACCAAGGGTACACTTGTTATAGCTAGAGGTAAGAAAGTAGGTACGCTTTATCTATCTACTTGTTTTATTGATTCTCTTTCTGGGTTATCTACTTCAGCTGTAGATTCAGAGATGTGGCTTGATAGGCTTGGTCACATAGATAAGAAGGAGATGCTGGTTCTTGAGTCAAAGAATATGCTTTCAGATTTGGAAGGCATGGATCGTGGTTTCTGTATGCAGAAGAAGAAAGTAAGGTTTCTTGAGGAATTCGATGTTAGTGACAAGAACGGGAAAGCCTTGGTTTTCAAGGAGAAAGTGACGGACAGAGTTCAGCATAAGGTGCAGAGGAATTCTGAGTAGAGCAAGGGTGATTTGGACAAGGTTTTGATCCAAAAAGAGCTCGCGGGAAAAATTCAGGTCTCACAAGAAAAACACAGAGACCGACGTCGGCAGGAAAACCGGCGTCGGCGTCCAGACAGGGACCGACGTCGGCTATGTGCAGCCCGACATCGGTGACTCGGGGCAGACAGAGACCGGCATCGGCCAGGGGAAAACGACGTCGGCAGGGAGGCAGTCGCAGGGAACCGACATCGGTCGGCTGTAGAGTGAGATGTGACCGGCATCGGTTACTGAGACGAATTTTGGGTGGACAGCGAGTTGTCATGGAGTCTCAAGCGCCCATTTGGAGGACTGAAGGTGTAAGTAAGTTCTTAAATTCGTCATTTCCCTTCTTTACACTACTTGTTGCTCACTTATGGCATAGGACCAGGAAGTTGTTAAAGAAGCAGAACAGGTAGATCCAGGAAACAGTGGGAGCTAGGCATGGATGAGGATGTGATTCCTTGAAGGAGAACCAAACAGGTGTTTTGGGTAGTGTTGCCAGCTGGAAGTAATCACTGAGAGACGAATGGATGTTGAGGATGAAGAAGAGTGGAAATGGTTACATGAGATGGAAGATCAGGGTATATGATCTTGTATTAGCTGCAGGGCAATGGAGGTTTGATCATTGTGTTTCTCTTTACCAGGTTGGATAGTATTAGCTACACTATTCTATTTTCTGTATGATGTGCTTGTTGCAGGGTTACATATACAGGTATTACTGAACTAAAGGTAAAGCTAGTTCAGGGGTTTGTCATGGAGAATCTGGAAGCAGCAAGATTCTTTGGCATGAGTGTGTTCTAGAGACATGGAGGTCTTGTTGACTTTGTTTTAGGATGATTGTGTGAAGCCGGTTAGCACACCGATGGTTAGACAGTTCATAGAACAGGTGTCTTGATTCACATAATGAGGTTGTGTGCATGGTATGTACTAAACCTGAGTTTTCCCAAGCAGTGGGAGTTGTCACAAGTTTGGAGTCAATCCGAGAGAGTAATACTGAAGGGCAGTTCAGTGGGACCAGTAGCAGGTGCACATGCTATGCAGGGTCAAGTTCTTTTTCTACATGGTTGTAGATGCGGATGTGGCAGGTAATTTGGATGACAGATTTTGCATCACGGATTTTGTGGTGGTTGGTCTTCAAGAGTGATCTTGAGGAGGGATACAAAGCCAAGGAAACAAACTAGACGGTGTACAGGTACAGGTACAGGTTGCAGTTGTTTATCTCCAAGTGGGAGATTGTTAGGGTGTGGAGCTAAAAGCTTCAACCTTTGCAAACTGAGGAATAATGGTTGCTGAGTTCTATAGGAACCGGCGTCGGCAGCATGACCGACATCGGCAGGATCCAGTGCAGAAGGCAACCGGCGACGGCAGGAAGTCGGCCGACGTCGGCAGAACCAGACCAGCAGGGACCGACGTCGGTCGCCTGTGTGTTCCCGAAGTGTTCGTTTCACGGACAGTTAGTTAAGTGAACTATGAGTTTGCATGACAAGACCAGCCAGAGTCTTGGGTTGCGAGGATAATTGTCTAAATTAAGAGTCTTAGTTATTGTTTGAGTTAAGGATCTATTTATAGACCCATTGGCATGTATTGTATAAGGCATGAGATAGAAAGGAAGAGTTCCTTCTAGTTGTAAGATCTATGAGTTGCAGGTTGTTGCAAGCTCATTGGTGATCTACATGTAAGCTTGGTCTTTGAATTGCAGGTTACAGGTTCATGAGAGATCAGCTTGAAGTGCTATAGAGTGCTTGATGTACCGGCAGGGTTATTACTGACTGGTTGGTGAGGTGAACACCAATTCTGTGTGTGAGTTGGTTGTTGGGACCATTTTTTTTGTGTAGGAGAGTGTGTGTGAGAATAATTACTGTACACTTGAGGTGTGGCAAATCTCTGTAAGGTGAAAGAGTGTGGCGGCTCTTTGATGTATTCTTTTCTGTTAGTGTTAATACAAGATAGTGTATTGTCTCTCATATTCTGTGCTATTGGTGAATTCTAGTTACTTGTGTTTCTGGTTATTTCCGCATATTCAATTGCTTATATATTTGGTAATCATACTGTGCTCTATCTGAGGAGCAAGATCCTAACTAGTGGAGTCAGAGCATGTTTGTTGTTCTCTTGATTCCCTGACACATATTACATACAAACTATGTGGCAATGTTAAGGAAAGGAAAGAGTTAGAATTGATTCCCAAGGGTATTGATACATTAAATATAATTATTTTTAATGTGGTATAATGATATTTAATCTTTACATGTTTAGTATTGTGTGTTATTCCTTTTTGTAGGAACACAGACTGTGAAAACACCATTTTATTGTAATAGTCAACAACTTTTGGCATTGGAAATCCTAGACAAAGGATTGAGAAGAGGAAATAAAATCTTATATTAGTTTACAAAGGTGAATTAAAACATATAATAAATTATTTTGTTCTTTTAAACCTTTTAACACATAAAAAATGGAATTAATAGTGCTCTTGGGTTGTCTCAAACCCATAGAAGCCCTAATCTAGGGTTTAGGCCATATCTTGGTCTATAACCATCCAAAATATCCCAAAATTTGTAAAAAAATAATATTTTAAGTTATATAATATATTATCAAGGTTTTAATAGTGTAAAAACAAAATGGTATGGTATTTTGATGACTATGTGTAAAAAGAACCCTAGGAGACCTAATAGGGACAAAAAGAAACCTGAATTAGATTTGGAAATAGATCTAATGGATGAGTTATGAGCCAAAATTTCATGGATATATGAGGATACATAGAGGGTATATGTATGTGAAGTCATATTTATCATATTGATAGGTATAGTGTTATACAAGTCATAAATGTAGGAAAATAGGACTACAAGAGACCTTGTTCAACTGGTAAAAGTTATGAGGAAGATAGGCAATGCAAAGAAGGATTGTCTTACAGGAGTCATGAGTCTAATAAGATTGAAAGTTGGATAATGTGGTGTTTTTAAACATCTTCTTATTAGTTAATTTTCAAGATTTATGAGGTTTTGGACTAAAGAGACCTTAAGCCTAAAGAAGAATAGTTTGAGAGTTAGACTGAAAAGGAATATAAAGAATTGAAAAGTTTGATTTTCAAGATTAAAATTTCCCTGTGTGTAAGCCCTAAAGACAAGGAATAAGAAATTACATAGTTTATTAAGAGAATGATATTTAAGTTTACAAAGGAGGAGAAGTTGATAAGCAAGAAAAAGTATATGTAGGTGAAGGATATAGGTAGAGTTTGGTAAATAGGTGAATTAGATTTGCATCATTTGGTACCAGAGCCATATAAATGATCTATGGAAGGTATATAAAGGTATATAAATTAATTATTATGTGTTATATAATGCATGTTGCATGAAGTTATAGGTAAGCAAATAAGGAGTCTTTCGAAGGATAGAGTTGAGACAGTAGATAAGAGAAGGTATGGTATGTTTTGTGATTGATTTATTGATTGAATGCATTGATTATAATGAGTGGTAGATGAAAGGAATAAAATAGTGAATTTTGAAGTGGAATCCCTAAAACAAGTGAGATATTAACAATCTCAAATGAGAGAGATAAGCTCATAAAGAGAGCTTGAGAAAGAGAGATAGTCCTAGTGTGAAGGACAAGGAGATTGAAGGCCCAAGTGAGGTTTGAGGTAGAAATAAGGTTCCAGGTGTGAACCAAAGAAGAGGTCCAAGTGAGACCAAAATAGAGAAGAGAGAAAATTTACCCAAGTGAGGTACTGAAGAGGAAGATGAAGGGAGAATTATAGATAAAATAGAAGGATAGGGTTCAGATGAACAACCACAAGAGAGAGAAGACAAAAACAAAAAAATAAGAAATAAAAATGGATAGATAAGTGAGTGAATTAAATAAATATTTAATGAATTCAGAGATTATGATGATGGATTTGCTATAATATTGTGAACAATGGGTTAGGCAACAAAGGCAGAAGGCCCATGGCAAGGATGGGTGATGAATAAAAGAGTGAAGTGGTCCATAGAGTTTCTTATGAAGAGGATAAGACATTATATGAATGCCTTGAACAAGGAAAATATGAACAAAAAATCCCATGGATGTTTGGAGAAAAGCAAGTTGCCAAGAGAGCAACATGAGGATGAAGAATTTCTCATAGTGGAGAAGATGAGGAAGGAAGAACAAATAATGCCAAAGTAAGCACTTGAAGAAGAATACAAAGGAAAGAAAAAGGTGTCCATTCAAGAGGCACTTAAAGGGACATTATGGTCTCTTTGTTTCATAGCTAACATTGTATTTGAGTTTCTATATGAAGGTATGAAGACAGTGAGCATCTAAGCCAAGAGTTAGGTCTACAATTTGATAAAAGATGGGGCAATACCAATACCCATTTAATAAAAAGAGTGTAAATATGAGAAAATATAGTTTAAAACTGATCCTAAAAGAGAAAGGCATAGTACAAAGGTACAAAAAGGAAAAGATGATGCTAAGGGAGTCATTCAATCACTCCATGAAGAACTAGAAGATGAATTAGAATTCATTGATGCCTTCGAAATCATATAATAAAGAGAAGTGATAGTGGGTCACATGAGATAAGTTTTCAAGTAAATAAATAAGAGTGGTTTTAGGTACAAGTAGTAGTATGAGCAACAATAGGAGAGAGGGCAAAGGAGTAATTAGATGAGGAAACAAAGGCATAGGTGTGGTAGTAAAGAACACACTCATTTATATGATAATATGAATGAATAAGAACACTGGATTCAATTTCTTATCTCCCCTTGGGAGTATGATGCATGGGCATCTTGGAATGCTCACACATAGTCTAGAAGGTGTCTTAAGTAGGAGAAAACATTAATTTGTGTTCAAGTTAGTTTTTCCTCCAAAAGGGAATTTCAAATTTTCATAATGTATTGGGGAGTATAATTGAGTGTTAAATATTTTCAATAGGATTATAAACATTAAAAATGACCTTCTATGGTCTCATGATGGTCCTATAATGGTTATGAATGCATGTGTCATGTGAATGTATCAGGTGACAGTTTGTTGTTCACCATAAATCGTGGGTCTTAGAGTTTTAATAGTTTATTATTTCAAAAAATGGTTATGGAGCATGTTTAAGGAGTCCATATTATTGATAAAATGTAGATATAGTGTTTTAGAGTCTATAGGAAGGAAATCATGTAAAAAAAATAATAGGGCAGACATGACTGTGATGGAGAGAAGGTCTGCCAAGGAAAATGTATGAGAATTGTGTCAATATATATTTTTTTGAACTAAAGATTCAAGAATACAATAGTGAAGGACTTGTGTCCAATTTATATTTGGAAATATTTACATGTTAAAAGTTTGTTTTCAAACCTGAGGATAAGAGATTTCATTCTTACTCTACATATTGTACATTAATTTGCTATGTGATATGATGATAATAGAACCCTGAGTTTTATGTTTTGTATATGCATAAATGAATGGATAGTAAGGTTTATATGAGCATTGTGTACTCATAAAGAACATGTTTTTATTAAATTTTATTGAATTTTATTCTAATAAGTTTAAGTTGAATTGGAATATACAATCCATAGAAAGATTGTGTAAACTAAATGCCTATCTTGGAATAATGGTTTATGATTTTGAATATGGATGTTTTGTTATTAAATAATGAGAGTGACAATTGTTTCCTAATGTAATTAAATATTTTTATGCATGTGATTAATAATCAATATTTGAATTAATAGAGATAAGATCATTAGATGTTCAAACACATTTCTAAATAGACCCATATTTGGGGAATGACTCATACTACATACAGACTGTATGATAATGTTAAGGAAAGGAAATACTTGGCATTGATTCTAAGGGTCTTGATACAATAAATATAATTATTTTTAATGTGGGATAAGGATATATAATCTTTACATTTTTAGTATTGTGTGTTATTCCTTTTTGCAAGAACATAGACTGTGAAAACACCATTTTATTATAACAATCAACAACTTTTAGCATTAAAAATTCTGGGTAGAGGATTGAGAAGAGGAAATTAAAGATTAGTTTCCAAAGGTGAATTCAAACCTATTAGACTTTATTTGGTTCCGTAAAACCTTTTAACACATGTATAATGGAATTAATAGTGCTCTCAGGTTGTCTTAGACCCATAAAAGCCCTAATCTAGGGTTTAGGCCATATATTGGTCTAACACCATCCAAATTACCCCAAATTTTGTAAATAAAGCCTATTTTAAGTTATATAATATATTATCAAGGTTTAAATAGTGTATGGATAGAAGGGTATGGTCTTTTGATGACTGTGTGTAAAAAGAACCTTAGGAGACCTAATAAAGACAAACAAAAGCCTAAATTGGATTTGGAAATAGATCTAATGGATGAGTTATGAACCAAAATTTCATGGACAATTGAGGATATGTATAGGTTATATGTAGGTGAAGTCAAATTTCTCATATTTATAGGTATAATTCCATACGAGTCATAAATGTAGGAAAATAGGGCTACAAGAGACCTTGTTCAACTGGTAAAAGTTATGAGAAAGATAGGCAATGTAAAGAAGGATTGTATGAGAGGAGTCATGAGTCTAATAAGAGTGAAATGAAGATTATGTGGTGTTTTCAAACATATTATTAGTTTCTATTGTTCAAGAGTTATGAGTTTTTGGCCTAAATATAACCTTAAGCCTAAAGAAAAATAGTTTGAGAATTAGACTAAAAAAAGAATATAGAGAATTGAAAAGTTTTATTTGCAAGATTGATATTGCCCTATGTGTATGCCATAAATATAAGGAATAAGAGATTACAAAGTTTATTAATAGAATGATATTGAATTTTACAAATGAGGAGGAGTTTATAAGTAAGAATAATTACTTGCAAGTGAAGGATATAGGCAAAGTTTGGTAAATAGGTGAATTAGCTTTGCGTCATAAATCCAAATGCCCTATCATAATTTAAAACATATATACATGTACACTCATTAAATTAGAATTTACATTTCAAAATTTCTTCTTTTTATTTACCAATTGTAGTTTAGATTGTAAAAAAAAATTTAACGAGTGTTGGTACAAGTTTTGTGCTATGTGTTGCAACTAGATTGACCTAATCAACCTAGTTGCTTGTATGTTTAACTTATTTACTTAAAAATTACTACCTAGTCATATATATTTATAACATTATATTTTTCTTACTTACATAATGATGTTGGTTCATTTGACTTAGTCTCTTATAAGTTATTATGTTTGATTTCCCATAGAATGCAATCGACTTGTTTGACTTGGTCTCTTACAACTTATTTTATTTTTCCTTCAAAATGTAATCAACTATTTCAATTGTATACCATCTAGTTGAATCTGTAGGTCATGGATGACTTATTTATATAGGTGGTTGGTTTAGTTTTTCTTTCCTCTATATTATAGTAGGTGGTTGACTTAGTTAATTAAATTAATCGATTCATAATTATGTCTTCTTTTTAGATTCTAATTCATAAATTCAATTGCATAATTAAGAATTTAAATTAGAACCTCACTTTTATTATTAATTCATATGAAACTATTTAATTCCTTTCATCATTTATTCCTAATCCCAAACCAATTACTACACAATTTAATATAGTTGAGGTTAGTCATCCTAGTCCTCCTCTTACTAATAATGTGGGGAAACCTCTACCCAAAAATCCATCCCCTACTACTAATAAAAGTATTTATTCTCCTACCAACACTAACACTCCACCTCTTACCACTAAAAATCAAAATTCTCCCATTGATAAAACTCAAATTCTTTCTCAAATGATTCAACAAATGAACATTATGCAAACAACTAACAATTCAAAAATGATGTAAATGTAATCTCATATCTTACAAATGTCTAGTAAACCACCTAAATTCATCATGAATCAAACAAATAAAAAAAAATCCACCTCTTAGATATGCCAATGGGAATATCATCCCTCAACCAATCATGCATAACAAAATTATTCAACATCTTAAAAATGAATGTTTAGCTCCATTCATTGCATCCATAGGCATTGGAAACATCTATCCAACTATCACATATGATGGAAATAAAGATCCCACTACCATTATTAAATATTTTGGTAATATCTATAAGTAATGGGTTCAAACTAACACCTTTTCTACCACCAAGATCCTAGCCAAAAACTTTGTTGGTGATGCATTTAATGGTACAATTAACTTCATATACATTTCATCTCATAACTAGAGGATGTAGTCAATTCTCTAGTAAAGGAATGCCAACATAGTGACCTTCCTAAAAATTACCTTAACCACTTCATCAATGTTAAACAAATTCCTAATGAATTTGCTCACACATTCATAAAATGATGGAATTATCTAGCTCACAAAGTGGACTATAACATCAATGATGATAATATTTTAAAAATATTTGTTAATACTCTAAAATCTCCTCTTTAAAACAAAGTTTAGATTATTTCCCCTAAAACTTTATAAGAATCCTTAGACCAATCAAAAAGGAAATAATTTCTTATGACTTAATTTGAATCACCTCAAACAAATAATAAGGAACCTTTCCAATCATTTTCTCATAACATTGATTATTATAAGCCTCCCCAAACTTAAAATGGATCATCTAATTAAACTAATTTTAACCCAATCCACCTCTTTTGAGTCTATAATAACTTAATAATAAATTGCCACCCTCTAAACCCATGAGCTTTGATCCTTCCAAACCTCCTATAAAATGGTACAATCATAATAAGTTTTTTTTGGTGACATGCTACGATAGGTCATTCTCATGATGCTTGTCATGATCACCAATTTATTCTTGCTTATTTTATTGGTCCACATTTCCATCTTGATACTCTAACAAACAAATATTATCAAGACTATCTTCAAGCCTCATAATTCCAATCTAAATAACCAAAATTGCATCAACATCACCTACCTAATGATCAACAATAATTACCCCAAACATATACCTCATCCATTAGTTTTATCCCAAAAAAAATTGATCCTTCTTCCTACACTAATAAGTAATGGATAGCTAACATGAAAAACTTTAAACATTAGTTGCATCCATGTAACCTCAGCATCTTAGGTCACACAAACCCAAGGAATACTGAGTTTAAATGCCTACTCCAAAACACATCATACATGGTACTCATTTACCTTATAAACCTCTTTATACCTCTTCAAAAAATATTGTTTTAATTTAAACATCTCTAAAATATAATATAGCAACACATTTACATGTTTCTAATAGCTACACTTCACCTCATTACCTATCACATGTTGGGGAATCTTGTGATTCCCATCCACATCTCACTTCAAACTTTGGGGCATCTTGTGATTCCCATCCCCACATTCACTTATCCTTTGTGGAATCCTAAAATTCCCACTCTTCTTATACATTGCATAACAAGCAAATTCAACTTCAATAAACCTTTAAAGATGCATAAGATTGTATTTCACATGCTCATATTTGATATAGACTTTAGCATAGATTTTACTTGTTATTTTTTTCTCATGTTTCTTTGTTTTTGTGAACTTTATTTCATTTAGTTTCATTTTAATTACACCATTGTTTCCTTTGGTTTCTTTATTTTTTTTTCATTTTATAGTTTTTGAGTTGCATTGCAATGCCTTGGATAGGACCAAGTCTTCCTCACAAACATATTTTACTAGCACCATTGTTTCCTCTTTGGTTCTTTAGTTTTATTTTATTTCATTTTCAATAGTTGTTTCAATTTTGGTTCTTAGATATCTCTTTCTTTATTATCAATTATTATCTCTTTATATCATTATTTGCCTTAGTATCCTTATGATTATTTAACCCTTATTTACTTTCCCCCTTTTTGGGGATGAACATTTAATTTCCCCCTCTTTTGGGATGATTATTTATTTTCCCCCTATTTTTGGATGACTATTTACTTTCCCACCTCTTTTGGGATGACTACTAATTTCATTGGTGCTTGTGATAGAACCGTTGTAGGTTAGTATGGATTACCTAGTGAAATGACTATAATAGCATATCCACATCCCTTTCCTAAAAGTATTTTACCTCCTTGTGATCATATATAATCATATTCATCATTATATCACTTATTACATGGATGGATCTCTCATGATACCCATTATTCTATTACTTCCTTTTAGTTAAGGAACATATAGGTCAAATTTGAGATTGCATACTTGTGGGAAATTCTAGGAGCATTTATACACCTTGGTCTTTAGGTCCTTTTTCTCTAGTGACCAAGTGTAGCTTCTCTTACGTTTATCACCTATTTCACTCATGTTTGGTTCTCCAAATCTGTATGAAGGATGAGGAATAAAATACTTCCAAAAGAGTTAAAAGCCAAATCATAAAATAAATAAAAGGCAATGATTAAGATATAAAAACAATATTAAAAGTCTGATCAAACCAAAATATGTGATCTATATTTGTCACATCTCCTATCCTAGTCAAAGCTTAAACTCCACAATTGGCCTTATGATAGATCTAAGGTCCATTGAGGTGTGGTAGGCCAGTAGACTAGGGTAGGAGGTTTTATTATATCATATGCCATCTAGTTCCAACTAGTGCCACCTACTTTATCACACTAGTACCCAATATTCACAATAGACCAACAACTCTATAAGGGGTCCTAAGGAATGGGGAACACATTATGGGAAGGTAGGTATATTTTAATTTTCATGTATATAGAATTCATGAAATGATTTATGTACTTCATTTATCAGCCCAAGCTTTGTGTTCATTATTCAAAGTGTCTTAAGTCCTTGTTGTCGATAGTTTCTAGTCTTGATCACTTGATTAGTGTGTCTCATTCTTGTTAAAGATGTTCACATCACCCATATGGTGCCTCACATTCCTCATTTACATCATATTTTCCTAATATTACTCTTATTAGATTTTTCTTGTAGTTGATCACATCCTTGATCACCTTTACCTATTTATGCGTCTTGGTTTATAGTTTGTGAGTTACATTGTAAGGCCTTGGATAGGACTAGGCCTTCCTCAAAAACATGCTTACACCATTTGCTTACCACACCATCTAATTATCATCCTAGTCATGTCATTAGTTAGTTGTGATTTATTACATTGTATCTTAGAATAAGAACTAAGTTTGAGTTGTCATCCTTTAGAGATTTGTATCATCTATTTATCATGTCCTTATTTGATTTTTCTATACTTCACTTATCTTACATATGTCATTTTTCATGCATACATTTTTTTCTTTAAGTATGACTTGAGAGCCTTGTCTTACATTTTTTATTTAAATTTCATTTTTAGTCATTTAGGCTTTATTTATGTTTGATTCTACATGCTTATCTCACATAAGGTTATATTTCACTTACTTCCATATCTTTGTTATTGTTTTCATGCATTGATATTTATTTTACTCACAATGTTTACATGATTCCCAATGTGATTTAGTATGTTCTACATTCATTTTTGTCATTTTATGTTTTAAATTCTTTCCAACTTGATTTATCATGATTTACATTCATTTCTATCATTTTATGTTTTACATGCTTCCCAATGTGATTTAGTGTGTTCTACATTATTTTTTGTCATTTATTTTTTACATGCTTCCAAACATTTTTTTATATGTTCTACATTTTTTCATTTACGGTCTTGATATTTTGATTTTACCTTATCCTTAACAATCTCATGTTTTACTTATGTTTCTAGTCTTTCATCCTTAGGGTTTGTCCAAAGTAGGTACTATGCCCTTCATGATCAAGATTGTCTAAATATTGCATCCTTAGGGTTTGTCCAAAATAGGTATTATTCCCTTCATTATTAATACTAATTAGTTTTGTATCCTTAGGGTTTTTCCAAATTATTCTATGCACCTTCCATGATCAACACTACAAACACAATAGACAACCATTTAGTGATAAAGATAAGTCAAGATATGTATACATTAATTATTTCCTTATTTGTCATTTTAATTATTAATTCATACTAAAAATTACTTATCTCAACATTGTGTGTTGATGTGTTCTTTTCTCAAAACACCATCCTTTGTTGTAACAACATGACACGTGATGAACTCTAAGTGGGTATATGTATACACATAATATTTTTAAACTTTGTCAAAAGCTGACACTTTCTCTCTTGAAGGAACCCATCGAGTCTCAATATCTTTGAGGGAAAGAATTAAAGGGTGAACCAAGAAAGGGGTGGGCATACCATTAGTGCTTTGCAATATTGCTTTTCCCTATACCACCACTTAAAACCAACACAAGCCCCTCCTATATGTTTACTTAAGATTTGACACCTCCATTACATGATCCTTCAAGTAATTCACTACCTCAAATAGCCCCTACCTAAATCAAACCTATTTTTACCACCCTAAGAATGCAATCAATTGTGTTGACCTACTTTTGGGAATAGTTCATGTTATGGGACCAAGTTAGCCTTAGCCAACTTAGTCCAAAACCTAACTACACTATTTTCTATTCTACTAGTTCGATTGAGCCAACTGCATTGGCTAAACTTTTGGAAGGGTTTAAGGTTATATAAAGATATATAAACACATCATTTACCTCATTTATAAAAGAGAGAATCATTCATTTGTGTTTCTTTATAGTCTATATTTCTACCATTCTAATTGATGATTCATTACTTAAGGTTTACACTTGGAGAAGAATATTTTCTTGTGGGAAAAGTCTTTTGGATGCATAGGATAAGTCTTGTAGCCTAGATTTGACCTATCTTTGTTATCCTTATGAACCAAAATAACCTATTGTACAGAAACATTGCTCAAGGGAGAGATTGAGGCATGGTGGGTTCATCTTCAGGGTAAATATTCTTAACTCTTACACTTTATTAGATAGATTTGCATAAGTAATAGATTATGAATGTATTTATCTCTCCCTGCTTAGGATTACCTCTACGTTGAATTGAGTAGAATATTACTTTACATGTTTTTTTATGTTTATTATACCCCATTTATGCCATAAGCTTTGGTGAGCACTAGATTAGCTTTACTGGGTTCATCTTCAGGGTAAATATTCTTAACTCTTACACTTTATTAGATAGATTTGCATAAGTAATAGATTATGAATGTATTTATCTCTCCCTGCTTAGGATTACCTCTATGTTGAATTGAGTAGAATATTACTTACATGTTTTTTTTATGTTTATTATACCCCATTTATGCCATAAGCTTTGGTGAGCACTAGATTAGGTTTACTTTACTTTATTACAAACCATAAGAGCTAGTTAGGGTTATTATGTGGTATTAGTCAACTAGAGGCTGTATAACCCTCTCTATTGATATTGTATGGTGAGAGACCCCTTAATTAGGTCTAGTAGATCCATATTGGTCATGACCTCAATTATTTAAATGTACCAATAAGTAGAATGTCTAGTCTGATTTATCTTCTCCAATCTATGACTGGTTTATAGATTAGTTTCACTTCCTCTTATATACAAGGAGAAGATAAAATCCTGAGATAGGATGGTCACAAATTTTAAGTCCAAATGTTTTCCTTCTAACTATAAAATGATTTTGTTCATTAAATTATAGAATTTGAGACAAAAAGAGATCAACATCAAAGAGTATACTAGGGAGTTTTATAGACTCACTATAAGGTCTATACATATAGGGGATGATTAGGTTGAGATGAAAATATATGTGAATGGGATACATTTTTCCATACAAGATGAACTCATTTTATTGAAATTGAGAACTATAGAATAATCCTATCAATGTGCATTAAATCCAAGGGAAAATATGATGAGAAAGCAACAAGAAAATTCTATAGGTAAAGGGAGGTCTTTGAGAGGATGGGGAAAAAAATTGGTGGAAGTGGTAAAAAAACAATAATGGAGAATCAATCAGTTCACAAAATCAAAAATTGAGATAGAGAGGAGGATACTCTTATAAAAGAAAAGGCTTATATGCATGAGGTGGAGACATAGGTTTTTGAGGTAAGTTTTTAGGTGTAATAAGTATGTTGGCAATAAATAAAAAGATTGTCTACAAAACCCTCAAAATAATGGTAAGAGATCTTAAGGGACAACTCATATTACCTTTGAAGATGAGGAGAGTGTTGGGTCTCCAGTGCATATATAAGAGATACAATAAGGATAGGCTCTGTTGATGAATAGTGTGTTGTTAAAACCAACCAAGGAGGTGAATGAACTGACACAAAGAAAGTGTTTATTATAGACTATTTATAAATTTGGAGTTAAGTGTTGAAAATTTATTATTGATATTAGTAGTATGGATAATTTAGTTTCTCAATTTATGGTGGAAAAACTTGGGCTAAAGCGATTGACAAATCCTAAACCATACAAGTTTTCTCAGTTGTTTAAGGGGCACCAAGTGCTATTGAATTAGTATGTGGTGAATTTTTAGATCAATTCTATTGAGGTCAACATACCCTCATTTCTAAAAAATGGGGACCCTTGTGTCAAATTGTGCAAATTTGTACCTTGAAAATAAAAAATCAACTTGACCAAAGTATTATTAGCATGCTTACACATTATTTTTATTTGAATATCATCCACACCTAGTTTGGCTATCAAATTTACTCTTGATTCTGGTTTGCCCTTGTCTAAATTCACTAACTTTGGATCTCTATGTTTTCTAGTTATAGGTACAATAAAGTCCACTTGGAATGAACAATGTTTGGGTTTCATGATTCTAATAATAACTTAATTTTTTATTAGTCATTAGTCTATTGAAATTAAAATTGAATCCATGTTTTAGCTTCCTGAAACCCTCATTCAATGTACCCTAAGCACATGACCAAATTCAAATTTGGCAAGAACATTTTGCATGGGAACAGATTTAACACCATGGACTTAGTTTAATTTTTATCCTAAGACTTGGTCATGTTTTTTAACACAACCAAACCTTAGTCTAAAAATTTTATTCTTGGTCTATTTTATTCCCCGTGGTCCCTTTGTTATAAGTCTTATCCTAAAGTCTTATCCTAAGGTTTATCGTATTTATTAATATGATAAAAACCTTAGCCTAAAACTTTAGGATATGTATTTTTTATTCACGTGGTCCTTTTTTTTCTATGTTTATAACCTTGGTCCATAAATATTTGTGCCTTGGTCCCCTTCTTATTCATGGGGTCCCCTTTGTTATGTCTTAGAACTTAGTTTAAATGATCCTAGCCTAAGATTTTAATTCATGTTTATGAATAAGAAATCAAAACCATAGTACATAAACTTTATGAATAAGCATGACTTAATATTTTTTCATCTATATAGAATCAAAGACCCATGGTTGATCAGACAGATATGACCAAACAGAGCATAACCAATTAAAGTTTTAATGTTGCCTTCAATACTCGTGAGGTGGTGACAAGTGTCACCATTTCATTTAAAGGATATTAAGAAACCAATAGTGATCCACTTCTTGGATCATGATTGAATGGATTTCATTCATTTGGGCAAGGTTAATCTAATGGAGAGAGATGAAGTTAGACTTTTAAATGAAGCTCTGAAGGCCCATGGGACCACCATGTGGCAAAAAGACATTTTTTAGTAGAACTGACAGAGTGCAGAGTAAACCAGAGAATGAAAAGTGGAAAGATGTGTTTAAAATTTATGGCCACACACCCATCAATGACGTGCATAAATATATCAAATGACGGTCACACAAACATCAAATTTAACATAACAAAGATCCTCGATCCTATGTTTAAAATTGATGGTCATGTGACCGTCAAAGACATTCTTGTGGACATCAAATAATGGTCATGAGGACATCAATTTTAACATATTAAACTTGGATCCAATTTTTAAATGTCAATGGTCATTTTTGGATAGTGATGAATAGGATGCCAAGGGATGCCATTAGAGCATTGTTGGACCCTGCGGGAATGACCTAGTGCTGCAACGACCATAACCAAACCCTATGAGCATTATAATTGACCTAAGGGAGGATAATTTTTTGTCCATATAAAGGTAAGTAGAGATAAAATCCATTGGTGAGTAGTTTAAAATGGATTTGAATCTTGAAGATGGGATCATGCATGTATTGGGCAGTATCAATGAACAACAAACACTCTACAACAGTAACTCATAACTTTAGTAGCATAAGTGTCCCAAAGATCAATGAAATAGGAATATTCATTTTATAACCTTGATTGTATAATATTTTGAATTAAGATATTATTCTTTATAAATATGTGAAATTTGTAAAATCACATTGTCTATAGGTCAGTTCATTAGAAAAGATCATTTGTTCTAGAATACAATAGAAAGGACACCTATCATATACACTTGTAAAAATGTAATTAGATGATATTAACTGACATGCTACCCTGTATCTTATAAAAAGAGCATTATAAATTTTCAAAAGGGGGGAGTTATTATAACCAAATTATTTTGTAAAATTTGAGCAATTAATATAAGGAATTTTATAAATATTGTCCAGTATTTGCTTGTATGAAGTGTTATATGGTTTCTCTCTCAGTTGTCTTATTTCAATTTTAGATTTTAATGTTTCCTATAGATTCTAGATGTATATCTTGAATGTAGAGTTGTTAATTTATTCTAATTCTAGATTAATTGAAAGTTCTTATTTCATTTGTTTCACTTCTTTTGCATTTGGGCTAATGTTGTTTTCTTGTAGGAGTGAATCTTTATAATGAGTCTAGTTCCTATTTGCATCATTTCATACCTTCCTTTGTATCTTGATTGATGTATTTTTTGATTTGGGATTAGGCTATTACACTTCATACATTGGTTAAATGCATGTCCAAACAAGATTTAAACTTTGTCATAATGTTTGGAATAAAGACCAGTAATATCCTTCTTTTCTGCCCTACCCTTCCTTTTGGTTTTTTAACCAGATTACCTTAGTTTAATTTTCATTATAAATATCCATCTTAGATTAGTTCTTGATCATAATTCATTGTTCTTAACATATTATCTACATATCTTACATAGATCCACTATTTGGCCATGGTGGCTCCCAACCACCAAATTTTATAAATATTATGAAATAGTCACTTGTTTTACCTCTATTCCACCAATAGATAATAGTATTATTGTAACTCAAAACCCGTGCACTAAATTCTTATAATTATAAAATGATAAGTGTTTCTTAAACACTCTGGACACTTGTGGTACAGATTTAAGCATCAACAAGTTCGTACAAAGATGAAGTTATATGTTACATAATGCCCATGGATGTATGCCTATGCTATTGGATAGGCCATGGAAGTTTGATAGGAGAGTCATGTATGACATAATAAAAACACATACACTATTATGAAGGATGGAAAGAGATTCAAATTGAGTCCATTAAAGGACAAAGGAGATGAGGTAAACAATAGTTCCAAAGTGATTTTTGTATTGGTAAAGATTTTTTTAAGGTAGCCAAGGAGGAAGAAATGTGTTTTGCACTAGTTTCAAATCCTATGAAAGTTATGACATTCACTATGCTAAGTGACCTACCTATTGAAATTCAAAATATGTTGAAAAATTGTGTTGATAATGTGACAATTGAATTGTCATAGGGACTACCACTTGTAAGGATCATTAGTCATTATATGGATTTCATGATAGGATCAAGTTTGCCTAACAAAAGACCCTATAGGTTGACTCTAATGGATAATGAGGAGATAAAAATGTAGGTACAAGGATTATTGAGGAAAGGGTTAATTCAAGAGAGTTTAAGACAATGTGTAATTATAGATATGTTACGATCTAAGAAAGGTAAAGACTGGATAATGTGTATGGATTCATGTGTAATAAATAAGATCACCATAAATTATAGGTTTTCGTTACCAAAAATGGATGAATTAATGGATAGTTTGAGTGGATCAATGTTTTTCACTAAGATATATTGGAAGATAAGATACCATAATATCCACATAAGATAATATGATGAGGGGAAGACTGCATTCAAGATAAATAATGAGTTATATGAGTAGCTAATCATGACATTGGTTTGTCAAATACTTTGATTATGTTCATGAGACTCATAAATGAAGTGTTGAATCATTTCATGGGAATTTTTTTGATAGTATATTTGGATGAAATTCTAATTTTCATTCATTCTAAGGAGGAGCATTTGATGTTGGTTTTGGATAAGTTGAAGGAATAGAAACTACTAGTTAACTTGAATAAGTGTAGTTTCATGCACGAGGAGCTGACATATTTGATATTTGTAATCTTAGATGATCAGTTGAATATGGACCCCAAGAAGGTGATAGTAATATTGGATTATCCTTATATGAAAAATATGTTTGCATTAAGAAGTTTCTATGGTTTGACAAGTTTATATAGAAATTTTATCATAATATTTAGCAACATATGTGCACCCATCATAGAGACTATGAAGGGAGATAAGAATAAATTCTAGTGAACTATTGTAGAAAAGAATAACTTTTAGTTTTTGAAGAGAAAGGTGATTGAATATCAATTTTTACCCTTACGATATTTTTAAAAATTATTTCATGTTGATTTTGATGCAATCAAAATAGTTATATGAGTGGTGTTGAGTTAGGAGGGTAAGCCCATTGCCTATTTCAATGAGAAGTTGAATGAAGCTAAGAAGAAGTATTTCATCTATGATTAATAATTATATGTAATGATGAAATCTCTCAAGAATTTGTGTCATTACTTGTTTCCAAATGATTTCATTTTTTAAATAGACAATCATGATTTATAATTTATAAATAGCCAAGGTACTTTAAATCAATGACATGCAGAATGGTATGATTGTATTCAAAACTATTCTTTTTTTTAAACATACAAGTGAAAATTACAATAAGATAATGGATACCATGAGTAGATGAGCTCTTTTAATGAATGATCTGAAGTTGAAAGTCGTTATATTTGAATAAATGACATACTTGTATGAATAAGACTTGGATTTATAAGATCCATGAACAACATGCATGAATCCAAAAAATAAAAACAAAAGTCAATGGTTAAAGTTTATGATTCAAGATGGAATTTTGTTTAAGGGGAAGAAGTTATGTATACCTCAAGGTTCCATGAGAGAGAACCTATTAGAACAAAATTTCAAGTTTAATTGATCAATATTTTATTACATCAAATTTTAGTACATACCTAAATTTGTAAGGTTATAATAAAATTAATTTGAGTTCAAATCTTCATTAAAACTCATTAATCAATCCAAATAAAAGATTTTAAAGGTCTCCAATCATATCTAATCAAAATAAAAACTTGAATACATTGATTTCATCCAATCCAAATATAAATTCAATTCCAAATCAATTTAAATCTAATCCAAATATTTCATTTAATTCTATCCCAAATCCTAATAACAACTCAAACCAAAACCAAACATAATATAATTCCAACCTTAACTTCAACCATCTAAACACAAATTCTAGCTCAAGATTTAACTAAAACCAAAATAGCCTAATCCAAAATCAAAACCCAACTAATTAAAACCTAGGTTTTAATCATTTTAACTCAAATTCCAACATGCTTCCATAACAAAATAATTTAAGTTTGTTTAACCAAATAGTTTTTGGTCAAAAAATTAATGACAGTTCCATCAAATTCAATACCAATACACCAAAAAATTCAAACTTTAACCTAAATCCAAATCAAACAAATTCAAACTTTACAGAAAACCCTAGCCTTAGTTTTAATCCAAACCCAAATCAAACCAATTTTGGTTTTAACCAAAATTCAAATAAAATTAATTTTGGTTCAAATAAAAATCAAAACCTTAGTTATAAATCCAAAACCTCTTCAAATTCTCAAAACTTTAACTTCAATAATCAAACTCCAAACAATTTTAATCAACACACTCCCCAAAACACAAATCAATTTGTGAGTTAACTGCCTAATTTATTAAGTCAAATGGACCAACTATCCCCATATATCATGCAATAATTTTATGATCCAAAACTCAAAATATTTTTTTGAAAGATAATTCAACAATAAGAACAACACAATTCAAATAATGTTATCTCTAAAAAGAGATGTTTTATTGATCAAAATTGCAGACCCAAACATATGCCTATCTCTGAGAAGAGATGTCTAATTTCTATTTTGGGTTAAATATTCATTTATACATTTTTTTAAGGTGTGACGAGGATGTGGAAGGTCACCAATATTGAGGGATATTAAGTGGTTCAACTTCCATGATTTACAACAATACAAAATTTGAGAAATTACTATTTTTAGAAACTTACTATTTTTAGACTGTACTACTAAAATTAAAATTTGGGAAACTTTCATTAGGTTTTCAGGGGTAAAAATTAATTTATAAAATCTCCATGCCATATAATTATTTTACCCTCATTTTTATCTTTCCAACGATTCAAACGGCGAGTCAATTGGAGCTACGGTGCAAAAGTTATGGCTCCTGGAAGTTCTGCCATCAATTGGGGTGGACCCATCACCCGAATTGTCATCTGAATTGTTGCCTGGATCATTCCTCCCACCTTGAGAAGTAATGGTCCCCATTTCATCAAGATTTTTCATCAAGTGTGGTAATTTTACTTTGATTTGATTCTCAATGCATACTGGAAGGGACAGTGATTTATAGAACTGTATAGGGCCTGATTGTTCACCATTTCTATCTGACCATCAGTCTGTGGATGAAAGGCCATGAAATTATTAAACTCAGTATCTATTTTATTTTTTTGTTGTGTTTTTTGTGTATTCAAGGATGTAACATCAACCCTTTTATATTCTTGTGGCTTGACCACCATGAGAACAAATTTCTTGGCACTAATCAGAGAGATAGATGTAGAAGGTGGTACCTCTGGTACCCTGTAGCGCCATGTTCCAAGAGTGAGAGTGATCCTTCAATTTCTTGATTCATAGATTCCATGTTGATCATACATGAATGGCTGAACAAATAGTACATCCCAAACATCTAGATTGATCACATCACATAAGACCTCATCTTGGAAAGGTTTTATTGCATATGAGAGAAGACATTGGTGGGTGACACAGAGGTTTCTCCCTGGACTCAACCATCCAATACTATATGGCTTTGGGTGAGGCTTCATGGATAGATTTAAACTTTTCACAACATTAGCAGAGATTAAATTATTTTGACTTCCACTATCAAGAATGAAATGCAGAGGCTTACCTTTCACCCATAACTTAGAGTAAAACAACCTTTCCTTGTCATCTAGCATCTCATCATGGGTCTGTGATGAAGCAACAATGGCTTCAAGATTAGCATCTATAATTTTTTCTTCAACCTCTTCAACTATAGGGTTTTTATGAGGTAGAGTAGTAGATGTTGAGGATTGTGACTCAAAAAGTAGTGACTTGATGGCTCGACATTCTTCCTTGGAGTGAGTTCCAGATTTGTGATAATCACACCACTTCCCAGTCTTTCCTTATTTTTTCTTCCAATTTTGGCCTTGTGTTTGACCTTCTTTGTCACTTTTCCATCTTGAAGACTGATTCTTTATATTCATTCTTCCATGCTTCTGCTCAATCTTCACTATGAACTTGTAATCCTCACTGATGGTTTCCAAATTGAAGAGTTCCATTTCTCCTCGTATGTACTATTGTAGTCCACCACAATATTTGAGAACTATATGTTTCTCACTTTCTTGGATGCCCAATCTCACAAATAGAGAATGAAAAATGTTAATGTAATCTTGAACAGACTATTCCTTACCTTGGTGAAGTTTTTGCCACTCTATATACAGATCGTCATATGCTCCAATGGGGTAGTATTCTTCCTTTATAGTTTCTATGAGATCATCCTATGTAGGTTCCATCTTAAGGCTAATATCATCTGCACTGAATCTCTTTTTGTACACTTCCCACCAATTTTTGATAGGCAATGATGCTTTTATAAGAGCAAAAGTAATCTTCTCTTTATCGGTGAATTTATTTATAGAAAAATAAGATGACAATTGATCCAACCAATTTTCTACTGCATCAGCATTGATTTTGCCTTCAAATGTAGGGATATCAAAATTCACCTGGACCTTAAAGGGTGTTGGGGCACTGAAAGGATGTGTGGGTGTGGATGAGGAGCCATTATTTCCCATTGAGATTTGTTGGAGAATTTGAGGGAATTTTTGTAGCATCTATGCTTGCTGCTATTGGAGGGCTTCATTCACCAGTTCCTTGAAAGGATCGGATGTTTCGATGTTGTCCACTGGTTCTATTTTCCACCCAAGGTTCCTATAATTTGACCTCATCCTTGGGATCATACACTCTAAAGACAAACCGCTCTGATACCACTGATCCAAAACTCAAAAGCTTTGGTTGAAAGATAATTCAAAAATAAGAACAACACAATTCAAATAATGTTATCTCTAAAAAATAGATAAAAGGAGGGTTTTAAGGATCTCATAACCATAATATGAGGGTTTTTAAGGTTCCCACAACCTTAGGATAAGGAAGTATGTTACAAATTAATGAGATTTGAAAAGGTAAATCCCATCAATAGAACTTCCCTGAGACTTGAACTACAAAAACAAGAGTCTATCAAGGGTAGAAGATATTCTTCCACTAGGGACTTCTACACAATCTCCACATATCTGATACACATCAAGTGGGATTTTGTTTCCAATAAATCCATTAATGGATAATTTAAAATAAGGACCTAACCATCTCATCCTCAATATATTGGTTGTATTTTGAAATGCCATGAGAAATATATTTGTAATCTTAGGAAAATCATGTAACCCAAGAGAGGCACGGGTGGAATCCTTTGTCATCCTCTCTATTAAATAAATTTTTGATTTGGTTTCTTATATCCACCATGATCAAAACTGAGTAAGACTAAAAATAGTCCCCTATAGGTCTAGTCTTTCACAAGATGTTCACTCATCCTTTACAGACCCTATGTGTAGCAAGTGACCATATATAATCACTCAAAAAGACCACTGTAAATGAATAGGGCTCAACACTCTTAGATGTAACTCCTTAAATTTTGTGAGGAATCCTCTATCTTCCTTATTAGCCTTTAAACCTAAAACTAGCCAAATAGAGGCATCAATATATTTTATACAGAAACCCAAAGCCCTATGCCATACCAAAAAATTATATTTGCTAGAATGTAGAGATAAAATAAGTGGAAAACCTCTATTATTCACACCTATTTGGGTAACATCCATATGGGTACCTTTTATACCCACCAATATTTATAATCCATTTAGATCTACTATAGTGATAAGCCCTACAACCTTCATGACTTTATCATAAAAACCCATTAGTGTTTTGGTATTCCCACTCAAAATGAAATTCAAAATGTTGAAGGTCTTCTACTCCTAAAATTTTTACAAGACTAGGATCTCCTCACAAAAATGCCAAGTATATTCACTCCTTTCTTGAGTCAAGGCTCTTGAAAAACCAATTAGGGGTTGTGTGAAACTTCTACTCTAGTTTTATTTTCTAGATTGAACCTAGAAACTTCCTTCTGCTAGTCTTTAGATATGATTCTTTTCCACCTAGCAGGACATTCAATCTTTCAAGGGATGCCATTTATGAGGTAAAAAACCTACATTCTTCCTATATGTAATTCATCTTCATCTCCTCCTTCCACCTAACAAATATCTAGCTTACATACCATTTAAAATAATCTCCTCTTACCATTGGAATAGAACCACCTTTTAGAAATGGACCTTTCACTAGTCCATTTTTTAGATCTATTGCTTGGATTCAATGAGTCTTCCTATTGTATTTTTTATGCAGGGCTCCATCCAAAATCTTCTTTTCCATTATTTATCACCCACTAGTATTTCACTCTAAATCTCTCGCACTCAATGTGAAATTCAAACTTATGGGGGCTGTCACTAATGGCATGGAAAACCTCTAGTCCACCTAGATCTAGGTCATCTTTATCTCCTCTTTCCCTTTGATTTCTTTTCCACCCACATCCTATTGGAAGAATCCTCATTTTTCTCCTTCCATTTCTTTGACTCCCATCCATGTCTATATTGGTGTTCTATTTTTCCCTCTCAAATTTAAATTTAAATTGTTGAAGGTCTTTCACTCCTTCTACTCTTTCTGTTCATTATGCATACTATTACACATTTCACAAAATAATCTTTTTAAAACACATACAAAACAATAATGGAAAATAAAAAAGTAATCTAAATTATTAGTAACACATAGAATTAAAATTATAAGAATATTAAGCAAGAATGACACAAACAAACAAACAAATAAAGAGTAACTCTAACAAGAAAAAATTGTTCACAATTGACAAAGTAAAGGAAATATGCATTTGAATGGATAGAGACAAAATGAAGTAAAATAACCACCTTAATGGCTAAGGATAAATAAATGGATAAAAATAACCAATTGAATGGTTATATATAAGAAACAAATAATACAAAAAACAAAACAAACAAAGGATGTAAATAGAAAAGTTGTAAATAGAGACAATTTAAAAAAGGGCTTGATAATTGTAGCCAAGAGCAAGGCTAGTTACCGAAAAATAAAGGGAGAAATATAAGGAGAATCTAATCCATGTTTAGGTAAACGGATGATGGGGAAGATGGTGGTCGAGCTCATCCTAGTAACCCCATGTCTCTAAGTGTTACCTACATAATCCACTTTATACAAAGTCTATATAGGGATATTAGGCTAGATGTAGTTTTCTAAAAATGAAAAGTGATGAGAAAGTGGATGATTGATGAAGCGTTTGGAGTGTTAGATGAAAAGGATGCATGAACGACCCACCCAAAAATGACTTAGAATTGTAAATATGTCGATATTAATGTTTCTTGAAATGTTTTTATATTATTTTTATTTATATGTATATACATACATACATATATAAATATATATACATATATGCATATATATACATATAATAAAAAATAATACAAAAACATTCCAAAAAACATCAATCTCAACATATTTATGATTCTAGAACCAATAAAACACTAATGCTATGAGAGATAAAGGAAAATTTGAACCTAACTAGTTAGGTCCATACGTTTCTATTGCCAGGTATGGATCAAGAGCTTACAAACTAGCAATAGAAGATGGAGAGGAGCTTGATGAACCTATGAACATTATGCACCTTAAAATATTCTATGCCTAAAGCTTGTTCTATAAGTTGTAATTGGTATATCAAAAAATATATTAAAACAGGCAAAAAGTCAAAAACAAAAATGTGTACATGGATCATCCAGATGTGAAAATAAGTTTATTGATGCTTTGGATAAGTACTATGGTGATAACTAGGCTTATAACACCATTTTTAAACCATTGTCTATACTTACCCTAGTTAATTGAAGGCATCAACTTTCAATAATCCATTTTAATACACAAACACACACATACATACATATATATGTGTGTGCGTGTGTATGTATATGCATATATACATATGTTGTACATACATACATACATGTGTGTGTGTGTGTGTGTGTGTGTTTGTGTGTGTGTGTGTGTGTGTGTGTGTGTGTGTGTGTGTGTGTGTGTGTGTGTGTGTGTGTGTGTGTGTGTGTGTGTGTGTGTGTGTGTGTGTGTGTGTGTGTGTGTGTGTGCGCGCGCGCGCGCGCGGGCACACGTGTGTGTGTGTGTGTGTGTAATTTTACAATGGATTACTAAAATTTGATTCCCCCAAGTAACTAGGGTAAGTATAGACAATGGTTTACACATGGTTTTATAAGCCTGGTTTTCTCCACAGAACTTATCCAAAGCATTAGTAAACTAGTTTTCACATTTGGAGGATCCATGTATACATTTTTGCTTTTGAATTTTTCTCTATTTTGATCTTTTTTTATATATACCAATAACAAGATATAGAACAAGTTTTAGGCATAAAATATTTTAAGGTTCATGATGTTCATAGGTTCATCAATCTCCTCTCCATCTTTTGTTGCTAGTTTGTAAGCTCCTAATCCATACTTGGAAATAAAAATGTATGGACCAAATCAGTTAGGTTCAAAATTTCCCTTCTTCTCTCTCACAGCATTAGTGTTTCATTAGTTCTCCTTGAGAACAAGCTATTTGATTATAAATTCCCTAGATTTAATCCACTTATTATAGCTATGGCAAAGGTGATTATGGTAAACTTGTAGGTGGTTTAAATCATTGAGTCATTTCTCATCTATGAGATAGAGTTCACTGAGTCATGAAGTTTGATATGATTCGTCATCTATGATTTATTGTAATGATATTTGTAAAGATGTAATCTCAATCACTATGGGAAGAATAAACTCACAACCATAAACAAGGGAATAAGGGGTTACCCTCATGGGTGTGCAGATACTAGTGTAGTATGCCTAAAGGTTAGGATATAACTATGTATGCCAATCATGATCAACTTCATTTAAAACTCTCTTAAGGATGTAAAAAATAGTTTTATTTTTTGCCTCAATTTGGCCATTTCCTTGTGGGTAATAAGGAGTAGACCATCTATGTTTGATATGATGGGTTTGGTAAAGAGTATTAACATCTCTATTTTTGAAGGATTTACCATTGTCAAAAATGATTGTAGAAGGAATGCCAAAGTGGCAAACAATGAGGTTGAGGATAAACTTGTAAATTTGCTTTCTAGTAGCATAGATAAGTGGCATTACCTTGACCCACTTGGTAAAATACTCAGTTGCTATTATAATATTCTTATGTCCATCATAAGAGATAGGATTTTATTTTCCAATGAGGTCTAATCCCCATTTGGAAAATGTCCAAGGTATTGTGATAGTTTTCAAAGTTTTTGAGGTACTATGGATAATATATCCATGTTTTGATGGACTATACACTTTTTGACATAGGCACATGAATCAGATTCCATTAGAGTTCGATAATAACTTACTTAGAGAAGATTTTTTGCAATGACCATACCACTTGAATGTGATCCACAAATTCCCTCATGAACTTCTCTAATTGTCAAAGTAGATTCTTCAAATTTTAAACAATAGAGAAGTGTTCCTTTATATCCTTAATGATATAGGTTGTTTCCAGGGATGGTATAGCAATATTTACATTAAATAAAGAATTTTGTTGGTTAGATGATAAGTTAGATGGTATGGTATGATTATGAAGATATGTATAGATATTAGAGTACCATGGAGAAGTGGGACCAGACACTTCACAAACCATTTCTAAATTAGGTGTATCATAAACTGGTATCTTTAAGTAATCAACCAAAAATTTGTTATAATTTGTACTGAAATCTAGTAGGGATCTAATTACTTCCATAGTATTTATTTCTCAATTGTTTATTCATGGTAATTGTTCAAATTAGAGGTACTCAAAAGATGATTTAAATATATCCACCATCCTCTTTCAAGGGATTAGTTTATCATCCCAAGATTTGAATTTATTAGTGACTTGATTGATTATAAGCTTAAAATCTCCACAAACAAGGAGATGTTGGTTTCCCCATTGTATTACCATATTGAGGCCTGTTGTGAGACCTTCATATTTTGCTATGTTATTTGTAAAAGCTAATTCAGTTCAAAATGCTTTAGGAATAAAATACTCATCAGGTGTTACCAAAAATATATTTTTCCAAACCAAGGATTCATCTATAGACATGATAACATCATTTGGGAAAATGCATTAAGAGGTGCTTTAACATTGAGCGGGGCTTCTTCCAGTACATCTACTAGAACTTGTCCTTTGATTGATTTTTGGTTAACAAACCTAAATCAAAATCACTAAGAATCATAACCCACTTATACATCATGCTAGTTAGATCAGTTCTAGATAAAATATATTTAGGAGGGTCAATCTTAGAAATAATCTTGGTTTGATTGTTAAGCATGTAATGCTACAATTTTTGGGAAGTAAAAACAACTGCAAGACAAGCCTTTTTTATTTGAGAATAATTTAGCTTATAGGATATCAATGTTATTCTCAACTAATAAATTGCTCATTCTTTCCCATTATCATCATGTTATTCTAATAATTCCCCAAGTGCAAATTGAGTAGCTAAAATGTACAATAAAAAAGGTTGACCTGCAACAGGTAGAAATAGCACTGTTGGGTTTGAAAGATATTGCTTGAGGTTGTTAAATTATTTTTCATAATTTTCATTCCATATAAAATGAGAATCCTTTTTTAGCAAAAAGATGAATGGATGATAGATGTCTACAAGCCCATAAATGAATCCTTTGATTTCTTTAATTTTCCCTTGTAGACTTCTAAGCTATTTAATAGCTTTACGTGGAGGCATATCCATGATAGATGAAACTTTGAAGGATCAACTTCAATGTCGCATTGTAAAATAATAAATCCTAACAAATTTCTTGATGTTACACCAAACACATATTTCTTTGGATTCAATCTCATATTGTACTCTCTTATGCATTTAAAAATATGGTGAAGTCCCTAAGAGTGATCTTTCCTAGATTTAGACTTAGCTAGAATATCATTTACATAGTCTTCCATCATATCATTAAACATGTCATGAAAAATAATGATCATTGCCCACTAATACGTAGCCCCAACATTTATCAAACCAAAAGTCATCATCTAATAACAAAATGTCCCTCATAGAGTTGTAAATGTCATTTTGTGCTGATCTTCAACAATAATTTCTATATGATTATAGCCTGAAAAACCATACATTAAAGATAGAATCTCATGACCTGCAGTTGAATCAATAATCATATATATATTAGGCAATATAAAATCATCCTTTGATCATTCTTTTTTTATATCATGGAAATCCATTCATACTCTAATCCCTTCTAGTTTCTTTGACACTGGTACAATGTTTGAAATCCAGTCTAAGTATTCAATAGGATATATGAAACCAACTATCAACTTCTTCTTTAGTGATTCCTTTACTAGTAATGTTATCTTAGGATTCATCTTATTAAGTTTTTATTTTACCATTTTTCATATGGATGCACCACAAGGTAGTGAACTACTAACTCTAGATCTAGTCCTAACATATCCGTATAAGACCATGTGAACACATCATAGAACTCATGAATTAGTAGTGTAAATGTATCCCTTTCTTCTTGATTGAGTGATATATCAATTTTTAAAATTTTAGGATCTTCTTTGGTGTCGATGTTTATAGGAATGGTTTCTTCAACAAGTAGAGTTTATTCATATTTATAATCTAGGAATGGTGTAGGAAGATGAAAATATTCCTCAAATTCTTCTTATTTGGATGTGAAGGTAGAACTAATAGAGTGATGTAATTTCCATTACCCAAAGTATGTTGAATCTTTTAGTTGTATTATAAATCCTTTCGTGTGGTCATCTATTGGAATTTGATCTCTTGTTCTCAAGAATTTAGATATAGCTTCATTATTCTAAAAATGATCAAGTTGGTGTGGATAGCTGGTCTAATTATATGCGAGATGGATATACAACATCAAGTGTAAAGATGGTGTTTTCATAAAAGAGGTTAGTAAGGGAAAGATATTTAAAAGGGTTAATTATGAAACCCATCCCACTATCTGAAGATTCATCTTCTAACTCACTAGAATAGTCATTTTGGGAGAGTGTACGATGCAGATTAAGTGGTGAAATCCTAGATCATGCTTCACCTCATTTGATTTTAGTGTTATAATTTCAATGGAACCTTGTTCATGGAAGCCAAGACCTTTGAATTTATAGTTTATTATTTTGCACATGATGGATTTTTCAACATGATCTTTATTGGTGGAAAATCAAGTAACTAATTTGTTAGAATAAATCCAAGAAGAATTTGAATCATCAATATGTTCATTAGAAATAAAACCTCACTCAATAAATTTCATCTAACTGAGATTCTTAACCATTATATTATCCTTTAGATGGTGTGGTCTGCCATAGTAATTTGGATTGGCATGTATGGTGCTTGTGTAAAAAACTTAGATATTGTACTCATTCATGCCTTGATCAATGATTTTAAAATGGGAAGAGCAGATGAGGATGCTTTGTTAGCAGGTGGTGGATTGGAATTTAATCAACATAAGGATTATTAAAATCTTGCTCAATAGATGTTTGATTTGAAGATTTATTAGATAATGTATTTGAAGTTTATTAATATGGTTGGTTATATATTTCATTGGCTAATGTTTTTCCAATGGATACAGATAGAGTTGGTGTATTAATCTAACCACCAAGGGGAGGTGTCTGAAATAAACTTTCAGGATGGACATAGTTTTCAAGCGAAGTATAACATTCAACAAGGGTAAAATTATCATCTATAATTGGTAGATAGTTTTATTTGATATTTACCTTCCAATAGCTTGAAATATTAGAAGGGAAGAGGATCACCTTGTATAGTTAGTTTCATTCTTGCATGGGATAATTTTAAACATTGGAGAAAAGTGGAAGGAATGGATTTCATAGAATGAATCCATAGAAGTCCAAGGGGTAGATTTTATGGTAAATCAAGATTGAGAACATGAATAAGAGTCTCCTTAATGATATACCCTACCATTAAAGGAAGATGGAGTATGCTGATAGATTGATGCTCATTATTATTGTATACCTTTATGGTGATGATGTTTGTTTCTAATGTTTTTATTAAACACCCTATATGTTTTATGAGGCTTAGTGTACATAGATTAAGGGCCGAACCATTATCTCTAAAAACCAGTTTTACTTTGTGCCTAGAGATAGTAACCCCTATATACAATGGGAGGTTATGATCTAAACCTAAAGGATAAACATCTAAATGATCAAAAGTTATTTGATATTTACCTTCCAATAGCTTGAAATATTGGAAGGGAAGAGGATCACCTTGTATAGTTAATTTCATTCCTACATGGGATAATTTCAAACATTGGAGAAGAGTGGAAGGAATGGATTTCATAGAATGAATACATAGAAGTCCAAGGGGTAGATTTTATGGTAAATCAAGATTGAGAACATGAATAAGAGTCTCCTTAATGATAGACCCTACCATTAAAGGAAGATGGATTATGCTGATAGATTGATGCTCATTATTATTGTACACCTTTATGGTGATGATGTTTGTTTCTAATGTTTTTATTAAACACCCTATATGTTTTATGAGGCTTAGTGTACATAGATTAAGGGCCGAACCATTATCTCTAAAAACTAGTTTTACTTTATGCCTGGAGATAGTAACCCCTATATACAATGGGAGGTTATGATCTAAACCTAAAGGATAAACATCTAAATGATCAAAAGTTATTTGATATTTACCTTCCAATAGCTTGAAATATTGGAAGGGAAGAGGATCACCTTGTATAGTTAGTTTCATTCCTACATGGGATAATTTCAAACATTGGAGAAGAGTGGAAGGAATGGATTTCATAGAATGAATACATAGAAGTCCAAGGGGTAGATTTTATGGTAAATCAAGATTGAGAACATGAATAAGAGTCTCCTTAATGATATACCCTACCATTAAAGGAAGATGGATTATGCTAATAGATTGATGTTCATTATTATTGTACACCTTTATGGTGATGATGTTTGTTTCTAATGTTTTTATTAAACACCCTATATGTTTTATGAGGCTTAGTGTACATAGATTAAGGGCCGAGCCATTATCTCTAAAAACCAGTTTTAATTTGTGCCTAGAGATAGTAACCCCTATATACAATGGGAGGTTATGATCTAAACCTAAAGGATAAACATCTAAATGATCAAAAGTTACTTCATTTTTTGTTATCGAAGAACCTATTAACACTTGGAAATTTGTAGGATTAATGTTTTAAAGAACATTTGACTCTTGGATAAAATTATACAAAATATCTTTGTACATAGGGGATGTCTTGAGAAGGACTAAAATTGAGATATTTATTGGTGTTTTCTCAATATGGTCAATAAAGTTGTACTTACATTCAACATTAGAGGTGGATGCACTCGAGAGGGTAAGATTTACACATATTGTGATGACTATACATTCATATTTTTTTCAAATTAATAATTTTAATATGTCTATGCACCATATCAATGCCATTTACTATAGAATAAAATGGATGACTAGCTCGATTAACATTACTTGATTCTAGTTGATCTTATTTTTGCTTACCTTTACCTTGTTCATGATTAGGGAATGGGTCTTAGTATATCCTTAATTTATAATTGTTGGATTATTTAGATGATGTATTTTCAACTGCTATGTCACCTCTATCAATAAGGTCTTGAACATAGTGTTTTAAATGCATACACTAATTTTTTGAATGTCCTTTAATCTGATGGTATTCATAGTATTCATCTTATTTGTAAAAATCATGTTTGGGAACATTTTCCTCAAAGGGTTTAATGTTTGGCCATAGAATCATGTTTGCATGAGCCAAATTTCAAAAAACATTCTTGTAAGTGTCACCTAACTGAGTGAACTTACATTTAGGTCTCCCTTGTTTTAGTTTCCCATCAGGAATTATAATGTTGTGGATTAGTTTGTTGTATATTTGTGTTTTCAAGTTTTAAATCTATTTTACATCACTTACACCATCTCCATCAATATTTTTATTTTTATCAAAGAATTTGGTTTGTCTATTGGTTTTGAGTAATTTTTATTATCTAGTTTACAGATTTTGATTACACCTATATTAATCAAAGTTATTTCTATTTGAATTACCTTTTCTATAATCTCATCAAAATATCATGGCCAAATAAATAACAAGTGATGTCCCAAATATGAGTTCAAGTTGTTCACAAAAATGTCCACAAGTTTTATTTTAGGAAATGACCATGTAAAATGACTTGCCATTGCTTGTCATCTTTAGAGGAATGACACAAAAGTTTTTTTGTTGTGTTTTTTGGAGTTTTAAAAATCTAAAGTGTCAAATCCTTTTCAATATTATAAGAAAAACATCTAACAATTTTTTTAGATAAATATTCAAAAGCGGAGATAGATCCATTCAGAAGTCATGAGAATCATTTAAGGGCTTAGCCCATGAGTCTTCATGGAAATAAATGCAACATGTATTCGTTACTATAAGCAATATCTTCACATGTGTGATATAAGCTAGTTAGATGTTCCTTGGGATCTCCTTTAGTCTTATAATTATCAAATTTTGGGAGCTAAAAGTATTTGGGAAAAGCTGTAGACATTCTACTCAAATAATATGGATATGAGAAAATTTCCTCAAACTTAAATTGTTTTTGTCGATTATAAGAGACATATTGCAAGCCTTGAATTCTATCCTTTATGACTTAAAATGACCCGAGAAACAATTCAGATGAATTCGGGTGATGGGTCCACCCCAATTGATGGCGAAACTTCTGGGAGCCATAACTTTTACACCGTAGCTCCAAATGAATCATCGTTTGAACTGTTGGAAAGATAATAATGAGGGGAACATCGTGAGATGGAATGGAGATTTTCTTAATGAAGTTTGACCCCTGAAAACCCAAGAAAGTGCCCCAAATTTTAATTTTAGTAGTGCAGTCTAAAAATAGTAATTCCTCGAATTCTGTATTGTTGTAAATCATGGAAGTCGAACCACTTAATATCCATCGAGATTGGTGACCTTCCACATCCTCCTCACACATCCAAAACATGTATAAATGAAGATGTAACCTGAAATAGAAATTAGACATCTCTTCTCAGAGATAGGCATATGTTTGGGTCTACAATTTTGATCAATAAAATATCTCTTTTCAGAGATAGCATTATTTGAGTTGTGTTGTTCTTATTTTTGAATTATCTTTCAACCAAAGCTTTTGAGTCTTGGATCAGTGGTATTAGAGTAGTTTGTCTTTAGAGTGTATGATCCCAAGGATGAGGTCAGATTACAGGAAGCTTGGGTGGAAAATAGAACCAACAGACTATCCACTTATTTGCTCCAAATGACTTCAAATCGTAGACAACTCCGAGACATCTGATCCTTTCAAGGAAATGGTGAATGAAGCCCTCCAACAGAAGAAAGTGTAGATGCTACAATAATTTGCTCAAATTTTCCAACAAATCTTGATGGTAAATTCTGGCTCCTCATCTACACCCGCACATCCTTTCAGCGCCCCAACACCCTTCAAGGTTTAGGTGAATTTGGATATCCCTACATTTGAAGGAAAAATCAATGTTGATGCAGTAAAAAATTGGTTGGATCAATTTTCATCTTATTTTTCTATAAATAAATTCACTGATAAAGAGAAGATTACTTTTACTCTTCTGAAAGCATCATTACCTGTCAAAAATTGGTGGGAAGTGTACAAAAAGAGATTCAGTGTAGATGATATTGGCCTTGAGATGGAACCTACATGGGATGATTTCATAGAATCTATAAAGGAAGAATACTACCCCATTGGAGCATATGACGATCTATATATAGAGTGGCAATAGCTTTGCCAAGGTAAGGAATAGTCTGTTCAAGATTACATTGACATTTTTCATTCTCTATCTATGAGATTGGGCATCCAAGAAAGTGAGAAACATAAGGTTCTCAAATATTGTGGCAGACTACAATGGTACATACAGGGATAAATGGAACTCTTCAATTTGGAAACCATCACTAAGGCATACAAGTTCGTAGTGAAGATTGAGCAGAAGTATGGAAGAATGAATATAAATAATCAATCTTCAAGATGGAAAAGTGATAAAGAAGGTCAAACATGAGGCCAAAATTGGAAGAAAAAAAGGAAAGACTGGGAAGTGGTGTGATTATCAAAAATATAGAACTCACTCCATAGAATAATGTCAAGCCATCAAGTCACTAATTTATGAGTCACAATCCTCAACATCTACTACTCTACCTCATACAGGCCCTGCAGTCAAAGAGGTTGAAGAAGAAATTGTAGATGTTGATCTTGAAGCCATTGTTGCTTCATCACAGACCCACGATGAGATGCTAGATGACAAGGAAAAGTTGTTTCACTCTAAATTATGGGTGAAAGGTAAGCCTTTACATTTCATTCTTGATAGTGGAAGTCAAAAGAATTTAATCTTTACTAATATTGTGAAAATTCTAAATCTATCCATGAAGCCTCACCCAAATCCATACAGTATTGGATGGTTGAGTCTAGGGAGAATCCTCTGTATCACCCACCAATGTCTTCTCTCATATGCAATAAAACCTTTCCAAGATGAGGTCTTATGTGATGTTGTCAATCTAGATGTTTGTGATGTACTCTTTGGTCAGTCATTCATGTATGATCGACATGGTATCTATGAATCAAGAACTTGAAGGATCACTCTCACTCTTGGAACATGGTGTTATAGGGTACCAGAGGTACCACCTTCTACATCTGTCTCTCTGATTAGTGCCAAGAAATTTGTTCTCATGGTGGTCAAGCCACAAGAATCCAAAAGGGTTGATGTTATAGCCCTGACTACACAAAAAACACAACAATAGAAGCAAATAGATACTGAGCTAAAAAATTTCATGGCCTTTCATCCATAGACTGATGGTCAGATAGAAATGGTGACCAATCAGGCCCTGTATAATTCTATAAATCACAGTCCCTTCCAAGTATGCATCGAGAATCAAATCAAAGTACAACTACCACACTTGAATAAAAATCTTGATGCAATGAGGACCATTACTTCTCAAGGAGGGAGGAATGATCTGAGAAACAATTTAGATGACAATTTGGGTGATGGGTCCAACCCAATTTATGGCAGAACTTCTGTGAGCCATAACTTTTGTACCATAGCTACAATTGACTCACTGTTTGAACCATTGGAAAGATAATAATGAGGGGAGCATCATGAGATGGCATGGAGATTTTATTGATGAAGTTTGACCTTTGAAAACCCAATGGAAGTGCCCCAAATTTCAATTTTAGTAGTGTAGTCTAAAAATAGTAAGTTTCTAAAAATAGTAAGTTTCTAAAAATAGTAATTCCTCGAATTATGTATTGTTGTAAATCATGGAATTCAAACCACTTAATCTCCCTCGAGATTGGTGACCTTCCACATCCTCCTCACACCTTTAAAACATGTATAAATGAAGATGTAAACTAAAATAGAAATCATAAATCTCTTCTTAGAGATAGGCATATGTTTGGGTCTATAATTTTGATCAATAAAACATCTCTTTTCAGAGATAACATTATTTAAATTATGTTTTTATTATTTTTGAATTATATTTCAACCAAAGATTTTGAGTTTTGGATCAGTGGTATCAGAGTGGTTTGTCTTTAGAGTGTATGATCCCAAGAATGAGGTTAGATTACAAGAAGCTTGGGTGGAAAATAGAACCAATAGACTATCCACCTATTCACTCCAAATGACTTCAAATGGTGGACAACATCGAGACATCTGATCCTTTCAAGGAAATGGTGAATGAAGCCCTCCAATAGTAGCAAGTGTAGATGCTACAATAATTTGCTCAAATTCTTTAATAAATCTTGATGGAAAATTTTGGCTCCTCATCCACACCTGCACATCCTTTCAGTGCCCCAACACCCTTCAAGATTTAGGTGAATTTTGATATCCCAACATTTGAAGGAAAAATCAATGTTGATGTAGTAGAAAATTGGTTGGATCAATTGTCATCTTATTTTTATGTAAATAAATTCACTGATAAAGAGAAGATTACTTTTGCTCTTCTGAAAGCATCATTGCCTATCAAAAATTGGTGAGAAATGTACAAAAAAAAGATTCAGTGTAGATGATATTGGCCTTGAGATGGAACCTACATGGGATGATTTCATAGAAGCTATAAAGGAAGAATACTACCCCATTGGAGCATATGACGATCTGTATATAGAGTGGCAATAGCTTTGCCAAGGTAAGGAACAATCTGTTCAAGATTACACTAAAATTTTTCATTCTCTATCTACGAGATTGGGCATCCAAGAAAGTGAGAAACATAAGGTTCTCAAATATTGTGGTGGACTACAATGGTACATATGGGGAGAAATGAAACTCTTCAATTTGGAAACCATCGATGAGGCATACAAGTTCGTAGTGAATATTGAGTAGAAGCATGGAAGAATGAATATAAAGAATCAGTCTTCAAGATGGAAAAGTGATAAAGAAAGTCAAACACGAGGCCAAAATTAGAAGAAAAAAGAAGGAAAGACTGGGAAGTGGTGTGATTATCACAAATCTGGAACTCACTCGAAAGAAGAATGTCGAGCCATTAAATCACTACTTTCTGAGTCACAATTCTCAACATCTACTACTCTACCTCGTATAGACCCTGTAGTCAAAGAGGTTGAAGAATAAATTGTAGATGCAGATCTTAAAGCCATTATTTCTTCATCACAGACCCACGATGAGATGCTAGATGACAAGGAAAGGTTGTTTCACTCTAAGTTATAGGTGAAAGGTAAGCCTTTGCATTTCATTCTTGATAGTGGAAGTCAAAAGAATTTAATCTCTGCTAATGTTGTGAAAAGTCTAAATCTATCCATGAAGCCTCAACTAAATCCATATAGTATTGGATGGTTGAGTCCAGGGAGAAACCTCTGTGTCACCCACCAATGTCTTTTCTCATATGAAATAAAACCTTTCCAATATGAGGTCTTATGTGATGTGGCCAATCTAGATGTTTGTGATGTACTCTTTGGTCATGTATGATCGACATGGCATCTATGAATCAAGAGCTTTAAGGATCACTCTCACTCTTGGAACACAGTGCTACAGGGTACCAAAGGTACCACCTTTTACATCTGTCTCTCTGATTAGTGCCAAGAAATTTGTTCTCATGGTGGTCAAGCCATAAGAATCCAAAAGGGTTGATGTTATAGCCTTGACTATAAAAAAAACACAACAATAGAAGCAAATAGATACTGAGATGAATAATTTCATGGCCTTTCATCCATAGACTGATGGTCAGATAGAATTGGTGACCAATCAGGCCCTGTACTATTTTATAAATCACAGTCCCTTCCAAGTTTGCATCGAGAATCAAATCAAAGTAAAACTACCACAATTGATGAAAAATATTGATGCAATGGGGACCATTGCTTATCAAGAAGGGAGGAATGATCTGGGAAACAATTCAGATGACAATTCGGGTGATGGGTCTACCCTAATTGATGGTGAACCTTTTAAGAGCCATAACTTTTACACCGTAGCTCCAATTGACTCACGGTTTGAACCGTTGGAAAGATAATAATGAGGGAAACATCGTGATATGGCATGGAAATTTTCTTGATGAAGTTTGACCCATGAAAACCCAATGGAAGTGTCCCAAATTTTAATTTTAGTTGTGTAGTCTTAAAATAGTAAGTTTTTTAAAATAGTAATTCCTCAAATTTTGTATTGTTGTAAATCGTGGAAGTCAAACCACTTAATCTCCCTCAATATTGGTGACCTTCCTCATCCTCATCACACCTTCAAAACATGTATAAATGAAGATGTAAACTGAAATAGAAATCAGACATCTCTTCTCAGAGATAGGCATATGTTTGGGTCTACAATTTTGATCAATAAAACATCTCTTTTTAGAGATAGCATTATTTGAATTGTGTTGTTCTTATTTTTGAATTATCTTTCAACCAAAGCTTTTAAGTTTTGGATTAGTGGTATCAGAGTGGTTTGTCTTTAGAGTGTATGATCCCAAGGATGAGGTCAGATTACAGGAAGCTTGGGTGGAAAATAGAACCAACAGACTATCCACCTATTTGCTCCAAATGACTTCAAATGGCAGAAAACACCAAGACATTTGATCCTTTCAAGGAAATGGTGATTGAAGCCCTCCAATAGTAGCAAGCATAGATGATACAAAAAAATTCTCAAATTCTCCAACAAATCTCGATGGAAAATTCTAGCTCCTCATCTACACTCACACATCCTTTCAGGGCCCCAACACCCTTCAAGGTTTAGGTGAATTTTGATATCCCTACATTTGAAGTAAAAATCAATGTTGATGTAGTAGAAAATTCGTTGGATCATTTTTCATCTTATTTTTTTGTAAATAAATTCACTGATAAAGAGAAGAATACTTTTGCTCTTCTGAAAGCATCATTGCCTGTCAAAAATTGGTGGGAAGTGTACAAAAAGAGATTCAATGCAGATGATATTGGCCTTGAGATGGAACCTACATGGGATGATTTCATAGAAGCTATAAAGGAAGAATAATACCCCATTAGAGCATATGATGATCTGTATATAGAGTGGCAATAGCTTTGCCAAGGTAAGGAATACTCTATTCAAGATTACATTGACATTTTTCATTCTCTATCTGTGAGATTGGGCATCTAAGAAAGTGAGAAACATAAGGTTCTCAAATATTTTGGTGGACTACAATGGTACATATAGGGAGAAATGGAACTCTTCAATTTGGAAACCATCAGTGAGGCATACAAGTTCGCAGTGAAGATTGAGTAGAAGTATGGAAGAATGAATATAAAGAATCAGTCTTCAAGATGGAAAAGTGATAAAGAAGGTCAAACACGAGGCCAAAATTGGAAACAAAAAAAAGGAAAGACTAAGAAGTGGTGTGATTATCACAAATCTGGAACTCACTCCAAAGAAGAATGTCAATCCATCAAGTCACTACTTTCTGAGTCACAATCCTCAACATCTACTACTCTACCTCATACAGACCCTGCAGTCAAAGAGGTTGAAGAAGAAATTGTAGATGCTAATCCTAAAGCCATTGTTGCTTCATCACAGACCCACGTTGAGATGCTAGATGACAAGGAAAGGTTGTTTCACTCTAAGTTATGGGTGAAAGGTAAGCCTCTACATTTCATTCTTGAGAGTGGGAGTCAGAATAATTTAATCTCTACTAATGTTGTGAAAAGTCTAAATCTATAAATTAAGCCTTATCCAAAGCCATATAGTATTGGATGGTTGAGTCAATGGAGAAACCTCTGTGTCACCCACCAATGTCTTCTCTCATATTCAATAAAACCTTTCCAAGAGGAGGTCTTAAGTGATGTGGTCAATCTAGATGTTTGTGATATACTCTTTGGTTAGCCATTCATGTATGATCGACATGGCATCTATGAATCAAGAACTTGAAGGATCACTCTCACTCTTGGAACATGGCACTATAGAGTACTAGAGGTACCACCTTCTACATCTGTCTCTCTGATTAGTGCCAAGAAATTTGTTCTCATGGTGGTCAAGCCACAAGAATCCAAAAGGGTTGATGTTATAGCCCTGACTACACAAACAACACAACAACAGAATAAAATAGATAATGAGCTGAATAATTTCATGGCCTTTCATCCACAGACTAATGGTCAGATAGAAATGGTGAACAATTAGATCCTATACAGTTCTATAAACCATAGTCCTTTCTAAGTATGCATCGAGAATCAAATCAAAGTAAAACTACCACACTTGATGACAAATCTTGATGCAATGGGGACCATTTCTTCTCAAGGAGAGAGGAATGATCCAGGCAATAATTCAGATGACAATTCAGGTGATGGGTCCACCCCAATTGATGGTAGAACTTTTAGGAGCCATAACTTTTGCACCGTAGCTCCAATTGACTCATCGTTTGAACCATTGGAAAGATAATAATGAGGGGAAAATCATGAGATGGCATGGAACTCTACTTAATGAAGTTTGACCCCCAAAAACCCAATGGAGTGCCCCAAATTTCAATTTTAGTAGTGCAATCTAAAAATAGTAAGTTTTTAAATATAGTAATTCCTTGAATTTTGTATTGTTGTAAATCGTGGAAGTCAAACCACTTAATCTCCCTCAATATTGGTGACCTTCCACATCCTCCTCACACCTTCAAAACATGTATAAATGAAGATGTAACCTGAAATAGAAATCAGACATCTCTTCTCAAAGATAGGCATATGTTTGGGTCTGCAATTTTGATCAATAAAACATCTCTTTTCAGAGATATCATTATTTGAATTGTGTTGTTCTTATTTTTGAATTTTCTTTCAACCAAAGATTTTGAGTTTTGGATCATAAAATTCTTGCATGATATATGGGGATAGTTGGTCCATTTGACTTAATAAATTAGGCAGTTGACTCATGAATTGATTTGTGTTTTGGGGAGTGTGTTGATTAAAATTGTTTACAGTTTGATTATTGAAGTTAACATTTTGAGAATGTGAAGAGGTGTTGGAGTTATAACCAAGGTTTTGATTTTTATTGGAACCAAAACTCATTTGATTTGAATTTGGGTTAAAACCAAAATTGGTTTGATTTGGTTTGGATTAAAACTAAGGCTAGGGTTTTCTGTAAAGTTTGAATTTGTTTGATTTGGATTTAGGTTAAAGTGTGAATTGTTTGGTGTATTGGTATTGAATTTGATGTAACTTGCATTAATTTTTTGACCAAAACCTATTTGGTTAAACAAACTTAAATTATTTTTTTATGGAATCATGTTGGAATTTGAGTTAAAATGATTAAAACCTAGGTTTGAATTAGTTGGGTTTTGATTTTGGATTAGGCTATTTTGGTTTTAGTTAAAGCTTGAGCTAGAATTTGTGTTTGGATTGTTGAAGTTAAGGTTGGCATTAGATTATGTTTGGTTTTGGTTTAAGATGTTATTAGGATTTGGGATAGAATTAAATGAAAGATTTGGATTAGATTTAAATTGATTTGGAATTGAATTTGTATTTGGATTGGATGAAATCATCGTATTCAAGTTTTTATTTTGATTAGATATGATTGGGATTGATTAATGAGTTTGAATGAAGATTTGAACTCAAATTAATTTGATTATAACCTTACGAATTTAGGTATGTACTAAAATTTGATGTAATAAAATATTGATCGATTACACTTGAATTATATGGGAGACCCATATTCAAGTTTGGATTTTTTCTGCATGATAGGTAAAATTAAATTAGGATTCAAGTTTTGATTGGTGGGGTGCATGATTGATGAGTTTGAAGGTATATTCAAACTCAGATTATTTGGATGGTGTTGTTAATGTGGATTTGTATTTACATTGTATTGGGGTACCAAAGGGATTGATTTATTGATGAGATTGAAAGTTCAAAATCTCTTGATTTCCTTGAGTTGCATGGATTTCTATTTTAAAACCATGACTAGTTTGAGATGACTCCTTACGTGAAATAGTTTCCCCTTTGTCTTGAGAGACTTGGGGATAAGGTTGTGAGGAAGTAATGAGAGCATTTCTACCCTCTAAAGAACCTTATGATATTTTTTTATTGGGATTGGAAGATGAAGGTTATTTGCTTGTAATTAGATATTATAAATTATGTACATCAAAGTCAGATGGGAACTTTGCTCCAAAGCCCAAAGCTCAAAGTGATACTTCATTTTTGTTGGACATGATATACTCATCAAATGAGGGTGGAGGTTGGATAGCTTTGGGTCGACCCTCATCTTGGTAATCCCCTCTTTCATCTTCTTCTTGCTCAATTATTTCATGTATCTCTACATGATGCTCTTAACCAAGGAATTGAAAGGGTTCATTTCCAAAAGGCTCTTCCCTTGCATTGGGAGGATTTAAAATTGCCATTTTCCTAGTAATAGGCATGGTTTAAAAAATTAAAAATGACTCAAAGAGAAAGTATGTTTTAAATTAACAATACTAACCTAAAATTTTATTGAAAAACTCAAATTCTTGAACAAATTATTTTAAGTTTTTGATATAAAGACTTGATTTTAGGATATGATTTGAACTCAAAAGAACTAGTTTACAAACAAGGATTTTTTATCACATGGTAGACATAATGAAACAACAAAAATAAAAAATAAACAGTCAAAAAATTACACATAAAAGGTGAAAAACTAGGATGAGGGTCATGAAAAACTATTGGGCCTTCTGATGTCACTGACTCATCCGTACTCTCAATTTTAGCCTAATAGTTTAATGCACTAACCATTTAGAATCCTATCATTCCCATTTCCCACTAAGTCTAGTTTCAAGGGTGTGTGGAAGGTATCTTTTTAGTGTTAACTGCTAACCGATGCACTAAAGTGAAATAGTAAAAAGAGGTTATCATAGGCTTAAAGTTTAAACAAGATTATCTAGGAGGGAAAATATGGAATAAATAGATAAAGCACACACTATTGGGTCTTATCCCAAAGTTTTCAACATAGCCATAGATGTCTTAATGTGTTGACAATTAGCAATATCATATTTTGAGGCAGCTATTGAAACCCTAAGTATTAGAGCATGAAATACCCTCACATCATGATGTGCTTAAAGCACACAAATTCTTATGAAATTAAAATAGTTAGATCTTGATTTATATACCATGTTGTTAAATGGGGTTTGGACTATTGTGTGCTAGTAAAATCCATGATCAATAGAGTCCCTAAAAAGAAAAAGAAAAATTAAGTGTCTATTTCTAATTTTTGAGTATCATTACCATTGTGACGTTGAGGAAAGACCATACATGGGTATTACTTGGGTAACACAAAAAATAATGGAAATGTTTTTAATTTCCAAGTATCATCAATAATGTGATGCCAAGGGAAGAGCATATGTGATTTCCATAATTATAAATAGAATGTGATGTAATTACTAAAAAAATTGAAAGTAAAAGTGAAAGTGTTAGTAAAAGAAAATGATTTTTAATTATCTTTGACAAGCATTCTAAAATTAAATGGTTAGAATGTTTAATTAGGCTCGGAGCAAAGAAAATTGTAAAATAATAAGTAAAAACCATAAAAAAATAACTAAATAAATAAATTTAAAAAAAAAAAAAAAACATTTCTCTATGATAAATTCATAGTTACATAGTGTTGGTGTGAAAATGTTTTAGGAGGACAAATCGGTGACTTCACATCAATAACATGGGGAACAAAGTCCCTCTCCAATTAGCAGTCAGAGATACCTTTATTAAAAGCAAGAATAGGAAATCAATAAATATTTACAAACAAAGGAATGTAAATCATGGCTAGTAATTTTTACTTGAAAGTATAAAAATGAGATTTGAGAAAGGAATATGTATAGAAGGAGAGAGAGGGGAGAATTTGTTTGATAAAAAAAATCATCAAGTTAAAAACCTAAGACTAGAAAAAAGTGTTGGGAGAAAATTTTGACTTTCAAAAGAGGAAAATCTCTTTCATTCAATGGGTCAAAAATACATAATCATATCCTTAAGGATATGAAACATACACAAAAATACTATTTGACTCTAATAACAAAAACTAATAACCTTTTGTATTTTATAATAGAAACAACTAATAAATTACATCTATTCCCACCATGATTTTTACATGTGTTGAAAATGTAAATTACAACTCTATATATAAACTTTGTAATATAATCTCCTATTCTCAATAGTTTTAAATTTATGACAATATCAATGAAAATTAGATACAATGAATTAATCAAAAGACATAATTCAAAATATATAACTAACGCAAAGTTTATAAACACCTTTCTTATATTGATTCTAAAGAGTATAAAGACTAATCTCCTTTTACAATGCTTTGCCAAAATTTCTATCTATTTCAAACCTTTATTATGAATCCCTAACTTGTACTTATAGGGGAAAATGGGTGATTATGGTGTAAAACCACCTATTTTGCCTTTTTACGGAAGTGATAAAACACCAATGAGAAATTATAATTTTGAAATGGTGCAAAACCATTTTAAGCAATTATCACCACTGAAGAAAACAATTAGGGTTTTTCCACTACTTACAAAATTGCATCATCAACTTGCACAACTTGAAAAAACAAGTTGGTAAAATTGCATTAAAATTTGTAGAAATACAATGCACATTTACAAGGGGAAAAGAATAAAATAACACAAGTTAGGTACAAAGAAACAAGAGAAGAGAATGCAGGAAATTTGAAATCAATTCTTCATTCTTCTTTCTACTATATTGATAATTCTTTCCCTTTCAAGAGGTCATCAAACCTTTTGAAATTTACCCTAATCAAGTCTTCATCTTATCCATCTGTGTACATGTAGGCAATGTCTGTTGAGTAATCTAACTCTTTCATTCCCTGATGCTTACTTTGGAGACTATTTGTTTTCATATCCAAATTATCCAAATTCACTTGGCACTTGGATAATTGATTAAGTTCTTCATAATCAAATGTAGATGTAGTGGCAATGTTTTGAATTAATTATTTGAATTCTCTAATTATAGTCTCAATTGAAATCAAATTTCCCTCTTGATCTTTGTTATTGACCAAATGATATTCCAACTTATTGACCTCAGTGTTGATTTCCATCATTGTGTCACTTCCAAGTGACCTTGCATTTATAAATTTTTGAACACATTCTTGAAGGAACCAAATTCTAAATTTGGTGATCCAAATAAATTCAATTTGATAGATAATTTCATCTTTATTGATTACCCATTTTTCAACAAGATTAATAGAAGGAAATTTCAAGAATTTGACTAACTGAAGCATGAGTTCCTTCCAATTTTGTTTCTCTTGAGCATATTTAATTTTATTTATTGCTAGTTATTCATATTGTTATTAAATTTCAAATAATATCATCATTGAAGTGAGAATTGTTGAGGTCCCTTGATATGTAATTTTTTTAATCCATTTTTCACTGTATTACCTATTTGAACTACTTATCTCACTCTTTCAAGTGTATCAGCATGAAGACATGATGAAGTGATTGTTGGTTAAATTGGCTAGATCAATCTATGTATTACTGAGTTTAATTAGTCCACCTTCTTTTTTAGTTTATCCTTTATCTCTTTATATTTGTCCATTTTTCAAAGATGGTGCCAATCATCAAATGAACATCTCCTTTCATCCCTTCTCTAGTTGATTTTCCCAAGTCAACCCTAAACACATGGTAGTATTCAACCCTAATTTATGACTTGTCTATTTCAACTGTAGGAATGGCCACTTCTGCATATTTTTATCCTTTTCAATATATTACCATTCATGAAACTATCTTTGATTTCTTTGGCTTCTTTGAGAAAGAAGTTGTCAAGCTTCCAAAATCTCTCTCTTCAAGGTTAAATTTTTTTCTCACTATTTTCACTACTGTAGATAACTAATCAGAATTTGTTGTTCTTGATGAGGGTAATGAGATAGAAGTTTAAATAGGTGGAACAATCTTAGCTATAGTTGAAGAAGGTGTTTTCTCAATTAGGACACCTTGAAAAGATGTTTTAATTTACTCTTGTGTATTGATTGTTTCAAGAGGGATTCTTGGAGAAGGAACAATGATAAACTTGGGATTTGAGGAAGAAGTTGAAGAGATAGAAGTTACATCTTAAAAAGGGAAAGTAGATAACATAGGGAACATTGTATCATCTAAAGCTAAGAATTATTGAGTTGTGTTCTCTACTAGTTCTTGAGAGAATGGAAAGCTATCAACTAGAACCTCTTAAGGAACTAAAACTTTAGGATAAGAAGAAACATTTTCACCAAAACCTTTTTATTTTTAGCTTGGTAATCTTTCATGGTTGAACATCTTGTTGAGTAGCTTCAAGTTCATGCACCTCTTCTATCATGGGAGGTTCTCCATTAGGGCCTTCCTCATTCATATTTTATGGATCATCATGTTGCTTATAGAAGCTTCCAAATTCATCTTCCCCAAGAGGTGTAGGGAAATAAACATTCATAACATCAACTCCTTTGCATTTCAGCCATCTAAAATTTCTATCAAGTATGACCCTTATTCTACTTCTAATAGAAGTATATTCTATGTTGTCCTAATGTACTATCCTAAATGGTTTTGTTGTGATGCCCTATCTTTCAAAGATAGTGTCTAATGTGACATCATCTATCGACTCTTTTGACACTTTCATTATGCCAAATTATACTATTTATCTCATGGTAAATCAGGAATAGTCTTTGATTCTCCCTATTTTATCATCATCACAATCCATCCAATAGTCTTCAAAATATGGAACATGTTGAAATAGAGATCCAATATTGTGTTAAATTAGGGCCCTATTTTCAAATGAAAACCTAATTTCAAATGTCATAAGGTTATATGAGACATGTATTGATCAATTTTCTTAGCCTTCACTAGTAAAGGGCAAGTATACCTTCTAATAGAGATAAAAAATGGGATCCCTATTTCATATCAGCTTGTTAGGAACTTATGTGTTTCAATAAGTTGTCTCACCAATTTCATCAATGACCATTTATCTCTGACATATCATGAGAGCATGTAAGGATATATTTCACAATCATTGATTCTAAAATAAATAAATGTTGAGAAATATATAAACCAAGTTCCCCACCTTGCTATTTTTGTAGTGGTCAAAACTGATATTCTTATGTTAAAGAGTTCCTTTTCAAACAATTGGATGATGAAATGAACAAAGTAATAATTAAAATTTTTGAAGTGATGAGTGCTTTCCTTCAATGTTAGTTAGGGATATAAGTGATACACCATTGCTTCCCCAAAATTTTCCATTGTATGAAATCCATCAAAATACCTTTGACTTGCTACAACATAAACAAGGTATGAAGTCATATAGAAATTTGATGTCCTTTACCTCTATGAGTTGTTTGTGAATGGAATTACTGGTAAATTTACCCTAATTGATATATTACTTATTTTGAAGGATGATCTAGATGAATCTCTAAATCTATGTATGAAAATTCTTTGCCATTTGATTTCACACTATCTTATGCAATAAAGTGATCATGTCACTTATCTCATTTTTAAAATCTGATCTTGCAAGATTTTTTGGAAGATGAGTGGAGGAATGCTTCGACTTATTCAATAAGATTTATTGAATTATTTAGAACATTATATAACATTATCATCCCAAAATATTTAAGATGACTCAAGGGTTAGGTTCCCAAAGGCTTCATGATATGGAAGGCTAAAAATGATATCAATTTGTGTAGGAGCAAAAGTCACTACCAACTCCCCCTACAGATCTCTTACCTCCCACATATCTGAGTTATTATTATTTTCCATAATCAAAACTAACTCAGTAGATTGTAATGACATCAAGAATTTTGATGCCTATGCCAAACCACTGTCACAAATACTCTAGCCAAAATCCATTTTATGTACGACATTCATTCTTTCCCAAAATTCATCCAAGTTGATGTGGCCTAGATTAGTGTAATGATATTTCCAACATTGGACTCTAGTGGTGAAGGAAGTGTGACACCTTGGAATTGGTACTTCATGATTTCTTTGCCTTTACTCAAAATTTTCTTTTCTATAGTATGATATGAAGACATTAATTTGATAATAAAATTGAGAAATTTGAAAATTTGTTGAAAAACACTTGATTTAAGAGAAATGATGAAAATGCAAATTAAATTTGTACTCACAAATTGATTATGCAAATGATTTTAGCATATTTTTAACACTGCTAGTATGAATCTCAATTTTCCCTTTGACCAAATTTTTTGCTTGTGAATGCACATGTTAAAATTCCTTTATGTAGCTTTTCACAAACTTTTATGGTCAATGGGAATGACTGGAAGATATTATAAAAATAATTTATTTATTAATTTTCAAGTTATTTCCCTATTCTTATGACTTTTTAAAAAAACTTTCCAAAAATTTTAAAAATCCCTCAAAAATGTTTTTTTTTCAAATCACTGCAAATTTTATTTTTGATTTTTAATCAGTTAGGGAAAAACAAAAAATTTCCAAGAAATTTCGTGAACCTTTTCAATGTTCTCCACAAAACTAAAAATGCACCAACTCATAAACATGCAAATTCAAGTTTTACAAAATTTACAAAATAGCAAATATCATAACCAAAATCTATTCAATCAATTTTCCCTTTCCTTTTCCTATCAACTTTTTTAATTTTTTTATTTTCCTCCGCTTGGCAATTTTTACTTATTATTTTCTCCAATTAACAAAATATATATTTTTTACTCAAACTTTCATTTATTTTCTTCCTTCCCTTTTTTATTTTCTACTACAAAAAAAATTAACTTATTTTTTATATTTTTCACCTGTCAACCTAGGCACACGGCCTACTATACAAAAGTCGTATGGTTGGGCGCTGGAAGGGAAATATTAATTTTTAAAAAAAAAACCTTACTCAAAAACTACCCACATGTTTAGTAAGACTTGGCTAGAAGGAGAAATATTTTTTAAAAATTCTAAATAAAAATATTATGGGGATGTATGATTTGTCTTTGGAAGGTAAGATTAAAAAAAAATTGATAATATTTGCTAAAACTGATCCATGAATATGTCGTACGATTTGGTGGGAGATGAAAAAATTTAAAATAAAAAAAACTTTTTGAAAATTCTGACCAAAATCTACTAAAACAAGAGTCATGTGACTTGGTGCTAATTAAAGAAAAAATATATTTTTTTTTGACAAAATCCAACCTTTGGGAGGGTAGTACGACCTACTAAAAACACTTTGGTATGCAAACAAAATAAATAAATAACTTTAAAGATAAAATAATAGCACTAATTATACAGTTGGAGGAAAAAAAAAAATAATGTGAATTTTCCCTATTGGAAGTTACATGGCCTTGCTTAGCTAAGGAAAAAAAATAAAAATTTAATCTTGCTTCTTTTCATGTTTGAATGATTGGAATGGTGCTTTTTTGGTAGAGGAAACTAGAAAAACATTTACCAAAATGCATTCCTTGCTATTTCTCCTTTGGTCCCTTCAGAAGAAAACTCGTTGTAGCACCTAGCTATGTCTTGGAAAATATTTTAAAATTCTCTATGAACTCAACGTTAAAAAACATATTAATTTTCTTCAATCTGCTTCCTTTTAGTGAATTTGATAAAATTTACTCCTAGTAATCCCTAGCTAAAACATAGGTGAAAAACAAATTTTAAAACATTTTAAAATTATCGAAGTTAACATGCAAACTAAAAAGATAAACTTGAAAAAAATACAAACTTCTTTTCTAAAAACTACCTGAAGAATTAACTACATTTTCATGATTGACAAAAATCATTTATGAGCTTGCATATAGGCTTGAAAATAAGTTTCAATTTGTAATGACAAATTTGCACAGAAAAAATGCAATTTGAAAGTTTACATTAATACAACTTGTAAAAATGTAATTTTCATTTGTACGGTTAAAGGAAGCATAACTTTGAGTTGCACAAAAAAGGGAAAATTAAAACATTTTTGAAAATTACATGAAGTTTAAAAAAAAATTTACAAATTGCATGGAAACTAAAAAACATTTTATCAATTTACATAAAAACCCAAAACATTTTGGTGATTTTCATGAGAACCAAAAACACTTTGGCAATTTTCACAGGAACTGAAAACATTTTGGTAATTTGCATAGGAATCAATTTTTTTTTTGTAATTTGCATAAAAACCTAAAAAAAATTTATAAATTATACGAAAGCAAAAAAAAAAACATTTTACAAATTGTGCAGATACTGAAAAAGTTTTTACAATTGCACAACTTGTGAAAAAGGAGAGTGTGTTTATGCAACTCATAACAAGCAAAATGATTTTTACAAATTACAAGGAGTGCAAATGGTTTTTTGCATAGAGGGTTCAAATGGGTTTTTAAACACTTCAAAATAGAAAAAGGAAAAGTCATAAATTTTTAATTAATCATTTTTTCAGTAATTAATTTAAAATTTTGATTTTTTCAATATTTTTACATTTTTAGGTAAAAATCAAACATTTTTAGCCATTTTATTAAAAATTGATTTTTTCACTAATTTTTTGCCATTTTCAAAATCTGTGACAATAATTGGCTCTCATTAGGATTTCAAACTATGAGGAACAAAAAGAACTTGAATTCTCTAATTTCATTTGCTAGTGCTGTATCCATTAGGTAATGGAGTTTTCAACATCAACTGTGATAGATTTGAAAAATCTTCAAATTTTTGATCTTCAAGAAAGGGATGGGTCTTCAAGCTATCAAAAAGCTATCACATGTCAAAAGGCAGTGTATTTGAGGGTTAGGTACTCATCCTAACAGGTGATTCTATGTATCCAAAAAGATAGTGTATGCGAGGGAATTTTTATTTATGCATTTTTACAAAAACTAAAATACAAAGAGAGAACTATTTTTCTTACACATATATCTATTTTCAACCAAATGATAGCTAGTTCACCCATGTTAATCATATGATAAATGAACACATGATGTTTAATAAGATCTTCTATTTGATTGAAAACTTGTATGCCATAATCCGACCAACTAACAATGAGTTTACCCATCTTAATCATATGAGAAATGAACATGCACTACCAAGTTAGATCATCTTGTTCACTTAAATAAATTTATGAAAATGTTGTTCTATCTATCACTCTATCAAAACTTATTATCACCCATGACATAATTTAGATCTGATTGCATGGTTTCTAATAACTATACATATTTTTCTATCATTACAAGATAGCTACCAATTCTATCATCTTCATACAAAATATCAACTATTGGATCATCAACTTTTTGATCTATGTATTCCATGTTCAATTCAGGTTCTAAATGTTGTTTGACTCCTTTGATTTGAATCATGGCATGTGATAAATCCAGTTGAATTTTACCTCCCAATTATTTGCAAAATTTTCTACCAAAAAAATATTGTAATCTACTAGAATATCTGTGAACAAAATATTGATTTTTATTTACTTTTGGATAAAAGATGCCAAAGTTACTTGTGCGTCCTTAATCTACCTAATGAGAGGAACTTGTTTCACTTCCATGAAATAATAATGCCTAAAGGCCTTAATGGTTAGGCCAAGAGCATGAGAAATTTTGGCAGGCATTACATTATTTGAGGCTCATGTGTCAATAATACAATTACAAAATTTACATCCTTTGAAGAATAGGGAAATGTATAAAGGGTCAACTTTATTAGATTTGGAAGTGGTTTCTGCAAGAGAGTTGAATTGATTGGAAGTAACATGGTTAATTAGGATTCCCTATAAATTGGTCTTTTTAGCATTTAGATTTTTACCTTTGATGAAATCAACTAACCTATTCAACTACTCTAGAGATGCTCTCAAGTATTTAGCTTATGACATTTGAATCATTATTTTTTTGACATGATCAATTATGTTAAAAGCTAGTAAATTACCAAAAAGGATATCAATAGGTTGAGAAACATTGGCATTAGATGAACTACCTATTAGTTGTTGCTTCCCTTTTGTTTACACTGGTAGGGTAGTTCTTCATGGTAAGATAAACTTTAGAGTTTCCTCTTATGAATCACGAGACTGCTTTTTCTAATTATGAGTTCTAGTGAGAACTATGAAAGATTGACTATCCATATCCCCAACACTCTCATCATATTCATGTTAATCTAAATTATATTACAGGAATGTGCTTATATAATCATCACCAAGTTCTTCAATTTCACATTCTTGAAGTTTTGGATTTTCTACTTCATTTTCTTCTCCAATTTCTTCATATCCGAATATTTACTTGGTTTCCAAGACTATTTTCACCAGTGTATTAGTGTTTTGTTGAGGATAAGCCTCAATTGCAAGCTTTAATTAAGGAGTTTGTAGTCTAGGATGATCTATTTGAAAACAATGTGGTTCCTTCTTAGAATATCATGGTATGGAGCTATAATTACTTTCTAAGATTTTTTTAGGGCTATTGTATCATTAGCCATTTTTTACAAAATTTGTTCTATTGAAGATTGTCCTAAAATTTGAGCCTTACTCTTTAAAGGCTTTTTCTTGAGTTTCCCAAACATGATCATGTCATCTTTTATGTTGATAGCTAATTCTTGGGTTGCTTCCAAATCTTCTACCCTAACTCTTCTCAATTGACAACTTACTTCAACTAACTGAGAATTGATAAATAAGCATTTTTTTATTTTCACTTATAGGTCATTCATTAGCTAATATCTTATTTAATAACCTATTTAATTTGGTGACAAACTCTTTCATTAGCTCATAAACCTCCTTTTTATTTGTGTAAGTTGAGCAAGAAAAGCATGGGCATCTTTAGTTGGTTTAAATCTATTCTCAAATTTATTTTTCATAGTATTTTAGTTAGTAACAAATCCTAGAGTGAGATTGTAAAACCATTCTATAACCCCATCATGTAGTGTTTTGATGAATAGCCTAATGATAATGCCTTCATGATCAACACATAAAATTCCACATGCAACATTTAATGATGTAAGGTGTTCATCTAAGTGTTGTTTTCCATCACCATGAAATCTTAAAAAAATCTTTCTTGACCCTTTTGGAAGGTCGTGTAATTATCCAATAGCTAATGGACCAATCACATTTCCCCATGGTAATGCCATAGTTTGAAAAACTACTTATAGAGGAATAATAGTTCCTAATAAGATAAGAGCTCAACTTGTCAAAGTTACTCTTTAAAGTTTTTTGTTATTCTTAGAGGCCAAGGTAAGGTTAGTTTTCCTTTTGACCTTTGTCTGATGTTCAGGACTCAACTTGAAGCTAGAATGTTCAATTAACTGATAAAAGGGTCAACTTCACCTTTTGACTTATTAGTTCTAGTAAATATCTTGTATACCAATTTGGAATAAAGTTATTAATGTTGAGGTGCATATTGAATATAAAGAGATATCTAAGCTAACATTCTTTGTTGTATTACATGTGCATCTAATGCTTCTACCCTCTATGCTAAAATTACTCGATCTTCTTCTAAGATTCTAACTGCTCTATGAAAATGTGTAGAACTCATCCTATTATCCCAAGAGAAAGTTCTCAAATCTGATGAAATATATCTTGAGTTTGCATTCTCTAATCAAGGTTAGGTTTAAAAACTAGAGCTTAAGGTGCTTAAATTGTCATGAGAAGAAAATTTAGTTGCAAAAAATCTTTGATTAGATATATGAACTATTCTTCATGTCTATTTCTTTGCTAGTCTTCTTGAATCAATATCAAAATTTATCTGAGTAATGGTAGAATGTATTTATTATATATCTAGATCTACCCTAACGGTACCAAATTGAGCATTGCTTTTTCTATTATTAAAAGCCAACAATTGAAAGCTTGTAATTAGGTCTTATTTTGAAGCTTCATCCCAATTTAAACTATATTGATGATTTGGATTCTAAAGGCCTAAAATGGTCATTTATGATATTACTAATTAATGGGCTACTATATAAAATCTACAAGATTCTCTTCATGCATGGGCTCTTTCTTCTCTTTCATCACATTCTAACTCTTGATTCAGGGTAGCTAATATGACTTGAAATTAAGTTACAGAGATTTTGTTAGAATTTCAAAAGATTTGTCTTAGATTTATCATGATATCTAACTGAGTAGATGATTCCATGTATAACTCAAGATATTTGAGTGCTCCTTGAGATGATGGTAGAGTCATGTGACCAGTACAATATGGGTCACATGAAATTTTCAAAAACGTGCCCCATAGTGGGTGTCAAAAATTATTGGCATGAAATTTTTTTAGGAGGACAAATCAATAACTACATGTCAATAGTGTGGGGAACAAATTCCCTCTCTTATTTATAGGTGGAGCTACCTTTATTGAAATCCAAAATATAAAAATAATTAATATTTACAAATAAAAGAATTTAAATCATGGGTAGTACTTTTACCCTGAAAGTATGAAAAGGAGCTTTAAGAAAGGAATATGTATAGAAGTAGAGAGAGATGGGAGAATTTATTTGAGCAATAAACTCATCAAGATAGAAACCTAAGACTAGATGAAAGTGTTGTGAGAAAATTTTGACTTTTTAAAGAGGAAAATATCTCTCATTCAATGGGTCAAAAAGACAATCATATCCTTAAGGATATGAAACATACACCAAAAGACAATTTGACTCTAATAATAGAAACTAATAACATTTTGTATTTTCTAACAAAAATAACTAAGAAATTACATCTATTCCCACCAATATTTTCACATGTGTTGGAAATGTAAATTATAACTATATATAAAAACTTTGTAATATAATATCTTATTCTCAACAGTTTGAAATTTATAACAATGGCAATGAAAATCATATACAATGAATTAAGTGAAAGACATAATTTAAAAGATATAACTAAAGAAAAGTTTTGAAACACCTTTCTTGTATTGATTCTAAACAGTAAAAATATGGATCTCCTTTTACAATGCTTTTTCAAAAATTCTATATGTTTATAACCCTTATTATGAAGCCCTAACTTGTATTTATAGGCTAAAATGGGTGGTTATGGTGTAAAACCAACTATTTTTCCTTTTTATGGAAGGGCTAAAACACCAATGAGAAATTACAATTTTGAAATAGTGTAAAACCTGTTTAAGCAATTAGCAACACTTGAGAAAGTAATTAGGTTTTTTACACTACTTGCAAAAACACATAATCAACTTGCACAACTTGAAAAAGAAAGTTGGAAAAATTGCAAAGATAATTTGTAGAAATACAATGAAAATTTAGAAGGGGAAAAGAGTGAAATAACACAAGTTAGGCACAAATAAACAAGAAAATAGAATGTAGGAACACTAAAAGCAATTCTCCATTCTTCTTTCTATTGTATTAAAAATTCTTTCCCTCTAAAAAAGTCATCAATTTTTTTTTCAATTATCTTGATCAAGTCTTCATTTGGTGCATCCATGTACTTGTAGGAAATGTTTCCTAAGTAATCTAACTCTTTCATTTCCTAATGCTTGCTTCAGAGACTATTTATTTTCATATCCAAATTATCCACATTCACTTGTCACTTAGAAAATTGATGAAGTTCTTCATAACCAAATGCAGATATAGTGGCAGTGTTCTAAATTTGTTATTTGAATTCTCTAATCATGGTATCAATTAAAATCAAATTTATCTCTTGATCCTTTTCATGGACAAAATGAAAATCTAACTTCTTGACTTGAATGTTGATCTCCATCATTGTGTCACTTCCAAGTGACTTTATATTACTAAATTTATGAACACATTCTTGAAGGGAATGGATTCTAAATTGGGTGGCCCAAATAAATTCAATCTAGTAGATAATTTCATCTTTATTGATTACCCCTTTTTCAACAAGATCAACATAAGAAAATTTCGAGAATTTGACCAACCTAGGCGTGAATTCCTCCCAATTTTGTTTTTCCTGAGCGTATCCATTTTCCTTTGTTTCTAGTTTTTTGTATTGTGATTGAATTTCAAAGAATATCATAGCTATGGTGAGAATTTTTGAGGTCCCTTGATCTATATTTATTTTAATCCAATCTTTCTCTGCATTACCTAATTGTCCTACTTGTCTCACTCTTTCAAGTGTCTCAGCATGAAGGATTTATAAAGCAATCATTGGTTGAACTAGCCAGATCAATCTATGTATTATTGATTTCAATTGTTCCACGTTCTCTTTCATTTCATCCAGGGTCACTTTGTCTTTGTCCATTTTTTCAATGATGGTGCCAATCACCAATTGAACATATCCTTGTATCCCTTCTCTGGTTGATTTTACTGAATGAACCATGGACACATGGTAGTCTTCAACCCTGATTTCTAACTTATCCATTTCAACTAAAGGAATGGCCACTTCTGTATATTTTTCTCTTTTTTCAAATATCACCATTAGTGAAACTATATTTTATTTCTTTGTCCTCTTTAAGAAAAAATTTGTGAAGGTTCCAAAATCTATCTATTCAAGTTCAAAAAAAATTATCATTATTTTCACTAATGTAGACAAGAAATCTAAAGTTGGCATGTGTGAGGAACGTAATGAGATATAATTTGAAATAGGTGGAACAATCCTGGTTGAATTTGAAGGTGTTTCCTCATTTGGAACACCTTGAAAATATGTTTTTTCTCTTGTGTATTTATTGTTTCAAGAGATATTCTTGGAGAAGGAGCAATGGGAAACTCAAGATTTGAGGGAGAAGATGAAGATATAGGAGTAACCTCTTGTAAATAGGAAGGAAGATGACATAAGGAACATTGTATCATCTAAAGCTATGAATTATGGAGTTGTGTTCTCTACCATTTCTTGAGAGAATGGAAATCTATCAACTTGAACCTCTTGAGGAACTAAAATTTTAGGAGAAGAAAAACATTTTTACCAAAACTTTTTATTTTCATCTTGATAGTCTTTTTTGGTTGAACATATTGTTGAGTAGCTTCAGGTTCACGCACCTATTCTATCATGGGAGGTTCTCCAATAAGTCCTACTTCATCCATATTTTTTGGCTCATCATGTTGCTTATAGAATTTTAAAAAATCATTTTCCCCAAGAGATGTATGGAAATCAACATTCATAACATAAACTCCTTTTATTTTCAACCTACTAAGAGTTCTATATCAATTATGACCCTTGTCCTAGTTTTGAGAGAAGTAGATTCTATTTTATCCCAATGTACTATGGGAAACAGTTTTGTATTAATGCTCTCTCTTTCGAATATGGCCTCCAATGTGACCTCATCATCTACCAATTAGTTTAACACTTCAATTATTCCAAATGTTACTATTTGTATCATGGTAAACCATGAATAGTCTCTGATTCTCAATGCTTTATTGTCATCACAATCCATCTAATAGTATTTAAAATGTGGAACATGTTGAAATAGAGATCCAAGGTTGTGTTCAATTAGGCCCTTATTATCAAATGAAAACCTAATTTTAAATTTCCTAAGGTTATAATGATACATGTATTTCTCAACCATCTTGGCCTTCACTAGTGAAGAGCAATTATACCTGCCAATAGAGATTGGAATCTTGATCCTTGTTTTGTATCGGCTTGTCAGGAACTTGTGTGTTTTAACAAGTTATCTCATCAATTCCATCAAATCCCATTTGTCACTGACATATTATGGGATAATGTAAGGAAATATCCTACAACCATTTATTCTCAAATAACTAAATGTTTAGAACTATATAAACCAAGCTCCCCACCTTGTTATTTTTATAGTGGTTGTAATTGATATTCTTATGTTGAAGAATTCCTTTCCAAATAACTAGATGATAAAATGAAAAAATAAATAATTAATTATTTTTAAGTGATGGGCCCTTTCCTTCAATGTTAGTTGGGGATATAATTCATACACCATTAATTTCTTGAAATTGCCCATTATGTGTAATCTGTCAAAATACCTTCGACTTGCTATAATGTAAACATGGTACAAAGTCATATAGAAATTTGATATTTCATTTACCTCCATGAGTTACTTGTGAATGGAATTGCTGATCAATTCACCCCAATTGATATATTTCTTATTTTGAAGGATGATCCAGATGAATCGATACATCCATGTCTAAAAATTCTTTACCATTTGATTTCCCACTATCTTGTGTAACAAAGTGATCATGTTACTTATATCATTTTTGAAATCTGATATTGAAATATTTATTGGAAGTTAAGTGGATAAATTCCTTGGCTTAGTCAACCAATATTTATTGACTTGTTTGTAACATGTTATATTTTCATCCCAAAAGCTTTGGGAAGACTCAGGGGTTAGGTAAATAAAGGATTCGTAACTTGGAAGGTGAAAAATGTTGTCAATTTTATCAAGAACAAAAATCACTACCAACTCCCTTGAAGGATATATTAACTCCAATTTCCATGAGTTATAATTATTTTTCACAATCAAACCAACTTAAAATACTATAATGACATCAGGAACACTGCTACCTATGCCAAACCACTGTCATAAATACTCTAGCAAAAATATGTTTTATGTACAACATTCATTCTTTGCCAAAAATCATCCAATTTGATGTGGCCTAGGTCGATGTTAGAGATATTTCCAATGTTGGAATCCAATGGCAAAGGAAGTGTAACACCTGGGTAAGTGCACAAAGTTGGGGGACAAAAAGTGGCCTACTCATGGACATAATTTTTTTGAAATTTTAAAAATCTAAAATTTTGTAGATAATTTGAGATATCTATACTCCAAATTTGAAGATGGTGTGAAAACATGAAATGTAGCATTTCAAGTCTAGTTTCCAAAACACTATTTTTTTAAAAAAATGAAGTATAATTAGGTAAAACATCTAAAATTTGATGAGGAACTCCTTTTTTTCATAAAACATAGTAGATAGACGATCGTGACGTGCATCATTTTTTAGCATCATTTATTATTATTTGAAACCCTTTGGGGAAAATTTAGATAAAATATTCTAGCATGTCACCTATATTTTTTTGTAATTTTTCAATGAATACTTTTTTTATGAATTTTGAAATTAAATATATCTTAAAATTTGATAAAGAAATGGATAGCCATCCATGCAACACACCTAACTACCTCAAAAAAATTAAAATCATTTTTTTAAATGTGTGTATAATTAGGCCTACTTGGTCACCATATAATTTGTTTTTCACTTGGATAAATGAAAGACAAATTACATGAAAATGTATAGGCATGTATGTTTGTGGCATATAGTGGCCTAAAAAAGGCATAGTTAGAAATAAATATAATTTGAAACCTTAAATTAGTCCAAAAATTATAAAAATCATATGTTTGGAAAGAGGAGAGTGTGCTCGTCACGATGGTATAAAGTTTTTGAATTTTCACATTGAAATTCTTAGTATATTTGGAAATCAAAGTTGAAATTTTTTGTTTATTTTCATACCTTTCAAAAATTGGCTATACATTGACAGTCCAAGCCTTTGGCTTAGGAATCCAAGACATTCTAGATCTAAAAGGCTTAGGAATTGAATTAAAATTCAAATACCATGATCACATTAATAACATGATCACGTTAATAATTTGATCACATTATTAACATGATCATTATATTTAATAATGTGATTGAATTAATAACATGATTGCATTACATATTGTCAACATCCTAAAACTTGAATAGGAGCCATTAGGCCTAGTAGTCTTAAGATCAAATATTAGTTTATTAAGATTATTGTTTGGGACCAATGTTCTTATCAAGAATTGATAGCATTGAATGATAATTGGAGATGTATTAAACTATGAATCAATTTATTGTTCTTTTGATCCCAATATGGTGTGTAATTGGGCCATTACATCCCAAATTGATATTAGATGGACATATTTTCTTTGATGGAGCTTGGTTGGCCCCAATTACATATCAAACTAATATAAATAGTTGGGTTTTTATACTATGGTGTGAAATTAGAGACCCAATTAAAATAATATGGACACAATTCCTTTATCAAGTCACATTTAACCTCGATTGTGTATTAGATTAAACTAAATATTCAATTAGTTTAATATGGTGTGCTATCAAATCCTTAATCAAGACATTATATTGAAGGAATTCCTTGCATGGGGACTAATTAATCTTAATTATATATTATACTAAATAAAATACTCAATTGGTTAAATATGATGTGAAAAGGGGGAAATATTCATAATAAACATTAGATGGACATAATTCATTGCATGGGGTAAAAAATGCCTCGATTGATATTCTAGGTGGAAGCAGTTAATTACATAGGACTTGGTTGTCCTCAATTGTGTATAGTATTGAAAATAATAATAAATTGATTTAACATGGTGTAATTATAGCCCCAAATGACATTAGATGGATGTAATTCCTTACTTTGGGATTAAGTGGCCACAATTTCATATCATATTGAACCTAAATACTCAATTGGTTTAATATAGTGTGCAATTGGGGTAATGGAACCCAAATGAAACATTATATTGACAAAATTATTTTTTTGGGGATAATTTGGCCCCAATTATGTATAAGATAAAACCAAATACATGAAATAAGGTAGATATAGTTTATAATTAGGGCCAATGAAGTTGTGATTGACATTAGATGTATGAACAGTTACTTACATGAGCCTTGGTTGGCCATAATTACATATTTAATTTAAATAAATACTTGGTTGATTCAATATTTTATGTATTTGGGACCAACAGAGCCCCCTGTTGATAGTATAAATATGAAATTTCTTACACAAGGCTTGTTTGGACTAAATAAATCATATATATTATATTGAACTAAATATTCTTTCAATCGAATTTGGTGCACAATAAAAACCCCAATTGTTATTAAATGGATGTAATTCCTTACATAGGGTTCACTTGGTCTTTATTTCATATTAGATTCAATCAAACACTCAATTATTTGAATAAGGTGTGCAATTAGGGCCCTAATTTAAATTATGTTGACAGAATTCCTTAGGCAAGCCTCAATTGGCCCCAGTTATGTATCATCTAGCACTGAATACTAAATTGGTGCAATGTGGTATACAATCAGGGATAAGTAAGCCCCAATTTACACTATACATTAATTTAATTCCTTGCACATGGATCTTTTGGACCGAATGCATATCAAATTGAAAAAATATTTTTTTTTAAAATATGGTGAGCACTTGGATCCCCAATTGATATCATATGGATGAAATTCCTTACATTGAGGCTCATTAGGCCCATGAGATCAATTTAGCCCCAATTAACATCCTTTATATATAGTAATAATTAGGTTCATAAGGATGCACTTAGTTAAAATTACATCAGTCATTACCATAATTGACTTTGTAAGCTTAATTTATGATGATGTGGCAGATAATTGATCCCAAATTCACATTTTTTACTCACATATCTACGTTTAAGGAGCTTAAATTTTCCATAATCACCATCATGATTGTACCTTATATACCCTAAAACCTATACCCTAAGCCTTAATCCCTAAACTCTAAACCATAACTATAAACTCTTTAAACCTTGAACCAATCATTTTAGCCCAAATTAACATCATTTAGACTAAGAATTAAGTTCATAGGGCTCAGCACATGATTGATTACCCCATTTGATTAATTCACTCAATATACATGATGACATCCATGGTATAATGAGAACCCAAAAACACATTTTATAGTCACAAATGGGTCTAAGTGATTCAAATTGTCCTCAATTATCTTTGTGATTGACCCTGTATACCCTAAACCATGTATATACATTAAAACCTAGAAGCCATAAACCATAAACCATAAACACTATACCCTAAATTATAAACCTGAAACTTTCCCTATTTACCAACTTTAATTTAGTCCCAATTAACATCCTTTGTAGTAAGAATCAGGTTTCAACACAAGGCATATGTAGCGATTAGACATTGATATATACAGGTCCTTAAACCTAAACCCTATGCCATAATCCCTAATCCCTAAAACATAAATTTTAAGAGCTCCCTATACCCTAATGCCCACTACATGCCATAAACATACATGCCTTATGATATAATTGATTTTATGACAAGATGTCATAAAATGTACTTTTTAAAGCAATGGCTAAAGCCTTTAGATTACCAATGTAGCTATGCATCTAAAGTAAATTGGGGCTATTTCTATCCCCTTCAACCTAATTAACCAAAGAGGAGGATATAGTTTATTCTTTTAATAGAGGAGGTATTTGAGGCTAATTTGAACCCCTTCAATAGCAAGATATGATTTGGGGAAAATCAAAAGATCGATCTTCTATCATGAATTGATCCAATTAATCAATTTGTGCAACTCCATGCATGATTTGGGAATAATTGAACCCTTAAACCAAATTTATGGATCAATCACTTATATAACATGTATGCAACATGTACATGGCATAATTGACCCTAATTTTATCATAAATTAAAATGTGAAGGTAATCAAGTCATAAATATATGTCATAAGTAGCTCAAATGTTCTTCAATTACCTTGGTGATTGGACCCTATATCTGATATCTTAAACCCTAATACCTAAACCTTAAACCCCAAACCCTTTAAATTATAGACCCTAAACCCTAAGCTAATAAATTTATCCCCAATTAATATCCTTTATATATATATATATATATATATATATATATATATATATATATATATATATATATATATATATATATATATATATATAATTAGGTTCACAGAGATGAACTTGGTTAAAATTGCATCACTCATTACCACAATTGACTTTGTAGACTCAATCTATGATGATGTGGGGGATACTTGATCCCAAATTCACATTATTTACTCATAAATATAAGTTCAAGGCTCCCAAGTTTTCCCCAATTGCCTACACAATTGTATAAATATACCCTAAGCTCTAATCCTTAAATTTCCTAATACCTAAACTCTAAAAAACAAATATAAACTCTTTAAACCTTTAATTAATCATTTTAGACCAAATTAACATCATTTCTAGACTAAGGATTACGTTCACAGGGCTCAATTTGGCCTAAATCACATGACTGATTGCCCCATTTGATGAATTGACTTAGTCTACACGATACCCTAAACATTATACCCTAAATTATAAACCATAAGATTTTCCTATTTACCAATTGATTTAGTCCCAATTAATATCTTTTGTAGTAAGAATTAGGTTCACATGGCATAAAATGATTATACAAAATAATATACAATTCCTTGAACCTAAACCCCATGCCCTAATCCCTAATCCCTAAAACATAAATTATAATCATGATGCCCTAATGCCCACTACTTACTGTAAACATACATGCTTTATGATATAAGTTATTTTATCATGAGATGTCATAAAATGCACTTTTTAAACCTATGGTTAAAGCCTTTAAAACTTACCAATCTCATTGTTGACCTTGTGTACCCTAAACTTAAGCCCTAAAAACTATACCCTAAATTATAAAGCAATAACTTTCCCTATTTACCAATCGATTTAGTCCAAATTAACATTCTTTGTTGTCAAAATTAGGTTTTCACATAGCATATATCATTTAGACCTTATATACACCCTTAAACCCAAACCTTACATGCCCTAATCTCTAATCTCTAAAAAATAAACATAAAGTTTAATCCCTAATCCCTAAAACATAAATTTTAATCCTTAATCCCTAATCCATAAACCTTATGCACTAATGCCTTAATCCCTAATCCCTTATCTATATTAAGTATAATATGACTGCATATTTAATAATGTGATCACATTATTTTTAACATAGGCAACACTTGATTTTCATTTCCAATTACCAACCCCAAATATTAAATTGACAATAAAGTGATTGTGTTATTACATAACATGGTCGTGTTAGTATCTATATAAGATTCTCAATGGGTTAGATGGGCCAGAACCTTATAGAACACATAATACGATCACGTTGTGTAATAACATGATCATGCTATATAATGCCATCACATTATTATTATTTTATATTAATCTCACTTATCACTAACTATTTTTAACCCAAATCTAGACTTCTATCCCCACAAACATTTTTTTCATACTTTTGTGAGATCTATGTACCTGTGTACTTGACCCCACCTTTGAAAATTTGTCGATTTTCCCTTTTGATGGGTTATGAATCATGTTTAAAGAGGAAGAGGAAGTTTTTGAAGAAAAAACATCAAATGAATTAGAATATTTGAGAGAGAAACACAAGATACAAATGCAAAAACTTCATGGTAAACAAGGTACAAACCCTAATCTTGATGAACCAAATGCTATAGATAATGAGCCAATTAATGATAATGAATTAAACAAAGATGAAATTTAATATAATCAATTGATTAATGTTTAAATTAACAATAATGAAATGAATAATAATTAAATTGGCCATAATGAAATGCATAATAATGAATTAGTTAATATTGGAAGTTCACATTCAAAGTTCCACAATTTTTATTTTGTTAATGATGAGTTTATGTATGATTCTTCACCCCCCATGAATGAAGAAAATTTGATGGAAACAAATAATGATGAAATTAACCATCAAAAAAATTCATGGAAACATATAATGAAGAAATTAATAATGAAGAAAATGTCACCCCACCTATAAAAAATGAAAGTAATAATGGTTTTGAAACACCATCTCAATAATTCCACCATTGCCAACACCTCCAAGAATTGTACATAGAAAAGGCAAGTACTTAATTGAAGTCGATAAAAATATTTTAAAACCAATGCATAACAAAATGTCTGATTGCCATTCAAGAAAACTAGCTCAACAAATTTGGGATACTTTCCTTCATAATTTAGAATATGATAGTCAAAGATGTCAATTATTTGTTTCAAAGACAAAATTGATTAAGATGAGACCTATAATGTACACATTAGGACTAAGAACATCTAACATGGATGATGAAAATGATGAAATTTTTGAAAATCTACATGATACATATCATACTATAGGCCCACCATCACAAACCAAACAATGTAATGTTGTTTAGTGTATACTTACAACTTGTGCAATAAGTGACAAAATAGGGAAAAAATGAATGGTTTTAAAAACAAGCCAAACACTTAATATAAACATAAAAATATAATGAAATAAATTGAAAGATTTGAAAGACTTAATGAACCTAATACCAATGAGTTTTGGGCATTCTCTAGTAGACTTCCATGAAAGGACAAGGCTAGAGTTGATACTCTCAAAGACTTACTTGCTCAATTTTGGAAAGATAATACAAGAGTTTTACCCAATGCAAGAGATGTTGTGAAAAGAAGAGTTGGTTCTTGTAACCGTGAATTGCATCTAAAACATTTATTATATATGACTGAAACACAATTTTACTCTAAATTTTTGGAAAAAGATCCGTAAATTTCTATTTATAAAAGATATTTTGAGATGGTAAAACCTTTTTATTTTAAAATAAATCATAGACACACCACTTATTTTTGTAGGCAACATGTTGAATTTTTAAAGCACTATAATGTTTTCCACCATATTAGTTGTACATTTCTTACTAACATTTTGTAGGAGTGTGGAATTGAATTGTCACCAAAATCATTTAGGGAATTTATTTCAACTATCTTCTAAAAAAGACCACAAGGGCAATTATTTTACAACAAATCATGTTTAAATGAAAATTACAGCATTTGTGGTGGATTGCCAAATTTAAAAAAATGTATCCATGAGGAGATTACAAGTGTAATTGGATAGGAATTATTTGTTTTAAGAAAATATAAATTAGTGAATTATCAAGTAAAAGATGACAAAGAATCTAAAAGGTGTGATATTGTTTAGAAAAAGATACCTCTTTTTGAATTTTTGGTCAAATTTAGGGAAATGATTATTTATGACTATACAAGGCACACACATAGGGATAGATGGTTGGATGAACATTTAAAGATATAAAAGGATACATTCCCACTTGGTTTAATTATTTTAGTAGTTTATTTTGATGATAATTACACATTCAAACCCAAAATGGAAGCTTAATCATAGTATTACAACTCATCATAAGTTGCCATATTCATGCATATAGATTCATACATGCACTTGATAGTATAGAAAAACAATAAAAAATATTAAGGGGCTACCATTTCTATATCAGTGATGATAGATCACATTATTTAGAGTATGTGCAAGGTTCTTTTCAAAAGTTATATGAACATTTGAGTGAGAGGAACATTACTTTTGATCAACATTGCATTTGGTCAAACAATTGCACATCACAATTAAAAATTCATGGATGTTTTATTGGTTGATAAGGATGCACATTACTACTAGTGTATAACACATTTAGAGTTTCACTGACATTGGCCATGGAAAACGGGAGCATTATGGTGCTAGAGAATGTGTAAAAAGAGCTATTGCAAGGGAGGAGTTGAAATTTGAAGAGGGTGTTTATTTGACAGATGTAAAAAATATGATTGAATGGTGTAATGAAAACATGTGTCATGGTTCTCAACCAAATTCTAATATTTTTAGACATTTTTGGCTAATGAAGGAAGAACACTTCGTAAAGTATGATGATTGTATGACTCTAATGGGTTTAAGTGACCTCCACTAATTTCATAGCTCAAATGCAAGTTCTTGGAGTGTTCATACAAGACACTTGGCATATTTCTACTTTACATGTGTGGACTCTATTTGGAATGAGTGTGAGTCACAAGAGTGGGTGGATGATTAGATTTACAAACCTTTAATTCCAATCAACACATATCCGGTTCCAAAAACATTACAACTTATAAATATGACATCATCAAATGACTTTTACCATGTATCTGATCTAGTGTAGCTAGGTAGAATATTTTTCATTATATATAATTTATTCTTATTAAATATATCTTCATATTATCACTAAAATTGATTTTTTATAATACAGGGCATGCTTTTGTAGTTATTACAGATAAAGATAATGAAAAAGGCACTGATTACTACTTGTGTTGATGTGCAGAGAGAGAAAAATTTGACTTCCCCAGTTATAGATGGAGAAAACATTGACTATCCCATTGGGTCAGTGTTAGTCAATTAAACATGGTTTTGATGATAACCTATAAAATTTTTAGATCAATGGTTGTTTGAAGAGTTTGAAATGCATAGGAAGATACTGCACTAATCAAATTTGATTCTTGCAATGAATATTCAATTATAAAAATATCATGGGAGGCCATTAAATAGGAAACTATGGAAAGTTTGGGAGTCATATCATGAAGCTATTCTTTATAATATCAAGGTTAGATCAGATCCTAGTGGTTCATTGGATTGAAATATGGAGGTATGTTATCTTTTCAAATATAAATGTAATCAATTTTATCAAATGTTTTTTTTATTTTCTAGGTAGTGCATATATAAATTTCATTTTTAATTTCTTACTAACAATGTTTTTTAGGTTAGTGATGTCAGATAAGCTTCCACCTTCATATGGTTGGCACTAATAGTAAATAATTCTATATTCTTGAAGCTAAGAGAAGCCTAAGTTTTATGGGTATTGAAACTTAGACTAAAAAATGCATTTTTTTGTATTGAAAAGGGTGTTCTTGAGGCCGAAATGGGTGGTGGGTTTGTCGATCAACCTTGAAAGGATGCCAAGATCATATTCATATATGTTATCCACCCCTGAAGATGTGTTTTAGGTGTCATTTTCCACTTAGGAAGCATTTAAATCAGAGTTTTGCAACCATAACTTGAACTTTGACAACATTTGTTGTCAGTGTTTCCATTTTCCAAAATGATAGTGCAAATGCACTTCTGTATGGATTATAACATTGTGGTGATGTGATAACATATAATTTTCCTATATATATATATATATATATATATATATATATATATATATATATATATATATATATATATATATATATATATATATATATATATATATATATATATATATTCATAGGTGGATTCTCAGAGGTAGAAATGCTAGTTGGAGCTCAAGAAGTTGCTTGTTCATTGAGAAAAACTTGCATTTTTGGACCCATCAATGTAACTTGTCTAATGGTTTAATCTAAAAGATTCCACCTAGGTTTTATAGGGTGTAATTAGAGGGATTAAATATTTACATTAGGGATTTGATGATTCACATAAATGGCTTACAGTTTTTATTTTATGTATGTTTGAACTTAGGCTAAAAAATTACATTTTTCTTGTATTGGGAAGGGTGTTCTTGAGGCCGTAATGGGTGGTGGGTTTATTGATCAAGCTTGAAAGGAGGATAATAACCTATTAATAGATGATTTATACCCCATTGAACATGTTTTTAGTGTCATTTTTTACTCAAGAATCATTAGAATCAGAGTTATACAACCACAACTTGTACTTTGACAACATTTGTTGTCAGTGTTTTCACTCTCTAGAACGGTAGTGAAAATTCACTTATATGTGGATTCAATTGTCATGGTAGTGTGATAAAATAAAAATTTCCTATATTTATGTGATAAAAGTGATATATTAATATGTGGAGGTCCTGGAGGTAGAAATGTCTATTGGAGCTTGAGAAGTTGCTTGTTCACTAACAAAAACTTATATTTTTGGACCTATCACTGCAACTTGTCTAATAGATTGATCTCAAAGCTTTCACCTGAGTTATCTAGGGTGAAAGTATATGGCTTAAAGATTTAAATTATGGATATGATGATTCAAATAAATGACTTACATTTTTCATTTTATGCATGTTTGAATTTATGCTAAAAATTTTCATTTTTCTTGTATTGGAAAGGTTATTCTTAAGGCCATAATGGGTGGTGGGTTTATCAATCAGGCCTAATAGAAGGCCAAGAACTTGGTATTAGATATATCCACCCCATATACATGTTTTTGGTGTCATTTTTCACTCATAAATCATCAGAATAAGAGTTATGCAACCACAACTTGAACTTTGACAACATTTATTGTTAGTGATTTCACTCTCCAGAATAGTAGTGAAAATGCACTTTCAGGGGGATTCAAATGTCATGGCAATGTGATAACATTTAATTTGAATATATAGATGTGATAAAAGAAATATATTCATAGGTGGAGGTCAAAAAGATAAAAATTCTAGTTAGAGCTCGAGAAGTTGCTTGTTCACTGATAAAAAATTACAATTTTGGACCCATCACTACAACTTATCTAATGGATTGATATCAAAGCCTCCACTTGAGTGATATGGGTTACGATTAGAGGGATTAAAGAGGTATGGGAAGGATTTGATAGTTCATGTAAATTACTTATAGTTTTTTTTTATGCATGTTTGAACTTAGCCTAAAAAATTATAAATTTCTTATATTGGGAAGGGTGTTTTTGAGGCCAAAATGGGTGGTGGGTTTATTGATCAGGCCTGACAAGAGACCAAGAACCTGGTATTAAATGTTATCCAACCCTTAGACATGTTTTTGGTGTCATTTTCCAATTAAAAATCATCGAAACTAGAATTTTTCAACCATAATTTGAACTTTGCCAACTTTGACAACTTAAACTAGAGACCTAGAAACTTAATAAGTAATTGACCTATTGACAATTTTCACAACTTTGAAAATTTTGACAAATTTGATAACTTTGACCTATTAACCTATTGATCTATTATGTGGTAATTGACCTATTGACAACTTTGACCTATTGACCTATTAGGTGGTATTGAGTAATTAACCTATTGACTTAGAAAGTAACTTGTGGATTCTCCATTCAGTGTATTTCATTGCATTAGTTTCATGTTATCCTTAAATAGCCTTGATGTCATGAATATGTTGTCATTTGTGTGATGTTTTAGGTGGATGAATGACTATAGGTGGTAACCAAGAAGTGATTATAGATCATAATCAAGGAAGGGAGCTTAGAGTGATTCTACCAGGTTGATAAGTTATGATTCATCATGTTATTAGTTTTGAATGTGTTCAACCTATACATACCTACAAATAAATGAGTAATACATATACCCATATACCTTGTTTTTCTTATTACAACCCAATATGAAAGTAAATGGTTGTTTCTCATGAAGGGAGTATGACTTTGGTGTAGATAATGATATATAGATTGAGAATGATCATTGAGGTATATGGTTAATTATTGTTTATACAAAGGATAATGGTAAATAAAAAATATGCAATCCTCTAAAACAAAGAAACCTTATCTATACCCTATTTTGGGTTAACAATCACATTGCAAATAGAAGTAAGAGTTAATTCTTAATTTTGTCAAGTATGCCATTAAATTTATGGAATTGTAAGATGGTTGCATCAGAAAAGGAGGTTTTTTAACTCTTATAAGATGCATAAGATATTTTAAATTGAAATAATACTCCATGTTTTTGTCATAGGCCTATAGGGTGCCTTATTGTGCCCTATATGTGGAATTGAATGTTGAAGTTTATTTGAGATCTTGTAATAGGTTAATACCAGTGTGATTTGACAATGTAAGAACATATATGATATAATACTAACTCCTTGAGACCTATATCAAATTTTGGTACTTGAAACCTAAGAGAATTGCCTAGTGAGAAGATAGTGAAAGAGTGAGAGGACATTTGTGAATGGAATGTATGAAATAAGTTAGAGAATGAATGTGATAGGTTTGTAAGAGATATAATGACACCAATAAGTCTCAAAAGTGTAAAATAATTAGGTACAAATATAATAAGGCCATTAATCCTAAGTGATAAGAGTGTCATTAGTCATTTCCACTACACATAATGAAATAAAAATAATAATTTAAGAAAATATGGTAGATCCAAGATTTATAGCATTGAAAATAATAGTTTTTTAATCCTCATTTGTGTGTACAACATTAAATATGAGATCTGATAGATAATAATTTGGAAGATAAAAATAGTACTATATAATAACACACAATGAAATAAAAACTGAATATAAATTAGATAGATTTCCATAATAGGCATACAATATACGCATATGTGTCCAATGTCAATAATACATATATTTCCATGATAGGCATACAAAAAATAACAACAACCAAAATAGTATCAAATGTTGGCTGAATGTATATATATAGACACACACACACACACACACACACACACACACACACACACACACACACACACACACACACACACACACACACACACACACACACACACACACACACACACACATATACACATATATAATTCCAAAAATGCATCAATTTCCATATAGGCATATAAAAAATTACATCTCATGTGTAAGACATCCTTTTCATCAAATAACCTCCCTCTCTTTGCCTTCCTTGAAGAAGTCTTTCCTTGGTATTCCCTACTAGTAGATGGAGACCTCTCTAATGCCTTGGATTATTCCAAGGTCTGACTACAAGTCCTAAGCTCATAGTTAGCTTGTAGATGAGCCTATTCAAATACAAGAATTATTATGAAATTAATATAAAATAAATTAAAATAATGTTTAATAAATTAATTTTAAACTACAATAAACAATTATTTAAACATGTGCACTTACTACAAGCTTGCAATCTTGCTCAATCTATTTTTCATGCTCAAACAATTCAATGGCAGGCTCAGCTATCTGAATAGGCATCTCAAATATAGGAAAAACATGAGAATTTTCCCCAATTGCCATCTGAGTGGGACTATCATATATCACAAGACAACCATACATACACATTACATTTACATAAGTTATATTTTCGCCAAGTACATGTACTAAAATTATTAAAAACAAGTTTATTTTTACAATTCAAAATTACAAGAACTAATATATACCTCTATTAATGTATGTGCAGATGACATTGTAGAAGTAATGCCTGTCTATCTCAGCTCATAGAGAGAGAGAGAGGAGTGTCTACTCCAACCATCAACTATTCATGTAAACAAGGTCTCACTTATTTTTATATAAAGTATCAAATCTTATATATGGAAACCAAAATGATCAATAGAACCAATTGCATATAAAAGATCTATCTATATAAGTACATGAATGCAATGACACATTATAGGAAATAAGAGTACAATCATACACATGAAAATACACTTAGATATGAATTGATAAGACATCTATTGAAGTTTTAGAGTAGCAGCCTTATACCAAAACCAAAATTAGAGGACTAGTGAAAGGGAATATATAATACACTAGTTTCTTTTTTTTCATTGATAAATATAACTATACTTGGGTCAATATCTTCAATTTATACTATATTAAATGTTGGAATATATTGGTTTTTAATTTATTACTTGTATAAAAATAGGGGTTTGACTTAGGTAGGACCTTCATAACTACTTCCTTTTTGTATGGTATTACAAGGTCATTTTCAATCTTATTATCACTTTTCAAGGAAGGAGAATAAAGAGTAGGCATGCTTGAAAATCATCTCCCCTTTTAGAAAAATGATTTGGGAAACCAGTGGGTGGGTTTTGACACATGCTAAATCGTATTCTAATCACAAGGATGTATATGTTGGGCATAACATTAATTATTATAGTAGTTTCTCATTATTTGTTGGAGATGGTTGTTTAAGTGGATTAGTGTGGGATATTTATTGTGCATGCCTAATTTTTCATCTATATTTGTGCACCCAGCATTTGTATAAGATCCACACACACACACACACACATACATATATATATATATATATATATATATACATGTATATATATATATATATATATATATATATACATACATACATGTATATATATATATATATATATATATATACATGTATATATATATATATATACATATATATATATACATGTATATATATATATATATATATATATATATATATATATATATATATATATATATATATATATATATACATGTATGTGTGTGTGTGTGTGTGTGTGTGTGTGTGGATCTTATACAAATGTTGGGTGCACAAATATAGATGAAAAAGAGAGAAAAGGGATTATTTGTGTTTACCTAAATCAAAGATTAGGAATTATGTATGCTACATGTGAAGTCGTATCAATTTTGTGTCCTTATGGTTTTAGATGCAATATGGTCATAGGAATTTTTGTTTGAATCATTAAGAAAGTCTTTGGGAAAGAGGTATATAAATGAGACTCCCATTTAATAGGATATTATCACTTCTAAGCTAACTTCCACTAGGAAAATGGGTGTATATTCATAAAGAAGCTTCAAATATTTTATGAAAAAAATGTGTTTCATGTTTTCTTCATAAATAATGTCCTATCTCTAGAAGCATGTAATAGATTTCATGTAAAATAGTGTATTGACCTCAAGTAAAAGAAAGAGAAAATATACCATATGAGTAATGGGTAGAAGATATGAATATAGTGTCTACATCCTTAATCAATGACTAAATATAGTTGTAACATAACTATCCCACTCACTAATTTGATAAGATTGATTATGGTTTTTTTCATGAAAAAAATTGTGAAAAAATGTTAGGGTGTGAACATGTGTAAATTTATATTATTATGTTATCATGTTTTATTTTCAATAATAAAAGTTTTATAACTAGGTTTCGAGTAACACATGAGGGTGCTGCATGTTTGTATCAAATCATGGTTCAAAACTTTTGGCCTTTTCAACCAACCATACTTTCTATTATAGTATGTTAAAAAAAAGTTGAATTTATTATTGGAATGATTTATCATTATACAATTAACATGACCATATTTTCTCTTTTTATTTTAGGCATAAAATATCAACCATGATACAAATATATGAGGAAAAGAGCAAAAACTTTATATTGAAGTTATGTTACTTAGGGAACCTTTCATAGATAAAGAAGAGTTTGTAATTTTGATACCCATTGACATGGAAATATGTGTAATGCTAAGTGAACTCAATGATAGGATAGCTCTAAGGAAAAATTAAGAAATAAGATTAAATCATTCCATAGTGTGATTATGAAACTAATGTTCATCAAGGGAGAGATACCAATATATTACATGGACTATCATCCATTGGGGGAGCTCATGAAAATGGTGACACACATGAAAGCTTGGATGGAATTACCTACAAACTAAATAAATTGAAAAGGGTCTTAAATTCAATGGATGAATCTTTGTTAGGAAAGTTGACACTTGGCTAATAGGTATGAAATGGTTCTTTGGGATAAGATTTTTTTCAATAAATAGTATAGACATGTTATTTATTTTACAACTTTTAGATGAAACAGCCTTGTGTTGGGACTATAAAGAAATAATTATGAATCTAGATATGCCCACAGTCACTTGGGTGACATTCAAGGAAATATAAAACTACTTGTTTGATATCTACTTAAATGATAGAGTAAATGCATTCCATAACTTATATAAAAATGCCAATGCTAAAAAGGAATATAATGCATGTTTTTTAACCTTGATTTAGTACATGGGATACATACAAGATGAGCCAATGAAATGCAGTGTGTATCTTAGGATAATTTTGGTTGTCATTGGGAATAAGGTACATAATTTTGAATACAATACACTAGTGTAAGAGCATTGTAGGATGTTACTCCCAAGGAAGCATGGTCCAACATAAGACCATTCATGACTTTTATGTTTTCAGTTGTGTTATTTTTGCATTAATTTTTGAGAAGAGAAGTAAATTACATGCAAAGAGTAAAACACATATGTAAACAACTACAGTCCAAACAGATGCAAAGAGAAAAACTTATATGTAAACAATTTATACCTCTATATAGGTAAATGGTGTTGTCCTAACAAAGGCCAATACAGTCATGGATGGCCCAGTAGATGGATCAAAATATGTAAATAATGATCATGATAAATCCAAAGTTGTAAATGTTGGTTGTGAAAATGAAGGAATTTTCACCTCTTATGACATAAAAAATGACATATATATTATATTAAATTTATATGTAAATTAGTTGTTAGCTTAGAAATTAAATTTACAAATATAACTTAAATTTAACATGACATTTATATAAAATATACTTGCATCTATGTGGTGATTGATGTCTACACGCCAAATGTGTGTGCCAAAAATTCATCACTCATAAGAATATGATCTAAGACATATGAACCATCGATGCCATCATCATCAAAAGGTCATGTGCACATAGCTCCACATGAACTGAAAGGGTGGAGTTGGGGTCAGGTAGCCTATGGCATATCTATATCATCACTTTGTGAAAGCCTATTAGTATTCTGAATGAGTGTATCGATGAGTGAACTAAGAGCATAGAGAGTATTTATCTCCATGACCTACTAAATTATGAAGGGGATCTCAGGCTCAAGAGGCTTTTGGATATAGATCCATGGAGGCTGATTAGGTGCATGACATGAACCTATTCAATCCTACATAGAGCCTTTTTCTTAGCCTTAAAACTCACTAAAATCAAAATAATTAGGAATCTCATTGAGGACAAACTCATAGTAGAATTTTTTCAAAAAATATAATGGGACCTCATAGTTATTACATGGTGGACAGTAAAATAACATCCACCATCAATCCTAAAAATTATCTGCATTAAGTTATGTACATAGTGATGGATAGGAAAATGTTTAGCGGTTATGGGAAATGGGGTATTTGTGGCTAGATCAATGAATAGGGCACAAATTTTAGCTTTTGAAATATCTTTGTTCTTGACCTAAAGGGATAATAACATGTTAGCATAATATACCCTATAAGTATCCCTATATGAGTTCCATCAATTAATTTAACTTGTTATAGAGTCAATTTGACCTAATAAGCCTATAGGGAATTAGCTAGCTAGGTGTTGTGAAGGTTGGTCGAACCAAGATCCCTCATTTTGTCAATTACCTCTTCAATTTCAAGTTTGTTTCTCACAATGTTTTTAATCAAAACCTCTTGACTGCTAGGGGATTTGGGGAACTGTAGGAGGGTTAGGTGGAGGGATAGGAGGAACAAAAAGGTTTTGTGGAGTATTAGGAGGAGGAATAACTAGAGGGTTTTATTGAGGGTTGGGAGGGTTAGAAAGATGTGATGTTAAAAAACAAATTAAAATTAAAAACTAGGGTTAAATAATGAAAAAAATGAAAAATTAGTGTTAAATAGGGAATATTTTAATCACTTCCCTCTCATATGTGATATCATCATCGATCAATAGGTTGGTGGGTTGAATTTGGAATATTTTGGCACTCTTTGGAGTCTTCTAAGAGAAAAACGATTGCAAATGCTATGGGAGAGGGAGGAAACTCAAATGCAAAATAAGTATTTTTGTGTTCAAGTTTCCTTTTTTATTTTTTTCAACACACAGGTAATGCAATCATGTTATTAATGTGATCACATTGTTGTAAATTACAATAATGTGATCGCATTAATAATGAATCATGTTATTATTCAATATAATGTGATCTCATTATTATATAATGTGATCACATTATGGCTTGACAATCTTGAGCCTGGACTCAAATAACATTAATTAAATAACATGATCATGCTATTAATTAATGTGATCATGTTATGGGTAATGTCCATAGAAATTTATCCCAACTCTGTGCACTTACCCACCTTAGAATAGGTACTTCATGATTTCTTTGTCTTAACTCAGAATCTCCTTTTCTGGAGTATGAAAAGAAGACATCAATTTGATAATAAAATTGATAAATTTAAAAATTTGTGGAAAATAACTTGATTTATGAGAAATGATGGAAATGCAAATTGAAGTTGTACTCACAAGTCAATTATGCAAATTGGTCTAGCATATTTTTAACACTCCTTGTATGAATCTCAATTTTCCCTTTGACCAAATCTCCACTTGCAAATGAAGCTATTAAATTCCTCTATGTAGTTTTTCACAAAAATTTTCATTCAATGGAAATGAATGGAAGAAATTATAAAAATAATTTCCTTTTTAATTTTCAAGCTATTTCCCTATTCCCTGTGACTTTTTTTTTAATTTCCAAAAAAATTAAAAATCTTGTAAAAATATTTTTTAAAGATCACTGTTAATTTTATTTTCTATTTTTTATCAGTTTGAGAAAAACAAAAACTTACCAAGAAATCCCATCAACTTTTTCAATGTCCTCCTCAAAACCAAAAATTCACCAACTCATAAATGTGCAAATTGAATTTTCACAAAATTTGCAAAATCACAAATATCAAGGCTTAAATTTGTTTAATCAATTTTCCCTTTCTTTTCCCATTAAATTTTTTTTTTTTTTTTTCCTCAACTTGGTAATTTTTACTAATTCTTTCCTCCAATTAGCAATTTTTTTTTTTAAAAAAAACTCAAACTTTCATCTATTTTCTTCCTCCCCTTTTTTAATTTTCTAATGTACAACAAAATGAACTTATTTTTTATATTTTCACCTACCAACCTAAGTGTATGGCCTGCCATATGACAATTTTACTTTTTGGCACTAGAAGGGAAAAAAAAAAAATCTTGAAAAAACTTGCTTAAAAACTACCTACACATGCAGTATGACTTGGTTGGAAGGAGAAAGATTAAAAAAATTTGCCAAATCAGAATATTATAGGGGCTGTACCATTTGCCTTTGGAGGGTAAGATTAAAACAAATTTATAATTTTTGCCAAAATTGATTCATGAATATGCCATACAATCTGGTGGGGGAGGAAAAATTAATTTTTTTTTTGAAAATTCTGACCAAAAGCTGCTAAAACATGAGCCATATGACTTAGTGCTGCTTGGAGAAAAAATTTAGTTTTTTGACAAAATCCAACCTTTGGGAGGGTCGTACAGACTACTAAAAATGTCTTGGTGTGTAGGGAAAACAAAGAAATAACTTGATAGATTGAACAATGGAACTAATTATATGATTGGGGGAAAGAAACAAATAATGTGAATTTTTCCCGTTGGAAGTTACATGACTTTGCTTCACTAAGGAGAAAAAATAAATTTTTTATCTTGCTTAATTTTGGTTTTGAATGCCCAGAATGGTGCTTTTGTTGGTAGAGAAAATTAGAAAAATATTTATCAAAATGCACTGCTTGCTCTTTCTCCTTTGGGCCCTTCAGAGGAAAATTCGAGGTAGCACCTAGATATGTCTTAGAAAAGATTTTAAAATTCTCTATGAACTCACTAGAAAAATATATTCTTTTTCTTCAATCTATTTCCCTTTGGTAAATTTGAGAAAATTTACTCCCAATAGTCATTGGCTAAAATATGAATAAAAAATCAACTTTTAAAGCATTTAAAAATTGTCAGATTTAACATGCAAATTGAAAAGATAAACTTGGAATAAAGACAAAAATATTTTTTTAAAACTATCTAAAGAAGTAACTACATTTACACAATTGACAGAAAGCATTTATGAGTTTACATGCATGCTTGAAAAGAAGTTTCAATTTGAAATGGCAAATTTGCATGGAAAAAATATAATTTGGAAGTTTGCATTAATACGGCTTGTAAAAATGTAATTTGCATTTGCACAGTTAAAGGAAGCATGAATTTGAGTTGCAAAAAAAAGGGTAAAATTAAAACATTTTTGCAAATTACATGAAGTTTTAAAATATTTTTACAAATTGCATGAAATCAAAATCTTTTTAGCAATTTACACGAGAATTAAAAATATTTTGGCAATTTGCATGGGAACAAAAAACATTTTGGCAATTTGTGTAGGATTCAAAAACATTTTGTCAATTTACATGGGAACTGAAAACATTTTTTTAATTTGCATGAAAACCCAAAATGAAATTGTAAATTGCACCAAAGCTAAAAAATATTTTATAAATTGCACTGAGATTGAATTTTTTTTGCAATTTACACAACTTGTGAAAAAGGAAAGTGTGTTTACACAACTCATAAAAAATGAAATGAATTTTGTAAATTACATGGAACACAAATGGGTTTTTAAACACTTCAGACTAAAAAATGGAAAAGCCAAAAAAATTTAATTAATCAATTTTTTATTAATTAACTAAAAAATTGATTTTTTCAAGATTTTGACATTTTTGGGCGAAAATCAAACATTGTTATCCATTTTATTAAAAATTGTTTTTTCCATTGGTTTTGTACCATTTTCAAAATCTACAACAACATGCAAAAAGATAGGAAAGCAAAATTGTGATAAAATAAACAAAGGAAAACGATAGAATACATAAAGCAAAGAACAAACAAATTTGTGCTTACAAAATGATTTTGCTTCCTTGTATGATAATTTTTCTACACAAAAAGATGAATTTGTTGCTAGAGAAGATGGTTTTGCTGCTAGAAAGGATGATTTTGCAGAACAAAAAGACAAATTTGCTGCTAGAAAAGATTATTTCACTACCAAAAAAGATAATTTCATTGTTTCAAAATAAATTCATTATTAAACCTATAGATATAGAATAGAAAACACATACGGAAGTTAACAGAATGATTTTGATACTCAATTGAACAATTTTCCTGCTAAGAATGACAATTTTGCTCTTAGACATAGTAATTTCATTGAAAAGTGTATGGATTTTACATTTTCCCTATAACAAAGAGTTTAAAAAACCAAAAACATAGATAAAAGAAAAAAGTGAATATAAATCCAATGATGTAAATAAAATAATGAAAATAGACTAAAAATAAATTAAAAAATAATTTCCCTATTATGAGGTATAATTTTGCTATTGATGCTTCATAAATCGATGTTACGTAGTGGATGTACACAATTGAACAATTTTTTTTAAATAAAAATCTATAGCTTATACCAACACTCAAAAAGACAGGATTAAACACATGCAAATACAAATAATAAAAATCAAATGAAAAATTCTTTCTAAATGTAAATATCATGATCAAAAATAAAAAAAGATGAGGGAGAGTCCCATTGGGCATGCCATAAATGTGTGAACTAAATTTAGAAGTTCTAAGACGTCAACTAAGAATGCAATCTTAATCTAAGCTAAATTCAACCTAAGATAGAGAAACAAATAAAGAAAATAAAAAATATAGACTTATACTTAAAATGTACAAGCTTTTTCCATTGCGATGTAAACTTGATTTGGCATTCAAAAATGTGGTACTCGCTCTTCTAATTCAAAGGAGAATGGGAAACATTTTGGTGTAAAAAGGGGTTCTTGTATACTTTTAATCACTTTGATTTTCTTGGATTTACTTGTGAATATAATTTTGTTAGCATAAGTCAAGATTTTGATCCTTGAAAATGAAGGTTTTCAAGTTTATTTATATATTTTTGGAAGACAATCCAATGGTGGAGGATTATTTAGATTTATTAAATGATCCAAATAATCAATAAAGACTAATGATTCCTCACCCATGAGGATGAAGACCATTTCAAATGGTTGAGATAATCATGGGATTGGTTAGTTGAGTCAGCAAGAATAACTCAAACTTCTTGAAAACTCATGGGATGACTCGTAAGAGTTTGATAAAGTTGTGGGTTTGGTTGGGATGAGGGAGAAAAAGGTGGAAGATGTTGAATGAGGTGTAAAATATGGATTTTATATTTAAAATAGGATTTAAAGTGTGAATAATTGACTAATTTGACTTATTCAATTATTTAAATTTAGAGGAAGATGTAATGAATTATTTTAAGAAGAATTATTAAATAGATTTTTGATGCATTTTGACACTAAATGAAATTTAGGTGTCAACAGACTATAAGGATAAATGGATGAAAGAAAAAATTGAGGCACACATTAGGACACATGTGCCATGGCTTATAAGGTTTTGAGCATACCCCTAGGTATGGTCATAAATTTTACAGTTACACCCCTAAGGCTTATGTAGTTAATGGGTTAAAACCCAACCCTGTAGATCTATAAAAGGTATTGTTTTAATGGTTACAGTCATAACTTCACTTTCCCATAGCTTCTAATTAAGAGGATATAAAGGGATTCATGAAAGTATATTTATAAAATAAAAAATATATATGCACATTTACTATTTACTTTAAATTTATTTTATAAATATAATTTCATAATGTTTGAGAGTGGTTTCAAACCTCTACAAGTTATAACTAAAATTATAATTTTGGGCATATCCCTTCATATTTTAGACTTAGCCAAATTTTAAGATATCATAGTTGTAGGGTTTAAGGTATTGCAACCAATGATGAATATTAAGGGATAAATGTGACCATTGATAATAACTCAAGATCCTAATTAAAGTGTGACCAAATAAATAAATGTATATTTTTTGATATGCACACAATTAACCAATGTTGTTCTTATTCATTTTTTGTAGGATTATATTTGATGAAATTTGACAAATGATGGAATTAAATATGATAATTTAGATAATTCAAGGCTAATTTGGGGCTATGTATACATAGTTAACCCTTGGTTTTCATTTTACCTTTTTTTTAAGTTGTTACTAGGCTGAATTTGACAATCCAAGGTCACAAATCTATAATTTATTGAACTAAGAGGGGAAAGTATAGTATTAATGACCAATTTATCTCAATTAAGGGTGTTATTAGTCTCAAATAAACTAATTATTCCACTAATAATGGTTGGTTATGACTAAGTATGGCCAATTTGGAATGATTAACCCCAAATCAACAAACTAGTGCACTAAGAATAACTACTTACAATAAATATTGACAAATAAAAATCAATTATTGTCACATCCCAATTTCTATTTAAACTAATTTACTTAATTATCCATGAATTATTATGGATGTTGAATTAATTTATTATTATTTAATTAATCTATAAGTCATATGCTATTATGGATAGTTTTATGTTACTTAGATTACATGATTAAATTGCTATGAGTTAGGTGTACTTGTATATTATTTACATTATGATCATGTTGTTAGTTTTTAAAATAGTATTTTATGGATATATATCATGATGTTACGAGCTAACAAACTTTTTATCATTATTTGGATGCATGAAAGATTCATCCCTCAGATCATGATGGAGGCAGATCATCACCAAAGAGGATGGTGTAGATAGAGTTGTTGGGGGACGATAGAGGAACAACTGGAACCCACATACACACCATAATGGATAACATTCTTTATATTCATTGTTTTAATTCTTAGTAGTATTATATATTTTGTGTAATCTACATTGAGATGATTGATTATGTGAAAAAAAATTATCTAGTTTAAGTTTAATGCTTATGAGGGTCTAATTTTATGTGATTGTATTATGGCTTTAGGACATAGATTGAGTACATAATGTTGCTTTTTTATCATGTCATGTTATTATCTTAATGATTATAAATGATATGTCTTTAACAATTAAGTATATATGTATGTTTAGTATTTACATACTACTGCTTATAGACTAACCAAAGTGTCTTTAAAATGTCTTCTACATTAGCAAGAAATATCATTGTTTTGACTTAATTCCTTTATATATAAAAGATAATTAAAGACATTTGGAATAGTCTATATAGAATGGTAATAATAAATGACTACATTGATATAATATCATTATGTTTTGGTATAGCAGTAATTTGATTTACTATTACAGACAAAAGCATGTCACTGACTTTAAATTAGTCACATTGTTATTTAAATTCATAATGTTATTTAATTTTTCTAAGTTATTACCAGAATTACATTTTTACTCTAAGATATCCTATGAACTAACCCTTAGTCAATGTTCAAATGCATAGACAATGGTGCTATGTAAAGAAAACTTGTGAAGTGTTAATTGTCATTAGTAATGATTTCAATAGTGGACCTTATAAAATTGATACAAATGCATGTAAAGTCAAAAGGCCATGCAGAAAATAAAGGATTAAAATAATGATTAAATGGTTTGGGTAACATTAGAGATAATTATGGCTTTCTTTATTTGTATCAAACTGGAGTTAACCTAGATAACAAAATAGATTTGTGGATAATGGGTTTATACATGATGGAATAATGGAGAATTGAGAGTTTGATTATAATATTTGCATGTATTACATGAATGAGAAAGGTTGATAGAAAAATAAGAATAAGAGGAGATAGTAAGATGGTCATGAGATGACATAGAGAAGAGAAGAAGAGGGATCAAAGAGGAGGAAATTATTATTTTGGTTTAAGAAGTTTCAATCCTAAAGCTATTGTGAGGTTGATAAAATTATTTAATTGTTGTTTGAAATAGGAAATTATGTGTAATAATTATGTTTAATTAGGGTTTTTGTGAAATGTCTTGCTTCATATATAATATACATATTTAGCACTATGAATGGCTCAACCATCCACAAAACTAAATCTATATCCCTTGTGTCTTTTTAAAATTGAAGACTAGGACTATACATGTAAATTTTTATGATTGAATGGATTTATGTTTTTGATGTGATACATTCATGCTAAGAAATTATAGGACTTGGCATTCAATTTTTAATGAGTAGACCAAATGTATATGGTTGATTCAAAACCTTTATCACTTATATATGGTAATGGCTATGTCAAATCCTTAAGCATATGTATTACATTAGACAATGAATATATTTTAAATTTCTTGTGGTAAAATACTAGGTTTGAGTAAGTTTTTTGAATGAATGGGTCGGTATTGAAATTTTGTGTATGCTTATTATGAAGTTAATAATGGTTTTTAGTCTATAGGAAGTAATTGTTTACTTTTGTTTCAAAAAAACTCTAAAAATATATAAAGGGTATGTGAATATATCCTTATAAAACCTATGATGGTAATATAAGTTCATTTAAATTAGTTATGTTTGGGTTGTTGGATAAGATAGAGATATCCTAGAGTGAGTAGAGTAAGTGTTTAAAGTCCTATCTCAACTCTGCATGCATGTTATGGAGAATTTTGTTATGTGAGGTGACTGCTATAATTATTTTGATATTTGATAGCATATTCATGTAGTGGATCTTAGTGTTGAATTAGATATAAGTATGACTAGAATATCACATACACATATATACATATCATATGATTTATATATCATTTATGTGGATTGGGTACTAGGTACAAGCCCTATTATAAAACCTATAATGTATTAAATAATTCTTAAGAGTATTCATTTCAATAAATAGATAGTTGACAACGTTGAACTTAGAATGATGCATATGAAAATGTTTATGAATTGAGCATAGACTATAATAAGGTTAAATACTTATGATTGACTATGTAAAGGTTTGGTTTTTATATAGCTCATAATAATTTTGAGTTGCATGTCAACTTGATTTTAAATGATACTTTGGAAACTAAGGTAAAAATATAATCCTAAAGTAAGTAGAAGAGGGAAGAATATAGATTTCAGTTGTCATTTGATTAGAACACTATTTATCAAACTTTTTGGAATAACATATCTAGTTTAATGGCCTAAATTAGGGGTAAATAGGGTAAATAGACTATGAATAGTTTTTCCATCAAAAATGGATTTTCACTGATAAATTGAAATAAGTGAAATGAGAATAGACTTTCAAGAAGATATAAGTCTTATGATTGAACTTTAATACTATTCTTTGAATAGATAAATTATTAATGGTTGTTTGAATCATATGTAGTTATTATTGGAAAATACAAATTATTGTTAGTAAGGCATAACAATATTTTCATATGTGAACAAATACTTGTATGCAGTACATATTATGTATGTATTTGATAAGTAAAAGTGTGTGTGTGTGTGTGTGTGTGTGTGTGTGTGTGGGCATGTGAGGAACTTATGTACACATACACCTATATAAAATATATTTGTACATAGGAGATGTGTGCTTATAATTATGGTATTTGTTGACTATTAAATTAAGTAATAAAAACTTGAGAGCTAGAACACTATGATTATTTACATACAACTCCTTGAAAGTACAATAAGTTATATCAATGAAGGATTTATGTTTGATCTGAGATAAGACATTATTTATGTGGTATATCATATCTATAATCATACAGCTTAATAAATGGGCAAATAACATTATGAAAGTTTGATTATTATTTATTATGTGCATTGAAATTAATTTTGACTGGTTAGTTATAATTTGTTAAATTTTATTCATAGAATTAAATTATGATAAAAGTGTCTTGTCATAGATGGTTCTACATTGAGTTACTTTTAAAAATTAGAAAAATTTAGTCTAAGCATAAAATAAACCTAGTTGGTATAGGTTGTACTTGTTTATGTTATTATTTATGTATTAAATAATATAGTTGAGATTTATTGCATACGTTTGATAGATTAAATGTATATACTTTGATTATTTTGTACTTAGCATGTTTATTCCTACTGATAAGAAGTAATCTAATTAAATCTATTGGTTATGTTTAAAATTAACTAAATTTCACATTTTTGGTACTAAATAAGTGGTGAGACGGACTTCACTATCTTACTTAGCATCAATAATGCCAAATGAGGGTAATTCAATCAAGTGGTGTGTATGAATTTGACTGATCCCAGTGATCATTAACTATTTCAAAACTTTGGCCAAAGTAATGTTTAGTTAAATATTATCATTTCATATGTATGATTTACATGTTTGTGTGATATCATGTTAGAATGCATTTTATTTATGGTACACATCATGTATTAGATACCTATAGTACATGATAACTAGCTTTTCTCTCTAGATTCTCACACTATCACTATCTATCAATCCGTGAAGGGAGGTCCATTCTCTAGTTGGGGGATCATGTAAGGGATCAATCATCTATGGTTGGTATAGATTTTTTTTTGGATGATGCTCTCCCTTGCACAACATTACTTCATTAGAGACTACACTACAGATTACCATAGATACTGGAGTTCATGAGACTCATGCTATGTGGATCTTTGTATCTTGTATTGTATTTATTATTTTGACATTATTATTTATGAAAATATAATATAATTTCATTTATACATTGATAATAGTGGATTTAGTATTATATAGCAGTGGCTGAAATTGTATAATAACCTCTTTGGAATTTATACATCTTTGAATTTATTGTTATTTTTTATAAACATCATGATCAATAATTAGATTAATTTTTACATGCCTATTTATGGTTAAAATACTCAGTGTGTTATATTTGGATCACTAATTATATTCTCATGGTGAAATTTATTGTATGAATATGTGGATTTAATTTTTAAAAATATATGTTATTCTAGTAAATCCCAATGGGAATGTTACATTGTGGTATCAGAGTTGTGGCTTAAATTCTATGGACTTAATAAGTCCACTAATATTTTCATATCCTTTTGTTTACTAGAAAGGAGAATGGTCTGAACTAGAACATCTGGTGAGGTTCCTTTAAATGTCTATGAAAATAACCATGTGTTTAATCCTAATCAATTTTATACTAAATAAGCAATAAAGTTATATCAGATTCTTGTAGCTATGAATGAAACTAGGGACCAAATTATATCCCTATAATAGGAAATTCATGGCCATGAGGAGGAATCCCATCAAGATGTCCATGAAGAGCATCCTACTGAGTAGGGAATCCCTCAAGATCATAGGCATGAGGAAGTGCCTTAGGACCCAAGAGCTCGAGTAGCTAAAAAATTAGCTAGGGACATGAAAAAGGTGAATCCACCTAATTTTTATAGAATCATTATGGGAGATGGGGGTGAAGCATGCTTGACTAAAATGAAGAAGTATTTTGATATTTGAAAATACTTGAAAGTCACTAAAGTAGTTTGGGAAACTTACCAATTATTTGGTGAAGAAACTACATGGTGGGCCAAAAAAAAGTTGGAAATGAATCTTAACTCTACCACCACCACATGGGAGTAGTTCATGACATTGTTCAGATCACAATGGCTTCCATAGTTATAGTTTAATCAAAATCTTATAGATTTTTAGAATCTTAAGTAAGGAGACCTATCGATGAATTAATAATGGGAGCAATTCACCAAAATTTTGAAGTGTTTAATTTAGGATCAAGCATATGAAAGGTTCAAAATTATGAAGTTCATCATGGGATTAAAATCCAAGATTGGTGGAGAGGTGGAAGTTCATGGGCCATCTACAATGCACTAGGTCTTCAAAAAAGTAGTCAAATAGGAACAGGAGTTGAAATATCTTATGCAAGTCAGAGATAGCTTTTAAATTTTTTGGAAGTTATAAAAAACCTTTTAAAAATATCTATAAATAGAGGAGTGGAGACTCCAAGATCCAGTTCAAAAATTATAATGCTAGATTAAACAGTGGCTCGAGTAATAGGAAACCAAGAAATGGCTTCAAAGGCAGTTTCAAGGAAAACCAATAGTTTCAAAGGAAAGGACCATTTGGAGGCTATTTCATTTATGGAGGTGACCATTTTGATTGTGAGTGTACCCAAGATAATTCAAAGAAAAAAAATTCTACTCCATAATATGGAATGTTTCAACAATGTATACATGTGATAGTTGATAATCGGCAAGCCAAAATCCAAGATTCACCCATAAAACTATCAAGTATTTTATTTGAACATCTAGTTTCTATTTTGATAGATATAAGGATATAAAATATTTTATTTCTCTATAATACTTAATAATTTATCTATAAAAGTTGGAGTAATTTAAAATGCATAGTCAGTACAATATGGGAATGAATCAAAGTTGACAAGTGTTTAGTGGAAGTTGAGATTATATTTGAATTCATAACAATAGTGGATCTTTATGTAGCATCGCTAGGGTCATATGATGTGATCCTAGGAGTCAATTGGATTTTGAAGCATAAGGCCAAGGTTGACTGATACCTAAAGAAAGTTGAGCATCAGGATGATTTTGGAAATCAGACACAAATTTAGGGTGAGAAAAGAGAGTTGAGGCTTAGGTAAATTTTTGCAATGCAACTCAAGAAAGCTAAAAGAAAAGGGTGCCAAGCATTTATTGTCAAGATGAATGAAATGGAGGAATCTACGAAACCATCCCTTGAATATTATCCATTTTTTAGGAAATTTCATGATGTGTTTCCATAGGAATTGATAGTATTGCCTCCCAAACATGAGTTTAATTTCTCAATTGATATTATACCTAGATCAAAATTATAGTCTTATGAACTATACATAATAACAACCACTAAATTAGTTGAATTAAAATCTCAACTCTAGGATTTGTTATCAAAAGAGTTTATTAGACCAAGTGTGTCACTATGGGGTACACCAGTTGTTTTCATCAATAAGAAGGATGGTACTTTTCACCTTTGTATTGATTATAGAATGTTGAATAAGGTGACTATTAAGAAAAAATATATGCCACATCATATACATGATCTTTTTTATCAGATGCGAGGGGAAATGGTCTTTTCTAAGATTGACCTTAGATCAAATATCATCATCTAAGGATAAAAGATAAGGATATTTCAAAAATAACTTTTAGAACTTGATATGGGCACTATAAGTTCATAGTGTTACCATTTGGGTTGAGAAATGCTCTGGCAGCATTTATAAATCTCATGAATAGTGTGTTTAGAGATTATCTAGACCACTATATTATAGTCTTTTTAGATGAAATTATTATATATTCTAAGGATGAATAAGAGAATTTTCAACATTTGAAACTTGTTTTGTAATGGTTTCAAAAGCACAAGTTGTATGGAAAATTGTCTAAGTGTGCATTTTTTAAAAAGAAGGTGCAATATTTGGGACAAATTATCTCTATGGGAAATATTTTAGTAGATCCATCAAAGATAAGAGCCATTATAGAGTGGCCAACACCAAATAATGTCCATGAGGTAATAATTTTTATGGGATTAGTAGGCTATTATAGAAAATTCATTCTAAATTTTTCTAAGATAGCTAATCCGATTACCTCTTTACAATAGAAGAACCAAAGTTTTATCTGGTCAGATAAGTGTGAAGTAGTTTTTCAGGAACTGAAAAGGAGACTTAATTCAACACCAATACTAAGAGTTCCCAATCCCAATGGTTAGTTTTTAGTGATCAAATATGCATATAGGGATGGACTTGGAAGAGTCCTTATGTAAAATGGTGCAGTGGTAGCCTATGAATCTAGGAAGTTGAAGCCTTATGAGGTAAATTATGCCCCTCATGACTAGGAACTTGTAGTAATTGTGCATGCTTTATGCATTTGGAGGCATTATTTTTTGAGAAAATTATTTGATCTCAAGAATGACAACTTGGGACTCAAGTACATATTCACCCAACTGAATCTAAATTCTCATAAAAGATGTTGGTTAGAGTTATTATTTGATTATAATTTTGATATCAACTATATCAAAGGTAATAAAAATATAGTTGTTGATGCCCTAAGCTATAGGAGGTACATGGCAACCATGGCTACTATAAAGAGTACTTTTAAAGATTAAGTGATCAAATTATCACTAGGATATGAATTCTATGATCAGGTTAGGAAAGCATTTTCTGAGGATGCTCATAATTCTATGTATAAAGGATTCAAAATAGAGAATGATGGTATTTTATGATATAATAGAAGGATGTGTGTACCAAATAGAGAGAACATAAGGAGCACAATTCTAAATGAAATGCACAATTTCCAATATTTAGGACATATAGGAGTAACCAATCTCATGGTAGAGATTATGTCACTCTATTTCTATAAAGTAATCAAGAAAGATATATTGAACCTTATGTCTCATTATCTATAATGTCACCATGTGAAAGTTGAACATGTACATCTGGTTAGATTTTTGTATCCACATGGCATACTAGAATGGAAGTAGTAGGTGATCAGTATGAAATTTATCCAAGGTTTATCATTATCATAAAATAGGCATGACATGATCTTGATAGTAGTTAATAAACTAACCAGGTTAGCTTATTTTATACTAGGCAATTTGACAGATTATGCACCTAATCTTGTGAAGAGATTTGTAAAGTAAGTGTATTGATTGCATGTATTTTGAGAGAATATTATTTTAGATCATGATCTAAGGATGACTTATAGGTTTTGGTTGAATATAAATTCAACTCTGAGTACACAGTTAAACTTCAACACTGCATATCACCCACAAACTAATGGTCAGACTGAGCGAGTTAATTAGATGTTAGAGAATCTCCTTCATATATATTAGATGGATCAAAAATACAACTAAGAGAGATACCTTACATTGGTTGAGTTATCTTATAATAACTCATACCAATCATATTTTAATATGGCACCATTTGAAGTATTGTATGGAAGAAGGTGTAGAACACCAATCAGTTAGGATAGGTTGGAAGTTAAGATAGTATTTGGACTTGATATGCTTTCAAAAATCAAAGAGCAAGTCAGGATGATCAGGCAGAGGTTGGATAAGGCCAATGATAGATATAAGAGTTATTTTGATCTAAAGAGTACAGTTAAGCAATTTTTAGTAGGTGATAAAATGTTTTTATAGGTTAAGCCACAAAAGATCTCAATTAAACTTGGGAAGTCAATGAAACTTTCACTGAGATATGTGGGACCCTTAGAGGTTTTAGAAGTGGTAAATATTATAGCGTATAGGCTTATAATTCTACCATACCTATATCTATTACATAATGTCTTCCATGTATCTTATCTTGAAAGCATATAGATGATCCTTCACATGTGTTGGATTAGAATGCTTTGCAGGTTTTGGATCTCAGGGTGGTCATGGTAGAACCAATTAGAGTAATTGAGTCTCACAAACTCCTTTTTTATAATAGATGTGTGTCATATTTAAAGGTCATGTAGGACTGATACTATGATGTGGGAGGACTATGATGAGTTCTATAGACTATTTCTATATTTGTTTTCTTGATTTACTACTTCATACCATGTTCTTTTTTTTGCTAAAAATGTTTTTAATTCAAAACTAGTATGTCAATAAGTGTCATCAAGATGATGACTATATTTATGGGGAAATGATGCCACGTCTAAATTTCTCTCTAAGCTAATTTACCTGATTATTCATGGATTATTATGGTTGTTAAATTATTTGATTAATATTTAATTAAGTTGTAAGTCGTATGTTGTTATGGATAGTTATATGTTGCTTAAATTACATGATTAAAATACTATGAGTTATTTACACTTGTACATTCTTTACATTACAATCATGTTGTTAGTTTTTACAACAATATTTTATGGATATATATCATGATGTTACAGGATAACTACCTTCTTGTCATGAGTTGGATACAAAAAAGATTCATTCCTCTAATCATGATAGAGGGAGAGCATCATCGAAGAGGATGGAGTAGATGGAGGTGTTGGGGGATGATAAAGGAACAACTAGAACCCATGCATACATCAATATAGATAAAATTCTTTATATACATTTTTTGAATTTTTATCATTAGTATGTCTTTTGTGTAATATGCATTTAGATGATTGATTATGTGTGTTAGTTTTGATCTAGTTTCAGTTTAATGCTTATAAGATCTAATTTTATGTGATTTCATTATGGCTATAGTACTTAGATTGAATGCATAATGTTTCTTTTTACCATGTCATGTTATTGTGTTCATGATTGTGGATGATATTGATTTAATGAGTAAGTATATATGTATGTTTAGTATTTACTTACTACTACTTATAGACTAACTAGAGTGTCTTTAAAATGTATTATACATTAGCTAGTAATAATGATATTTTATAAATATCATTGTTTCAAATTAATGCCTTTATATATAAAAGATAGTTAAAGACATTTTGGATAGTCTATATAGAGTGGTAATAATAAATGACTACATTGATATAATATCATTATGTTTTGGAATAGTAGTTGTTTGATTTACTATTATAGTAAAAAGCATGTCATTGACTTTAAATTAGTCACATTGTTATTTAAAGTCATAATGTTTTTTTAATTTTCCTAAGTTATTACCAAAATTACATTGTTACCCTAAGTTATCCTATGAACTAACCCCTAGTCAATGTTCGAATCCATAGATAATGGTGCTATGTAAAGAAAACCTATGGAGTGTTATTTGTCATTAGCAAATATTTTAATAGTGGACCTTGTAAAGTTAATACATGGACATGAAAATTCAAAAGGCCATGCAAAAAATAAAGGATTCAAATAATAATTAAATGGTTTGGGGAAAATTTGAGATAATAGGAATTTCTTTGTTTGTATCAAACTGGAGTTAACCTATTTTATCAAATAGATTTGCGGATAATGGGATTCTACATGAAGAAATTATGGGGAATTGTGATTTTAAAGCAATGATATTTCCACAGTCCATGAGTTGAGTATGTTTTGATTTTTGGTTAAAACTGTGTCAAGAATTTTTAATCAAAAATTCTTGACATAGTTTTAACCAGAAATCTAAACATACTCAACTGGGAGTTTGATGTTAACAATTGCATGGACTGCATGAATGAGAAAGGTTGACAGAAAAATAAGAATAAGAGGAGATAGTGAGATGGGAATGAGATGACATAGAGAAGAGAAGAAGAGGGAATAGAGAGAATGAGGAAATAATTATTCTAGTTTAAAAAGTTTCAATTTAGAAGCTATTGTGTGGTTGGTGAAGTTATTTCATTATTATTTGAAATAGTAAATTATGTGTAATAATTATGTTTTATTAGGATTTTTTTGAAATGTCTTGCTTCATATAAAAGATACATATTTATCTCTATGGATTGTTAGGTTGTGGAGCTAAAAGCTTCACTGATGCAGACATGGAGGAGGTTGCAAAAGAGTTGCGGAGTGTCACAAACACCGGTGTCGGTCAAGACAACTGACAATGGTAGGAAGGAGACAAAAGGAAACCGATGTCGGTCATGGATCGGCCGGCGTTGGCACCCCCAGGCAGTCAGGGATCGGCGTCGGTCACCTGTGGTTCGAGCTGTGAGTATATTACAGGTAGTTGGCTGATGAACCAAGTGTTTGCATGTTTAGAGCTATCTTTAGACTGAGAGCTACAGATTTAATTATTGTATTAATGTCTAATTATTGTTTGGATGAGATCTATTTAATAGACTCATAGTTGTATTGTAAAAGTGTGCTAGAAAGCCATAGAGCTTTTAGAGAGAGCTAGTGTAGCTCCTCCTAGTTCCAAAGGAGTGCTGAGTGTGTATGATCAGGAAGAGTTGCAAGGTCTGCAAGGTCAAGGAGCTGATCCACCGGGGTACTGGTTGAAGAATCATAAGGACTTGGTGAGGCAAGGATAAGGGTTCTTCAGGGGTGTAGAGATATCTACATGGTGAGTAAGGTCTAGTGATTTGCAGGTAGCAGCAGAGAGCAGGGGATCTACTTGGAGTACGGTTGTGTACTTGGTGAATTGGTAGCGTGTTACTGACTGGTTGGAGACGTGAACATCAATTCTATATTTGAGTTGATTGTTGGGACCGAGAGAGAGGGAAGAAGGTCTTAAGGTGTGGCAAACCTTTGAGGTGGAGGAAGAAGTGGCATCTTCCTTATTGTATATTCTTCTGAGTGATTATTAATACAATTGTGTATTGTCTCTCATATTCTTGTGTTGTTTCATATTTCTAGTTACTTATTGATTCTGGTATAATTTCGTGTTTAGTTGCTAATACAAGAAGTAATCACATGTGCTCTATTGGTAGAGCAAGATCCTGACTAAGTAGGGATCGGAGCATGTTTATTGTTTCATGGTTCCCCTGACAAGTGGTATCAGAGCTTTTGGTTGGGTTTACTAATAGGTGGTTTCAGATCTGGTAGTGTTTGTTGATTACAGGTTACTCACAGGGGTTTCTAATTGAGTGAGAGTATAGCAATCGCAGAAGGAAGTAAGCTACGAATGGAGAATCTGAATAGCACGAATGGTCTGATTGATGGAAAGAAAGAGCATGGAAAAAGATATTGTTGGTTGGTAGCAGATCAACATGAAGGAACTGAAGATGCAAATGTTGTAGGTGTTGTTACACAAGATGCTTTGGGAGGTTTCTTGGATAAAGTTGAATCTTAGATAATAGATTATGTTGCCTCTTTCCATGCAGCCCCAAGGAGAGGAGCTGGTGAGCCTTGCCAAAGAATTGGCAAAGGGGAAGTGAAGCTAAAATTGTAGATGGACGACACACAATGGTTGAAGGAAGTCATGTAGGTACTGGTCTTAGAGATGAGTCTAATTTCTTCAAGAAATTTGGGTGATGGGAGATGTACTGTAACTCTCACAGCAGACACACTTGAATTAGATGGTGGTAAGATAGTAGGTATCCTTTATCTATCTACTTATATTACTGATTCACCTTCTGTTACAGAGATGTGGCTTTGTAGGCTTGGTTACATATGTAGAAGGAGAATGCAGGTTCTGAAGCAGAAGACAGATGTTTTTGACAAGCTAAAGAACTAGAAAGCCTTGGTGTTCATGGAGGAGATGACAGACCAAAATCAAGTGAGGGAATTGATTTATTCTGAGTAGAGCAGGGTTGATTTGATTAGGATTTTGATCCATGGAGAGCTCGCAGGTAAAAAGTTATCACTCTCAGGCAAACACAGGTACCAGCGTCAGTCACACAGTAACTGACGTCCACAACAAGAAGACCGACGTTAGTCATGATGGAACCGACATTGGCAGAAAGGATATTGGTGTTGGCCAGGGAGACGACGTCGGCAGTTAGGGTCAGTGCAGGGAACCGACATCGGTCAGGAGCAGACTGGGAGATGGCCGAGATCGGTCACTGGAACGGATATTGGGCGGACAACAAGCTGTCAACAAGTCTCAAATGCTCATGTGGAGGTTAGAAAGGGTAAGTGAACCTCATATTCATTTTTCACCTTCTTTATATTGCTTACTGATGGTCAAGAACTGGGAAGATGTGAAGAGGCAATGCAGGTAGAATCCAGATACAGTGGGAGTTGGCATGGATGAGGAGTGTGAGTCCTTGGAGAGAAGAACCAAATAGGTATTTGTTGGTATAGTTGTCAGCTAGAAGAAAGCACTGAGAGACGGAATGGATTCCCATTTTAAAGAAGAGAGTGGATGGATACAAGAGACAGAAGGCCAAGGTATAAGGTCTTGAAGAAGCTGCAAGACAGTGGTACAGGTTTTGACAGGGGGATGACTAAGCATGGCTTCAGTCAATGTCAGTGTAACTATTGTGGTTTTATTCTTACCAGGTGGATGATGAGTCGTGACATTATCCAGTTACTGTATGTGGATGGTTTGCTAGCAGGTTTTATACATACAGGGATTTGTTGAGCTAAAAGGTAAGGTTCGTTCAGAGGTGTGTCATGAAGAATTTGGAGCAGCAAAATTTTTTGGCATAAGAGACATGGAGATTTTATCTCCAGTGGGAGCTGATGTGAAGATGGTGTTGGCGAGGTTCATTATGCAGGATGTAGAATCAGAAAGCACACCAATGGTTGGACAGTTCAAGCTTAGCTTAAAATAGGGTTCAAAATCACATGAGGTCTATTGTAGGCCTGAATTTTCCCAAGCAGTGGGGGTTGTCAAAAAGTATGGAGCCAATTCGGGGAAGGAGTACTGGAGGGCAGTTCAGTGGGACTAGCAGTAGGGATTCTTGTTATGCAGGGTCAAGTTCCTCACTACATGGATGTGTAGGTTCGGATGTGGTAGGTTACTTGAATGACAGGTATAACATCACAGTTGTGTGGTGGTTGGTCTTTAGGATGGATCTTGAAGAGGGATACAAGCCAAGAAACAGATTAGATGGGCTACAGATACAGGTATAGGTGCAGTTGTTTATCTCCAAGTGGGAGATTATTAGGTTGTGGAGCTAAAAGCTTCATTGATGCAGACATGGAGGAGGTTGCAGAAGAGTTACAGAGTGTCACAGACACCGACGTCAGTCAGGACAACTGACGACGGCAAGAAGGAGACAGAAGGAAACCAACGTCGGTCATGGATCAGTCAGCGTCGGCACCCCCAGGCAGTCAGGGACCAGCGTCGGTCACCTGTGGTTCGAGCTGCAAGTATATTACGGGTAGTTGGCTGACGAACCAAGTGTTTGCATGTTTAGAGCTATCTTTAGATTGAGAGCTACAGATTTAATTATTGTATTAATGTCTAATTATTGTTTGGATGAGATCTATTTAATAGACTCATAGTTTTATTGTAAAAGTGTGCTAGAAAGCCATTGAGCTTTTAGAGAGAGCTAGTGTAGCTCCTCCTAGTTCTAAAGGGGTGCTGAGTGTGTATGATCAGGGAGAGTTGCAAGGTCTGCAAGGTCAAGGAGCTGATCCACCGGGGTACTGGTTGAAGAATCATAAGGACTTGGTGATGCAAGGACAAGGGTTCTTCAGGGGTGTAGAGATATCTACATGGTGAGTAAGGTCTAGTGATTTACAGGTAGCAGCAGAGAGTAGGGGATCTACTTGGAGTACGGTTGTGTACTTGGTGAACTGGCAGCGTGTTACTGACTAGTTGGAGAGGTGAACATCAATTCTATATTTGAGTTGATTTTTGGGACCGAGAGAGAGAGGGAAGAAGGTCTTAAGGTGTGGCGAACCTTTGAGGTGGAGGAAGAAGTGGCATCTTCCTTATTGTATATTCTTCTGAGTGATTATTAATACAATTGTGTATTGTCTCTCATATTCCTGTGTTGTTTCATATTTCTAGTTACTTATTGATTCTGGTATAATTTCGTGTTTAGTTGCTAATACAAGAAGTAATCACATGTGCTCTATTGGTAGAGCAAGATCCTGACTAAGTAGGGATCGGAGCATGTTTATTGTTTTGTGGTTCCCCTGACATAGATGTCTCATCTATCCACATAACTAAATATATATCCCTTAAGTCTTTTTCAAATTGAAGACTAGGAATGTTTATGTAATTTTTTATGGTTGAATGGATTTATGTTTTTGATGTGATACACTCAAGCTAAGAAATTGTAGGACTTGATAGTCAGATTTTAATGAGTAGGTCAACTGTCTATGGTTGATTTGAAACCCTTATCACTTATATATAGTAATGGTTATGTCAAATCCTTGAGCATATGTATTACATTAGACAATGAATATGTTTTGAATTTCTTATGGTAAAATATTAGGTCACAGTATGTTTATTAAATGAATGGGTTGGTATTGAACTTTTGTGTATGCTTATTATGAAGTTCATAATGGGTTTTAGTCTATCAAAAATGACTATTTACTTTTGTTTCAAAAAAACTCTAAACATATTTAAAGGGCATATGAACATATCCTTATAAATCCTATCATGGTAAGCTAATTCCATATAAATTAGTTATGTTTGGGTTGGAAGATAAGATAGAGCTATCCTAGAGTGAGTAGAGTAAGTGCTTAAAGTCCTATCTCAACTCTGAGTTCATGTTATAAATAATTATTGTATGTGAGATGACTACTATAACTATTTTGATATTTGATAGCATATTCACATAGTGGATATTAGCATCTAATTGGATATAAGTATGACTGGAATATCACATACACATATATACAAATCATATGACTTGTGTATCATTTATGTGGATTAGGTATTAGTTACAAGCCCTATTATGAAACATGTAACATATTACATAATCCTTAAGAGTATTCATTTCAATAAATAGATATTCGACAGAGTCAAACTTCGAATGATGCATATGAAAATGTTTATAAACTGAGCATAGACTATAAAAAGGTTAAATACTTATGATTGATTGTGCAATGGTTTGGTTGATATACTATTCACAATAATTTTGAGTTGGATGTCGACTTGATTTTAAATGATACTTGGGAAACTAAGATAAAAATATAATCCTAAAGTAAGTGGAAGAAGAAATAATATAGATTTTAGTTGTCAGTTGATTAGAACACTATTTATCAAACTTTTTAGAATAATATATCTAGTTTAATAACCTAAATTAAGGGTAAACAAACTATGAATAGTTTTTCCATCGAAAATGGATTTTGACTGATAAATTGAAATAAGTGAAATGATAAAAAAGATTCGATAAGGTATAAGTATTATGATTGAACTTTAATGTTATTTTATGAATAGATGGATTATTAATGGTTGTTTGAATAATATTTAGTTCTTATTGGAAAATATAAATTATTGTATGGCAAAACAATATTTTCATATTTGAACAAATACTTGTATGCAGTACATATTATGTATGCATTTGATAAGAACAAGTGTGTGTGTGTGTGTGTGTGTGTGTGTGTGTGTGTGTGTGTGTGAAATATATCTATATGAGGAACTTACATACCCATACACATGTATAGCATATATTTGTACATAGGAGATGTGTGCTTGTAATTATGGTATTTGTTGACTATTAAATAAAGTCATAAAAACCTAAGAGGTAGAACACTATGATTATATGCATATAGATCCTTAAAAATACAATTTATATCAATGAAGGATTTATTTTTGATTTGAGATAAGACATTATTTATGTTGTATATCATATCTATAATAATATAGGTCAATAAATGGGCAAATAGTGTTATGAAAGTTTGATTATTGTTTATTATGAGCATTGAAATTAATTATGACTGGTTAGTTATAATTTGTTAAAGTATATTCATATAATTAAATTATGATAAAAGAGGCTTATCATAAATGGTTCTACATTGATTTACTTCTAAAAATTAGAAACATCTAGTCTAAGCATAAAATATACCCTATTGGTATAGGTTATACTTGTTTATGTTATTATATATGTATTAAATAATATAGTTGAGATTCTTACCATATGTTTGATGGACTAAATGTATGTACTCTGATTATTTAGTACTTAGCATGTTTATGCCTTCTGATAGGAAGTAATTTAATTGAATCTATTGATTATGTTTAAAATTAACCAAATCTCGCATTACTAGTACTAAATAGGTGGTGAGACGAACTTCACTAGCTTACTTAGCATCACCAATGTCCTATGAGGGTAATCCTATCAAGTGGTGTGTATGAATTTGATTGATCATAGTGATCATTAACTATTTGAAAACTTTGGCTAAAGTAATGTTTAGTTAAACATTGTGATTTCACAATTATGATTTACATGTTTGTGTAATATCATGTTAGAATGTATCTTCTTTATGGTACACATCATGTATTAAATATTTTAAAATACATGGGTACTAGCTTGACTTTCTAGATTCCTACACTATCACTATCTACCCATCTATCAAGGGATGGTCATTCCCTAGTTGGGGGATCATGCAGGGGGTCAATTGTCCATGATTGGTGTGGAAAAGTACTCAGATGATGTTCTCCCTCCCCACAATAGTACTTCATTGGAGTCAACACTTGTGATCATCATAGATATTAAAATATTTGAGATTCATGCTCTACGGAGCTTTGTATCTTGTATTGTATTTATTAGTGTGACATTATTCTTGATGAAAATGTAATATAATTTCATCTATACATTGACAATAGTGGCTATAGTATTACATCAAAAGTGGCTAAAATTGTATAAATACCTCTTTGGAATGTATATATTTTTGCATTTATTTTACTTATTTGTAAACATTGTGATCAATAACTAGATTAATTATTACATGAATATTTATGGTTAACATACTTAGTGTTTTATAGTTGGATCACTAATTTGATTCTCATGGTGAAATTAAATGTGTGAATATGTGGATTTAATTTAATTTAAAAAAATACATTATTCTAGTAAATCCTAGTGGGGATGTTAAAATTATGGCTATCAAGGGTGAAATTAGCTACAAATAAACTATTTTTTGATTAATATAGGATAATTATGACCAATAATTACCAATTAGTAATAAGTGGTTGTGATTAGCCAAATATTGACTGACTCTTGCATTAATAAAGGAAAAATTAGACTATTGATGACTAATTAAGGTCAATGGAGTGTGTGATGAACCCAAAATAAACCAATATTTATACTAATAAGTGTAAATGAAGACCAATAATGATAAATTATTGGAAGTTGGATAGACTATCCCCAAATTAACTAAATTTTTCACTAAAGATGGAAAATTATGATAAATAATAACTTATTAATGTCGATGAAGGGTGTAGTTATCCCAAAATACACTAACATATTTACTAACAACAACCAATTATAATAAATAATAAACAATAGTGACCAATTACTGACAATTAGGGTATTTGGTTCTAAATAAATTAGCTCTTTCATTAAGAGGAACAAATTAGGGCTAAAAATGGAAAACTAAGGTCACTGATGTTAGTGTAAATTTATAATTAGACCTTAAGATTACTTAGTAAGTAATTATACTATGATTTATTAATTTAGTATTTATAAAATAATAATATTTGGAAATACAACTTGCACTAAAGTACAAGTTGCACACACATGGAAAATTTCACTAAATTCAAAGTTGTACCTCTATCTGGCCTTTATGTAACCACTTGCATTTATGTGACTATTTGCAATTATAAAGGCCTTTAGACTCTATAAAAGCAAGGTTGTCCCTCAAATTCAAAAATGCAATTGGGAATAAAGTAAGAGGTTATTTTATTTTTAGCATTGAGTTTTTATAATAAAATAAATAAATATGTTTGTACCCAACCTCATCTCACCTTTTTTCGCTCATGTATATGGGTTGTGTCATGGGTGAGTTTGAACCCTAAATAGTTTCATAATTATAATATGGTATCATAGAAAGAATATTACATTAGCTTTATCATTTTAGACATTTTTTATAGTGGTGTAATTTAGGTTTATCTTGGGAAAAATTATCTTCTTCCAATGTGTTCAAAAATTTCGTAAAACCATAGGACGATTGTAAACTTGCATGGGTTTGAAAAATAATTCCATGAGATATTTTTTGTTTTTTGAGGTGGTTTATTTTTAAATTTTGAAAAATAGGGGCCATTTTATACTATTTTTTTCACTATTATTTAAAAATAAAAATGCATTTATTAAAGGTTTTAGTTGCCTTAACCACACATAACCTTCTAGCATCCCTATTCCTCCCTCCCTCCTTTGGCCTCTAACACCTCCACCACACTACTCCTATGTCCACCCACCTATCTTAGATACATCCTTCACCTTCAGAAACTCCCTTTCCACTTAGATCTTGAGTATTTTTTCCACTTGCCTACACCCTTCACCGCCCCACAGCCTAGTCAACTCCATCTACCATAGCTCATATGCCTCTCCACACATACCTTCTTCCTTTCAACTGATCATCTCTACATAATTCCATGAGATTGATATTGGAATTTGATGGTGTTCATGTTGAACATTGGCATTGTTCATTTCTATATGTAATATAAATATATGATTAATTTGGATTGTTAGAACTGTAAGCTTTTTTAATAATTTTAGTGCCACAACCTAGTTGACCTTGAATTGTGCTTGTGTTTTAACCTCCCTCTCATTGTTTCATTATTAATCAAACTTCCATTGTTGAATTTTACATCCCTATTTTTTTAGCTAATTAAGAGTTGTTTTTTTTATAATATAGTCATGAGTTGTTATATAGCATAGAAATAAACAAAGATCAACTAAGGCATTCTATTGGTGGGGGAGACCTTGATTTTTAACCTCCCTACTAGCTTTTTAGTCAAAATATCTTTTCTAAATATAAATTTTGTGTTTAGAGTATTTATTTTTTTATTGTCAATTTTTTTTAAATACATCAAGCTATGGGAGGTCACAAGTTCAATCTCTCTGAACCCCTTTTTATCTTTACAAATGGAATTTACTTTTGTAATGGGGTTTCCACCTTTATAATGGATATTAGTTTTTGGTGGGAAAATTTATAAAAGGATAATTTAATTACATTTGGGAAATGCAATGTGTTTTCAACTGTCACTTTTTTCAAGATATTGTTATTGAAGAATAAATGGTGGGTTTGGTGTGGTGGGCATCCATAATCCCCACAAATACACTTTTTCTTTATGAGAAACTTTTAACAATAAATTTACATAATCCCATTCTCATCTCTTTAGACTTCATTTGACATGTACATTTTTTTAACTTCCTATTTTTTAATGATCTTTATGAATTTATACTCTTTTAATCATCATTTTGTATATATTTGTCATTAGAGAGCATTTTTTCACATGAGAGTTTCAAACCCCCTTTTTTATCATGTTATTTATTTTTGGTGAGCTATCTGACATAGGGGAACCTTGTTATCTATGAGCCACACTTTTTTGACATGTTGTCTAGTATGTGTTGACACTGTATTTAGAATTTTGTAACTCCACCATGGATATTCTACATGTCATTTATTCTCTTTCCCAACTCTTTTTTTAGCACAATTTTTTGAAACTATGTGATTTTTCACGTTCTACACATCTACAAAGTTCTTATGTAATTAAAATGCATGTATTTTTCCCATTTTGTATAAGTTACATAACATGGCCTTATTTTTAAGACCCTATTAAGGAACGAGTTGTTTATTTTTCACATGACACTATTGGAATAAATCCTTTTACATTTTTGTATATATTGAACAAGTAGTGGGTTTATACGACTTGTTTATTCACTTATTTTGAGTTTTTCTACCCTGTTCAGGAGTACTTGGTTAGTTTTATCTACCATTTCTATTTGTTTTATTATTTTTTAGACATATTTTGAGGCCCCATTAGACACACCTTATTACATTTTTTGGAGGAGATTATTTTTATCATATATTTTTAGATGCCTTGATAGTCTATATAACTCCTTGTGGTGAATGTATTTTGGTATCCCAGCATATGTTTAGTGTTTGAGTGTTGAATTCACATCACTCATAATATTTATTCATCCACTCCACCCATTTCATATTTAAAGGGGTGTTTCTATAATACCAATTTTTTGTATTGTATGTATCTCTCTTGTTTATCCTTGAGGCACATCTCAGAATCTACTTCTAGGATTAAGTCAATGGTGGATCATCCCGCCTTGTTCTCCTTTTGTGATAAATTCAAGAAATCTAAGGCAATTATCTTTAATCATATGTAATATTTTTTGTGTGTTTTAATAAATCATTGGGTATCTCTATGGCATATCACAACACCTTTTTTAACTTATATTGATTTTAGTAATAATTAGTGTAGATGGGTACCTCATCATTCCTATTTTTTGGGACCCATTTATGAGGTTTAGCCTCATTTTTATATACTCCTTAAGTTGCACTTAATGGGGGGTGTTAATGTAAAATTTAAATTACATATTAATCTTAATTAGTTATATTAATATTTCTTATTTTCTTATTTATAAAATAATCACATTTGGAAATGCAACTTGCACTAGATTCCAAGTTGCATACCCACAAGGCAACTTACACTAAAGTTTGATTTTCACACTCACATGGACATTATGAAACCACTTGAATTTATGAGGGCCTTCATTCTCTATAAAATTAAGGCTTTACCTCTCTTTATAAATGGAATTGAGAAGAAAGTAATAGATTATTATATTTTTGGCATTGATTTTTCATATTATAATAAATCAATATTATTGTACCCAACCTCATCTAACCTCTTTTTTTCTTGTCACATGTGAGATATGTGTTAGGTTAATTTTTAATTTGGGTAATATCATAATTATAATAGACAAAGGATATGATTAACCATAAATCAATGCTTACTTTCACTAGTAATGGATAATTATGGCTAATAATAGCATTTAGGGATGATTGGGACCATTAGCTCTATTAGCATAGGTTCCTAGTTTCCCAAAACTTGCTAATTATGAAGAAAACTATGGGAGAGTTAATGGGTCCTTATCTGGTAGAACCACATATTCCTAAAGGCATATTATAGAAATATAAAAGATCTAGATATTCTAGCTAGTGTAATTCTCATTTAGCAGTTCATCCAAATAACACTATTGATTCAACATTCATTACATAATATGAAACAACCAAGTGCTCATGAAACCTAAGATATATAGGACTTTATGATATACAATACAAGTTTGCAATAAGATTACAACACACATTTAATTACATCATAATTGAAACTTATCCTTACTTAGAAAGAATAAAACTATATATTGTGTTTACAAGAGAACTCTATTTCATGGATCTAGTACCAAATTATTCAATGTCTAACCTCCTTCAACTCTTCACAGCTTACATATATACATAGTTCACTTTCCCTATCTTAGGCACATGGTTACAATAGACTATGTTCATAATCTTCAACAACTATAACCTCATTATAAGCTTCCCAAATTAGAGAATCCCAAATCCACATAATTCATTTAAAAGATAATATAGTTCATGACTAATCTTATCATGTATGCTGACCTATTATACTATTGACATGTTCTTATGTTGTGATGGCATCTTATGTGCATATTTTCTTGTTAACACTTTCTCAGAATTAAATAGTTATCTCATCCCCAGACAATGTAGGATAAATACAATTGGAAAGTAGTAAAATTCAAACTCACATAATACAAAACAAAATATCATAAGATAATCTACTACCCTTAAAGGTTTTTAGTAGGTTAACGAGACCAAGTGGCTACCCTTTCAAGTTTTAACAAACCGGATCGTTGTGATACAAAATAATAAATGAATACAAGGAGCCAAAAAAATAGAACCTACAGTACACCTAAGGTTGGGTAGGATGGGGTAGAGAAGAGGTTGAAGATGGGGTCACTAAAGACTCAGTTGACTTCCTCTATCGAATAAGCACCAGGAGCTGACTAGGAGGAACAAAGATAGGGTCACTTATCATATGAGAAATGGAGGAATATAACATAGCCAAGTCCTTATAAGTTTGATATTCCAATAAATCTTCTTGGACCACCCAAAATAATGCACACAAGGGAGCTGGAGCATACAAAAAATATAAAAAATCAGCACCCATCATATGAAGTAGTATTAACCTTTGTAGATATAACCTTTGCATCGATATCACCAAAAATCAAGGTAAGGTGACTTGAATATCTATTCACTTGAACTGAAACAAAGGCATTGTGCTTAAATTGAGTTTACCACCCTAAAATTTAATCAATAACTATATCTCATGCATTGATCAAGGCATTTAATGCAGCATCCATGGATTGTAGAGTAGCTTATGGGTTCAAAGATTATGTATAATCAATATACACAGTAGCAAAATTAGGATATAGACAAGTACAAATGCCTTGGAGTTATTGGTTCCATTCCAATAGATTATGATTAATTTTACCATCCTAATATATAGTAACACTGAGTTGCATCTGATACTTGATAATCAACATACACAATTTGATAGTCTCAGCTTTGATTGTTAGGCCTTGTTAAGCATACTAGGTATGTAGTTTATTTTGCTACCAGTCCTAAAAAATTAATATAGAAGTAAAGGAAGTTGATACTCATAGGACTAGTTGGGATCAATAGGGACCTACTGAATAAGGTCCAAGCAAGTAGTTGTTAGAGTATCACATGCGTGATGAAGAGCTTGTCGTAATCCAATATTCTTAGCATCCAATTGTGAAACATTTTGGACCAAAGATTGAGCCTTTTGTGATAAATTTTTTTGAAACATAGCGAAATATTCAATTTGTTTACTCAGTGAAAGCTAAGTAACACCAAGATAAATATTTATTAAGACTAGTGTACTACCCAGAGAAGTGACAAAAATAGTGGCTGATGTACATTGAAGAGGAACAAACAGAAACAAAAACATCATTCTCCAAGTTTGTGGTATAGGTACATCCAACATGGACATCATGGAAAAACTATATGAAGTAGATGGTGGTTGTGTAAGTAACTATGTTGTACTTTATGGTGAAGGATTTGAAGATGGTTGAATTGAATCTAATTCTATGGTGGGGGAAAATTGAGTCTCACTAGTGGCCAACTATAGTTGTTCTATAGATGGAACCAAAGGTTGAAAATATTATGGGTTAGATTGAGAAGTAGTAATAGCACTAATGACTTTATTTTCCCTAGGTTCAGCTATGCTATCTTCCTATTGTGGGCATTGAGCTTCCTTCTCTATCCTAGCACAACACAGTTATGTTATCTCAGTGATAGTTTGTTAACATGGATCCTTAGCCATATCTTGATGGCTAGCAATGAGGGAAGTTTTCATCATGTTTTATATCTCTTGATTATTATGAGTGGTAGGATCTTGATCTCATGCTTGTGCATCTTGCATCTTCTAGTAGCTTTAGCTGTGGACATTTTCTTTTCTTCCTTATAGAATCATCTTGCAATAGCATGAGTAACTTCTTCATTTGAAACTTGTTATTCTTCCTTAGTCAAAGATACATGAGTAAATTAATCAGTATCTAAATGTGGTTCATTAGATTATGATAATGAGGATCGCACAACCATCTAAATCTATGAGCATGAAACTAAGCCCTTCCTTAATCAACCTTAAGAAACATCATGTGTAGCCACTTGTGGAAACATTGTCTTGATCTCAAAACTATATGGTATTGAAGGCTATGAAGTGGATGTGGTATATCTAGGGGAATCTATTTCAACATTGGCTAAGTCCTCAAGGTCCTCCTTCACCATGTGAAACTTGCGCATGGACTGCTTGTGCTAAAGGGTAATCTTTGGTGAACTTTCTAGTAGGACATCTAGAGGTTGTGGAAAAGGTGATCCTCCAAAGAAAATACCATGTGAAGGATCCATTTGAGCATGTTGAACTCTTATTACTTCACCCAAGGGATTCATTATAAGGGATGGTGAATAAGGTGGAAGGGAAATCCATAACTCTAATGGAAACTTATTGCAAATCTACATGGTATGAACAACCTTCCTAGAGAAGAATTATTTTTCATTATCATCTTCATATAAATCACCTACCATATATTCTAATTTTTGGTGGTATACTTTGGTTCCATCAGTTTGTATCTCAAGCCAATCACACTAAGATACGATCTTTGGGACATGAGGATCATCATACCAAGAAACTTGAATCCTAGTTTTGCATTATGGTGGTGATGGTGGGTTGTGTTCAACTAGCCACTTACCTTTTTTACATTATGATAGCTCTACCAGTGTAGCAAATAAACTTGGATGTGCTGATTTAGGGGGAACAACCTCTAGATGGGTAGCCCATTATGTAGCTTTGGATTTCTACAATGATACCTCCCTCTGCATAGTAGACATGTATAAGAAGAACCCTAATAGTCTGGTAGTCATTGGTGGGAGCTCATGGATCCAAATATGTGTACACGCTATAAGGCATTAAACAATAACATGTTGGCCCAAAAATTTCATAAAATTTGATTGGATCTAAGGATGCATAACTACCATCTAAATAAGCTCTTTCTCCCAATTATCAAATAAAGGAACTTGATCCTGAAAATGATTTGTGGAAGAAACAACCAAATTGGCAAATTACACATTAGGCTAATAGTTGGTATCTAGGTGAACTTGCATGATTGATGATTTATATTGAGTAATATGAAGAGAAATACCAAAAAATTTTATTGGAAGGTGTGCTTTGTTGTGCTCAAGACTTTAGCAATGTTCTACTCCAACTCTACAAGAAGGAATTCTATCCAATTGAATTCTTCTCCACCATGGATCATTCGATGTGCGATGTTGACCACACCCTTGGTAGCCTCGATCATGGCCTTGGTAGTTTACTAGAACCATTGACAAATACATTCAACAAATAACCACACCAATTCATCAAGGAAAGATTCCATCAGAACACCATGGTTCCCTCGAATCATAGTGGATTTGATTTTGGCAGAGATTGGGGGCACTTTAGATTATTAATCCATGAGGGATTTACCTTGCGTATGAATTCTAATTGAATGAGCCATAACACTAATATGAGTATTGGAAAACTTTATCTATTATAGTGATACCCATATCCCTAAATCCTCCTTCAAGGTGGTGAGTTTATTTTTGAAATTATGCTCAAACTCAGTGGCACTAGGAGAAATAGCCATGACTATGTAGTGATAAAAAATTGCAATCTCACAGCAGTGAGAAGGCAAACCCAAAATAATAATTGCAAAACTAAACTAGAAAAGGTTAGTGGTCTATAATGCCATGAATTAAATTATTTATACACTTTTGGTTCACTTGGCCCTTCAAACTTGTACATTTAATATTTGAGATCTTAAAATCTCTCACTTGTGTGAACTAGCTTTAAATTTTAATTAATACTACAACCCCATTATTTCATGTGAAATAAAAAAATTAGCTCGTTAGATGTGGCATTTAATGCAACTGATATGGCACCCATGTGGATGTTAAATAATTTTTTATGGGACATGTCATTATCTTTTTGATGTTCATACATGTTAGATAGTTTATCCTAATTGTGATGTAAAACTCTAACAATGTCATTATAACCACTTGCTCTGATGTTTTGACTATAACTCTTTTTTATCAACCATTATTCTTAATCATAATCCCAAATCTATTCAAGTACATTTCTTAGACTTAATGGACGACCCACACTTATCTTTCTTCAAAAACATCACTTAGAAACTTGTGCACTTGTAATGACTAGATAGCCAACATGTGTTAGTCTAGCTATACCATACTTATCTTGGATCATTACCGACTATAGTTGATCCTAAACTCTATAAAAAATAGCTTACTTGAACACATATCACACATAAAACATAAACCAAACTTCAAAAAAATTCATGAATGGAACTTTTCTAACTAAAAGGGATGTGAAAAATTGCACTTTCTTTCTACAAATGTGAACCTAATAGTGGTAGACTTTGAGTCTACATTAGTTAACCTTCCCTAAAAAAATATTACCATCCAAGTCCCATAAGACTATAGTCCCACTTTTTAAAATATCATAAACAATATATGGACCTTGCCATTAAATGGTGAGTTTACTAGGAAATGTAGGAAACCTACTATCATATAATAGAACCAATTGCTCATAATGAAATTATTTTATGTAGATATTCTTGTCATACCATGCTTTTTGGATTCTTTCTATGCCCATACAAATTTGTGAATATCTTCATCCATGTGATTGAGGTCTAAAAATCAATTTGTAAGTGATTTTGCATCATCGAGATGTATTGCATTAAAAACTTACAAGCTAGGCATGACATATTTCATAGGCATAATAGCTTCCATCTGATATACCAACTAGAATGGAATGAATCCTAATGCACTCTTAAAATGAGTGTGATAATCCTAAAATACCATAGGAATTTTATCTTCCTAATCATCTTTCTTAACATCAAAAAAGCTTTGTCAATAGCTTACCAATCACTTTGTTCTCATCCTCTACTTTCCCATTCCCTTATGGACAATACATCATGCTTTTATGATGGGAAATAATAAATTATTATATTAGTATCTTGATATTATTATTCAATAAATATGTACCCTGATCACTTACCAATCACCGTGGGCACCCAAACATAGTAATGATATTCTCATATAAAATTTAGCAATGTCCTTAGCTCCATAGCTTGGTGTAGCAACAGTCTCAACCTATTTGGTAAAATAATCTATCGTAGTGATTATGTATCTAGTATTACTATGTTTACTTTCTAGATTAATAGGGCCAACAAAATTAATTTCCCACTATTCAAATGGTTGTTGTGCTAACATGGGATGAAGAGGCATCTCATCTCTCTGAGTCAGTTTACCCATACATTGGAAAACATCACACTATTGTGCAACCCTCTGTGAATTCTCAAAAATATGTGGCTACCAAATACTAGTTTGAAGTATTTTATTTGTGATATCTTCCCCCACAAAATATCTACCCACAATGCCCTGATGCACCTCTTCTAGGACTTGTGGTCATTCATGCTCTAGTGCTACTCATCGTAGAACCTCATCCTTCCTCATATGATAGAGAAATCCATTTATAATACTAAATAGAATCACCTTGGTCAATAATTGATTCTTTTCACTTTTGGTATACTGTGGGGGTAACGTCCCCTACTCCAAGATGTGTGAGATTTCTACAAATTATTCAGGAATCAAAGAAACTTAGAATAAATGGGCATTAGGAGACTCATTAGGGATATCCTTTAGGTACTCACCATTATGCAACCTAATAAGATGGTCAAGACCAACATTTTCCTACATTGGCTTAACATTAATCCGAAAGTGGAATTCTTGAAAAAGTATTAACTAATGAGATATCCATCTAGCCAACATTGGCTTGTTTACCAGATATTGTAGAGCTTAATGATCTGTATATAATTTGAATGGTGTAGCTATAAAATAATTTCAAATTTTTTAGCATAAATACAATCACTATATCTTCCCTCTCAGTTGTGGCATAATCCTTTTTAGTCATAGAAGGTTTTTTGGCTTACAAAATGGATTGGATGGTCCAATCCTCCTTTGCTAGGATGTGCAAGCACTACACCAACTGTGGTACCTGACACATCAACATGCACATGGAAAGGTTTACCCCAATCAATAAAAATAATAATTAGTATATTAACCAACTAGTATTTGAGATTAACAAAAACTATTTGGCACTGTTTGATCCATACAAAGGAACACTTTTGCATAGTGATTTCTCTAGTGGAGTTGAGATAGTTGTGTATCTTTTTATGAATTTTTGGTAACACCCCATATGTCCCATAAATGATCACACTTCTATAAAGTATTTTGGTGGTGGTATACTAACTATTACTGCAATCTTCACTTGCTCCACCAAAATTCCCTTGTTACACACAACATGTCCTAATAGAACACCAAATAGTGTAAAAAATAAACATTTTTTTAAGTAATCCTTCAAAATCTATAATGCTTTTGAAATGTTCTTCTGTTCCCAATAGTCACCAACATGTGCCAATTTTGGTGTATTTTTTTACCCAATGTTCACAATTTATTCCTTTAGGGGTTCTTAATACACTTTGTGCTCATCTTCTAGAATGGATTATTAAATGGCCTACTTACACTCTCACTCTAAAAATTGTATCTATCATAGTCAATCTTATTCAACTTCATCCATGGGTTTAGGTAATATTTCCTAATCTGTTTCTAGCTCAAAAACTCAATGAGTTCTAAAGAATCTTCACTAATTGAATCAGAGTCATCACTAGCCTCTTCTTGAAAATGATGACAAGGTTAAATTTTGATGTTTGATTTACCTCTACACTAAGTCTCCATAGTCACAATGTCAATAAGGTCTCAAGCATCTTATTGACTATGACTGATTTCCATGGTGATAACATTGATAAGTTCACACACCTCCATCTCCTCTAGCCTTGAATCATGATCATTGTGCAAATATTCTACTCATCCATGGCATAAAAATAGTTTCATCTTTTGAAGTGCAATTTAAACTAATATGAAGGTTTGAATAAATTCATTGTGCAACTAAATCCAGTGTTGTGTCTCTCTACAGCATTCTTGGTGAATGTACCAAGTAGTAGGAAAAAACCCTAATGAGTAAATAAAGAAATACAACCAATAATTCAAGTTGATTTCCTCAAACATCCATACTTAAATACACTATTGGATATGGTTCTTAGGGCATTTTCCTTCCTGAAATATAAGTTATTCCCTTCACACTTTCATAGTCATTTAAAACTATATGATGAGCAATTCACACACTTTTATCCATGTCTTACTACTACTATGATGTACGACCCACTAGTTAACTACAACTCCTTTTAATTAATAATTAAGGGTAATTACCCTTTGACTATCCTTAGGTATATGCATTTAGAATCACACTATAAAGTTACCAATGTCTTCAATGGCAAAGTACTAAGGTATTTGTTGATCATTTGCATAAACCATGAATAAGTGTTTAATACCATGCTCATTTCTATCCCAATTTATCATGCAAGTGTTAGAATCACCATTGAAAAAATTTTGGTCCCATGGGAGCATAACTTCAGAAGTAGGCTCAATATAATCATGATGCATAGAATTAGTTTGATATAATAGCTCTATATTAGACTATGTAGGTGAGTGTACTAACAAAGATCGCACTTCATCTTCTACATCTATATAAATATTCAAAGGTTTAAAATAACCCTTATTCCAAAATGCAATGTATTATATCTCTACTGGAAGAGAGTTGTACTAGTTCATTATAATGTTGCATTGTATATCATTTATATTCTACATCATAATTTGCATCCAACTATTCCCTCTCACTATACAAGGAGAATTAAGTTCCTTAGAAATTATGTATGACATGGAACCTCTCTTAAGAGGAATGATGATAATATGACCATCCTAGTGTGATTATATTTGATTCATTACCATGTTGATGGTCATCTTACCATCATAGGCCCACTTTTTCCCCAACAAAGTTGGGTAGTGAGTTTCATTTGTCTTTATATCTATTAATTCAAAATCACCATGTAGAGTTAACTCTATGATTTTAATCTCCACATCTTCTAAATGTCCTATAGGCTCTACCCTACCATAGTTCACCAAACTAAGTTTTATAAGACTATAAATCAAAAAAGGTTTATCGATCACCTCCTGGGTAGATCATGGGATCATATTCACTATGCTCCCAAAATTAAACACAATGTTTGGTATCTTATACCTTGCTACCTCTATATTTATTCTAGCATCGACATACCATGGTTTCTTAATTTTGACAAACTAATCCATATTATCAGGACTTTCCTTTCCCTTCTATGCACATTCGATCAAAATGTGTAAAATATTGGTGATATTCTATTATTTATCTTCATTTTTTAGAGTATTAAACAATTTTATCAAGTCTATCAATGTTGTTATAACCCCTTCTTGTTTCATGATCCTCAAAATCTATCCATACATCTATGCATCAAGTGCAAATTCATTTACTATAGCTAAACCTTTTTGTTGGATGCTCTATATAATTTACATAGCTTATTTCATGAGTCCCTTCTCTTTTATCAGTTCTAGATAAGTGTCTATTTCAGCCTTGCATATGCCAAAATCAATTGGCATATCTAAAAGAGGTAGTCTTTGTTGTGTGTACTATGTTTTTGTCACTGCTTACATAAATACATTATGGTTGGGCTTGAATATAGCTTGATTTACATTCCACTCTTCTCATTCTCTACGTTGTGCTTCTAAAATGAGATAGTCATGAGTATCATGTTGTTCTAATACTCTATAGTAAGCATAGTAATCTTATCATTATGGATTTTTATGGCAATTTAAATGTACATGATTGAGATCCCCATACAAATAACATTAAATAGGGCCTATAGGATCATTTCCACATCCTCACTACACACCTTCATGATATCCACCTCTGAATCCACCTTTATTCCCTTGGTATCCTCAATCATCTTCCTATTGTGACCAAAATTTTTCTATAGTTTTTGGTATAATCCACCCCTACTAGTATTGTTGGGTGTCATAACCACCATATTAGGATTTATTTATATGAGGTACCCAATCAACCTATTGTTCTTGGGGAAGTGCAAGATTCTAGGTGGATTGATAAGTGTATTGTAATGGTTGCACAACTTAAACTCCACCAGCTAATCCTTGTGGTTGAAATGACTATGCATTCGAAGACCATGCCAACCTAGCCTGGGCTACACTAGTGGGAGTGATTTCTACTCTCAAAATAGCTTGTGACATTACTAGCACTTATTGTGTGGCTAATGTGAAGACATTCTTAGTAATGTCTTCCTTTAATTCTTGTAGAGCCCTGTAATCCTTATCTTCATGATTAGTGGATTTGTAAAATTTATAATACATACTTTGTGGATTTATTACATATTGTTGTAATAGGTGGCAATGAGTTTTTGAATGTCCCCCTAAGTGTTAGATGTCACAAAAATTTGTACATACTTTTCAACATTCATTATAGTGGTGACCTTCTTCTATAAAATAGCTTGGAGACTAATTTATAACTATGTTTTGTTCTTTGTTGGGTCACTCAATCATATTATATGAGGCCTTTAAATTCTATAAAATAGCTTGGAGACTAATTTCTAACTATGTTTTGTTCTTTGTTGGGTCACCATAATCCTTTATTTATTCCACTCTTACTATGACTATTCTAGCTTCTACTTTATTGGTAAATTCAATTTGCACTATCACCAACTGGATCTCAGGTCATAGTCCTTCGATGAACCAAATAGCCTTATCCTTATCTTCTAAGGCAAATTTTATGTTTTTGATCACATCAAAAATCTATGATCATAATCATGAGTAGTTTCCATTAGAATTTTTCAAATTTCCTTCAAGTCCTATACGGTTTGTCTTATGCTTTTCTTAACTTTAAACTCTATAATCAACCATTTTTGTACATCATCAAAACTTGTTGTTCCTAATTCCTTGAAAAACATGAACTCCAATACCCTTCTAGATAAGGCATCAATGAGCTCATACTTCTTAATATTATCATCCATAATACCTTTTGCTTGTCATTTCATATCGCGTGTCAATAAATATTGTTTTGGATCCATAGTTCTATTGTAGGGTGTCAGTGCAATGAAGGCACTTAGCTATAAAGCCATAAGACCTAGGTTCAATTGTAAAGGAGGCATTATCTATGATCCTCCATATGGTGTTAATGATAATTTAACTTGTGAAATTGATACCTAAAAACTTATTGGTGTTGTAAGTGATGTAGTTACTTGGGGAGGAGTGATCATTGGTGGCATTTGTGGGGATGGTCTTGAAGACCCAATTGGACTATCTCCAAGTAATAGTGTAGTTGATAAAAATGGTAAACTTTGTGGAAATAGAAACATTCCTGTGATTTTAGAGGTGATATAGATCACTCAAGTGATGAAAATACCTCTAACTCATCTTCAATCTCTATAATGGTGTATGTTCATGTTCTCTATTCCTCAGCAAAATTTTTGATATGTGATACCCAATCAACAACCTGTTCAATCAGCAAGGGGTCAGTCAAATTAACCAACACTTATATTAAACAATTCTTCTACAATTTAGTGAATCCTTGTATTTTCCTTTTGAAATTAGAATCTACTAACTCTCTAATACTTCTTCTTGATTCCTTGATCTCTTATTCTCTATGACTTACAAATCTCTAAGGTTGTATACAAATAAGAGTATTTCTATAAAATATGGGCTCAGGGGATGTGCATTGAGGGTGTGAAAAATCTCTTGGTCTGATTCTCTTTGTACAAAAATTTGAGCCAGTACTATGTCTATAAGTGGTTATACCTCCATAATCAAGTAACTCTCATACAAAAGAGAACAATGTCTACTTGAGTGATTGTGATCTATTATCAACTATCAGACTACCTTCCTCTAAAAATTTTCCCTATCATCATCTTCTCCTTGATTAATTATTCACTCTTTGATCTCACTAAGCCAAGGCCCTTTTTATCTCTCTTCAACTCTCTCCTCTCCTACCCTTTCATCAAATAGTTATTCCTTCTTTTGATCTCCTACAACTATTTGACCTTTTCTCTTGTTTCTACCTCTACCTCTATTCATAGTTGTTTGTGTAGTCCCTAATATATTCCACCTCCTTTGTTGTCATATTTCTCATTCTATATCCACAATCTTATTCTAATCTACTTCATCTAGTCTCCTCATCCAATTTTACTAGGCAACTTTCTAAATTATTTCTACACCATCTCACACCCTGACCACACACATCCCCATAGCTCCCTAAAAAACTACTCCATTATGAATGGGTAAGGCACTACATATTTTTCAATGACCAACATCTTTATAAGAATTGGTATTTGTTGTAGAAACTTCCCTCTAGTTCCTTGCATGAATAGGTCTTGTACTACATCAAAAGTAATATAACTGAAAACTATGAATTTCATTATATACCCATCTATAGTTTTTTTGTATCCAATGATCGATCATATGGGTCCAAGTAGCCTCAACACTTTGTAACTATCTAATTAAATCATCAGTCCATTGAATCTCAAATACAGATCTATCTTGAAAACATAAATTCTCTAATCTCATGGTGCTCTAATCTTTCCCACCACGTAGAAAACATGCTTAGAAGTCACATCAAAAAATTTCATTTACATCACCATACAAATGATTCTCTATTAGTTCCTTTTTGGTACACCCTATCCTTCTCACCTCTTTCTATGTGAACTCAAATATTTTATGATCCCACCATTCTTCCAAATCCTTCTAACTTGGTAACCATTGAAGTATATCCTTTATTTAGCAACCCATAATAGTTCCATGCTCATTACACCATTTTTATTAGAGTTTTTGGGTTTCCCAAAACTTTCTAATTACAAGGACAATTGTGGGAGAGGTAATGGGTCCTTATCTAGCAGAACCATAGATTCCTAATGTCATTTCATAAAAAAGATCTAGATATTCTAGCTAGTATAATTCTCATTTAGTAGTTCAACCAAATAAAAATATTGATTCAATATTCATTACACAATATGAAACAACCAAGTGCTCATGAAACCTGAGATATATAGGACTTTATCATATATAATACAACAAGTTTTCAATAAGATTATAACACATATTTAATTACATCATCAATGAAACTTATCCTTACTTAGTAGGAATCAAAATATATATTGTGTTTATAAGAGAAATATATTTGATGGATCCAGTACCAAATTATTCAATGTCTAACCTCCTTCAACTCTTCACTACTTACATATATACATAGTTCACTCTCCCTTTCTTAGGCACATGGTTACAATAAATTGCATTTGGAATCTTTAAAAAATATAACCTCATTATAGGCTTCCCAAATTATAAATCATAAATCCATGCAATCCATTTAAAAGATAATATGGTTGATGAGCAATCATCCTGTGTATGTTGACTTGTTATACTACTCACATGTTCTTATGTTACAATGGCATTCTGTGTGCATACTTTCATGCTAACAAGCTCAAAATTAACTAACTCTTGCACTAAGAAGGAAAATTTGAAACCAATAACTACTATTTAAATTAAATGAAGGGTGAAATTATCCAAAATTGTGAAATTTTCACATTAATAAGTGTTAATAGTGACCAATAATGATGAATTATGGGAAATGGGGTGAAACTAGCTACACATGATATAAATATTGCACTAAAATGTCTAATTATGAAAAATAAAGACAAAGAAATGTCAAAGAATGATGAAATTATCTAAAAATAAATAATAATTTTACTAATAAGGATTTATTCATCTTGGTAATGAATAATTATTAGAATTTAGGTGTGATTATCTAAAAAATCAACTAAACTATTATACTAGTAACAACCAATTTTAACAATTAAGGTTAATGAAGGGTGAAATTACTCCCAATTTACTAAAATTTTTCAATAATTAGGGATAATTATGACTATTAATTATGACTTATGGATAATTGAGGTGATTATACCCAATTCAACTAACATTTTCACTAATAGGTGGAATAAGATGAATAATGATCAATTAAGTTCAATGAAGTGTCTAGTTAACCCAAAATCAACTAATTTTCACACTAGTAAGGCCTAATTGATGGTAATAATGGAACATAATGGATAAATGAATGTAATTATTCATAAATCAACTAAACATTAACCCCAATAATGGATAATTAAGAGAAAGAATGACATGTTAAGGTTACAGAAGGATGTGATGCCTAGATCAACCAATGTTTGAACTAATAAAGGATAATTGTAACCAATAATTACCAATTAGTGGAAATTGAATGTGATTATCCTAAAAGTGAACAAATATTATAGTAAGAATGGAAAATTAGGACTAACAATGAAAATTTAAGGTCAATATAGAGTGAGAATAGGCCAAAATAGACCAATGTTTATGCGAATAAGGTATACTTATGACAAATTATTATTGTTTGGGTGTGATTAACCAAAAATATAAAACATTATGAAAAAATAAAGGCTATCTTAGACCAATATCAATCATTAATGTCAATAGAAGGTGAGGTTATCCAAATTTAGATGATTTTTTTCACTAATATTACCTAATTATGACAAATATTGACCAATTAGGACCAAGTTGTTTAAATAATCCTTAAAATAACCTAATTTTTCTCTAATAGAGGAGAATTGGCACTAATAACTACTAATTGAGGTTAATTAATATTTTTATTGTCTCCAAATCAAAAAATATTTAAAATAAGTACTAATCATGACCAATAATAATTAGTTAGTGTTGATCAAGTGTGATTAGCCCAAATCAACTAACTCCTACACCAAGTTACTAGAAATTGTGACAAATAATGATAAATTATAAATATTTAAGGTTAGTTAATGGATTTTTTATTTAATAATGGATAAATTAAAATAATTATGAATAATTACAATCAATTATATTTTTATCCACAAATTGGCTTCATTTATTTGATCACTCCCAATTAGGGCCTTGGTTTGTCAAAATTAGTCTAATAACAACATACGAAAAGTTAAAAGTAATAAAAAATAGGTATTAACTATGTATATATCCCAAAATAAAAATTCATTCCTCTAAACAATCCTCAATAGGACCTTGTTTTGAAAATTTTGGACAAATAAAAAATTATATATATAGAATAATGATAAAAGAGGGTTAATTTTATGCATAAGCAATAAGCTTCATTCATTCCTCATATCGCTCCTCATTAAGGCCTAAGTTTATGAAATTTAATCTAATAATGATCTAAAAACAGAAAAATGTTGATAAATGAGAGTCAATTACATGGTCAAATTACCCATAAACATCCTTAATTACTCTAATCACTCCTAATTAGGATATTGGTTTATGAAAATCAATCTATAATGATTTAATAGACACCAAGCAATAATAATCATGTGTAAAAATTTTACATCTAGCCACAAATAATCTTCCATTACTTTTATCAATCCTCATTAGGGCCTTAGTTTTCATTTTTGGTCCAATAAAGACCTAGGACCATTAAATACAAAGAAATATAGGTCAATTATGCGGGCATAAAACAAACCATACTTCATTTATCACATTCCTCCTCATTAGGACCTTATTTTGTGAATCAATGTGCAATAATGATCTAAAAACACAAAATAATCAATAAAGAGAGTAAATTATATGTGCATTACTAAAAAATAACCTTAATTTCTCCAATCACTCTCAATTAGAGTCTTGGTATTCCAATTTCAACCTATTAACAACCTATCAAAGAATGATAATAATTAGTTAATTTTGTGTGCTTATTTTCAAATGGGTCTTCATCACTTGGATACCTTTTAATTATGTTATTGGTTAGTAAAATTCATCCTAATAATGACTTATAAACCCCAAATAATAAACAAGTGCCAATCATGTATTTGTAGTCATAAATTGCCTTTCATTGCTATGAACACACCTCACTGGGCCTTATTTTCCAAAATCCTTTTTGTAACAATATAATAACATGGCAATGAATAACAAGGGTAAATTATGTGTGCATAGTCCCAAAACATCCTTCATTTATCCATTTTTTTCTTAATTATCCCTTATAAGGATAAACATTTTTGGATATTAGGATATTTTCACCCTAAATTAACCTCAATTTTCATTGTTTCTCTCAATTAACCAATATTAATACAAGAGTTGGTTGATTTCAAGTTAATCTCAACTAGTTTCCCCTAATTAGTAATCATTAGTCACATTTATCCATTATCATTTTAAACACTATTTGATATAGGTCTTGTACCCTCTGTTGATCTTAATTGGTCATTTTTGTCATAATATGTCACAATCAACCATTCTAAGTGCAAACGCTAGCCAATTTGTGAATAATTACACATAATTCTCCCTCATTATTTATTATTAGTATCAATTAGACCTTATGAGTAAACATTGGTTAATTGAGGTAATTACACCCTTAATTAACCTTAATTGGTCATTAATCTTCAAAATTATACCTTATTAACATAATCATTGGTCTATTTGGGGATAATTCCACCCTTACATTCTCCACATGATTGTGTACAACACACTTCATCTATTGGATATAGTTCCAAATGTACAACTTTTCTCCTTGAAAAACTTACAATGAAATATTGGTAGTTATATCCATATTTGAAATCTAAAGTTGAAAAAAATTAAGAGAAAGGAAGGATTACATATTTATGTGATTAAACCATGTTGATTTATAACTTATTGGAGATAATTCTTCCTTTTTGAAGAATTAGGGAATTTTACTTCACTAAAGAAACACATGGATATTTGGGGTGATTGTGCCCTAATGTTTTTTAAATATTCAATCCCTTGGGTTGGGAAGATAAATGCCCCAACCCTCATAAATATGGAGTAGTGTTAAGACCTTTAAGAATTATTGAACCTAAACTACACTAACTCAAATAACTAGTCTATCTCTTTGAACCTTAAGATAGTAAAGTGGGAACCACCTAAACGGTTATATATGGGTAATTTCATGTATATTTACCATAACTAAGCTTCAATGTACATTATCTCAAAAATAATGAATCAACTACTACAAACAAACTTATAGAGTCAAGTTTTGTCACTACCCAATGTCATTGAATTGTGTTTTATAAATTATCAACTATAATAATGCTCAATGCAAAAAATGTGAATGTGCATAAATAAATATCATGCCTTACTAAATATGTGCCAAATATAAACTATCATAGTGTAAATGTCTATGACCAAGTATATGCCTCACTAAATTTATGCCAACTTATATAGAATTTTGTACATTTATATGCTAAATCTAATAACCTGTATCTCAAATGCATATGTATGTTAAAACTTAAAAAAATTATTCCTATAAACCATGTGAAGCTTCATGGTATATGCACTCAAGTGTGTTTAATTCTATAACCTATAACTCATGTATCTATAATGTGAGTTAATATGCATGTAATATGCCCCAAAAATTTGTATCAATGTGTGAATATATGTCACATATCTAAACCATAATGATGTATAAATCACTCTAAATCTCTAAAATATGCATGTTAAAACCTAAGCCTCACTAAATGGTTATATATGGGTAATTTCATGTATATTTACCATCACTAAGCTTCAATGTACATTATTTCAAAAATAATGAATGAACTACTACAAACAAACTTATAGATTCAAGTTTTCTCACTACCTAGTGCCATTGAATTGTGTTTTATAAATTATCAACTGTAATAATACTCAATGCAAAAATTGTGAATGTGCATGAATAAATATCATGCCTTACTAAATATTTGCCAAATACAAACTATCATAGTGTAAATGTACGGGACCAAGTATATGCCTCACTAAATTTATGCCAACTTATATAGAATTTTGTACATTTATATGCTAAATATAAGAACCTGTATCTCAAATGTATATGTATGTTAAAACCTACAAAAATTATTCCTATAAACCATGTGTAGCTTCATGGTATATGCACTCAAGTGTATCTAACTATATAAGCTATAACTCATGTATCTATAATGTGATTTAATATGCATGGAATATGCCCTAAAAAATTGTATCAATGTGTGAGTATATGTCACATATCTAAACCATAATGATGTCTAAATCACTCTAAATCTCTAAAATGTGTATTTTGTACCCAAAACATAGTTTTTATAGTCATGGATGCTTTCGTCTCTATGAAAAGACCACTAATACTCCCCCATTTTGAGATTAGGGGTGTAGCCTAAGTCACTCATCTCAAAAGGAGAGTTAATTACATCATGTCATGTATAAATATGTAATCATGTATAATCATGTCAACTTGTGGAGAGTATGTAATCATACTAATTTATATGTCATCAAATCATGTTAGTATATATAATGCATGGCATATAAGTGTCATGTTAAGATATATGTATCAATTTGGCATGTTTTAATAAACACCATTAATATAATAACTTAATAAACATACACAATAAAGAGGTGCATGATGTAAAATATGGCACCACATGAAAAGGTTAAGTGAATGTTATGTATCAATACAATTGAAAACTCATAAATGTTAGCAAGCTCTATAATCTCAACATGCTCAAAATAAAATCCTATATTAATCCAATCATAATCACATAATATCACACATAAGGATAAGATCCATAAACAAGGGACATAAATATGTCACAATAAACAAGGCCAAAGGACAAAAACAAGGGAAATGTATATTTCACAAAAATAAAATCAAGGGCTTGCACACAAGGGACATAAATATGTAACAACAAACATGGCCAAGTGTTGCACATAATAGATAAGTAATTAATAGATTATCATGCAAGAGTAACAATATCAATGAAGAATAGAACAAGTGAAAATTAGTCTACACTATCCATATATCAATGTCACATCATAGTAAGGTAGCATATCCATGTAGCATTGTGTAAGATATGAGTAACTATCAAGACATGTATAAGTAATCTAGATAGCTCAACATGGTAAGAGGTCATAGAAAGATATAATATGTGATAAAGTGACCTGTATAATTATATGCCCCAACATTTTCATGGCCACTAAGTATAGAAAATTACAACATTTGTATATCCATGTATGATATGTACATCCAGTATCGTACTCATATATCATCGAATACATGTATGTATGAAAAAGAATATGCCACTTACCAAAAATGTGATAAATAACATATTTAATAGTTTAATATATTAATCATGTCATGTTTAGGTCTTTATTTACTTTTTAAAATATTTTAATGTTTATTTTTTTTTGTAATTATTTAATTTTTCACATATGCGTCAATCCTAAGAAGTTAGTTTGATGTAGGAGCATCCAAGGGTTCATAAAATCTTGCTTCAACAAAAAAAAGTGGCATGTGTTATCTTAGGTTTATTTTGTATTGTGTTTTTGGGCATGTTTTAATTATCTTGTGAACCTCCAATAATTATGTTCTAAATGTACTACTTTACTTTAGGATAGAACATAGATATTATTTATGCTTATGTTTGTCTGCATCATCTCTTTAGTATGTGAAACTTATAAATATGGTTATAAAATTCAATAAAAATTGGAATGATAATTTTTTTGAGTTAATATTAAGTGACAATTCAAATATATGGATCAAATTTCAGCTAATTTGGTGTTATAGTGCTAATGTATTGTAAGTTTTTTGGCATTTATCATTTAGTATGTTATGTCACTTGACAATTAGGGATTCAGTAGTTTAGTTATTCAATGCTATAGTAAAATAAAAGGATAAATTTTGTGAGGTAATAGTACCTAATAATTATAATATTTGAATCAAATTTTAGATCATTTGGAATTACAACACTAAAGTTATGACAATTTTAAAAATTGTTGTTTGGTTTAAAATGTCACCAAGCAACTAGGAGACTGTAGAGTGGTTATTCAACATAGTAGTACACGTGTATATTATAATTCTTGTGGATGGAATTTTATATTCCACCTTGGGTTCCAATTTTCTTAGTAAAAGAAGTTCCAACATTATTTTTTTAAAGTTATGTCTGACTGTCTTTGTTTTATGACATGTGGAAGGAGTTATTATGGATAGTTTGGTGTTAAATCTCAAAAATTGAAATTTTCCAAAATCTTATACATTATGTTGGGATCAAGGAAGTTGAATGGAAAAAATTTAAAGCTTGGGTTGTTATAATGATACTAAAAAGAGGGATGGAAGTCATTTTTGGAGAGAAAGTTAGAGAGGACCAAAACTCTCCAAAACCATAACAAAGAATTATTCTAGTACATGAGGGATTGTATGAGAGTTTAAATATTGTTATTGAATTTTAATAATCCTATAAATGTAAGTTTGTGTGTGTGTTTTAGAGTGTGAGTGTAAATTATGTTCTTTTTAACAAGTTTTAAATGCAATAAAGATGATGTGTTAAATTATTCAACTCTGAGTAATGTGCTCATGTGTGTTCAACATGAGTGAGTGTCCAACCCAAGTAACATAGAGATAAAGGTAGTCCTTAAGTGTAACCCTTATTTTTTATTACACTAATTGGTATCATAAAAATGTATTTCCTTTCTGGGTGAGTGTTTGAATCTCTTGTATGCTTTAGTTTTAGGCTATGAAAAAGAATTTTTCTTGAATCTATTTTTAAGTTGTGAAAAATAAGTTTTAATGTGAGAGAGGATAAGTTTGTTGTAAGTGTGAAATAAGTACTAAAAGTGAGGAAGCGTGAGAGGCTATTTTTTGAGTCTATTTCATTTTTTTAAAGATGAAGTTTCTAGTTGAAGAGACATGACACACAAAGGAGGAAGAGCACTAAAGTTAGAAGATTTGACAAAGATGGTGAAGGCATTCTAAGAAAGATTTGAAATGATAAAGATGGATACACAAAGTGTATATTTTGTAACTATAAGTGAAGAGGAAGAATAAGAGATGATTATGGGTTTATTATCCTTAAAATAAATCTTATATTCTTTGGAGAGAATTCAAGCAAGTGAATGGAAATATCTCAACAAAAGAAATAGACCAACAGAGGTCATGGAGAAGAAAAATTGTAAGTCTACTTGTGATATTGATTTTTTATGTGGTAAAGAGAGTTATGATAAGATCATGATCTGGGTATTGTATTTAGAAATATGTTTTGAAGATGGTAATATGTAATACCCCATGAGGGTAAATGCTAAAATTAATAAACTATGTGGAAGTCCAACTATATATTGGGGAGATACCCAAGTAAGGAGACAAATAAAAATAAAGAATAAGGTAAGTGGATAGGAACATATGTTTCAAAATTTATGGGTCATTTTCCCCACCCAAAATTAAAAAAAAATGTGGTTTATGAAGCTTCATGTGTTGAAGCTTGAAAGATAATTAAAGAATAAGATTGTGATGGAAGGCAATATAAGAGCGAATCATGTGAGCATCTCAAGTCTTATTTATAAAATATTAAGGAGAAGGATATGAATGCGGAAAATGAGTTTTTATTTAAAGACAAAAAGAGATTGAGGTTTCCATGCGAGAATCTCAAATCTGATTTTTAGAACAAGGAGAAATAGGATTATGAGCAGCCCATATAGGAAGTAATCCTCGTGCAAGAGGATATGGTAGTGATAGTTGATAAATAGAAATAAAGTGACCTATTATTTTATGATGGGAAGGATTTTTTTATATCCCATAAGAGGGAATAATCATAATCATCTTTGGAAAATGAAGCCAATACATTTTTCTTTTCTCTTTTGGAGAATAGAAGAGTTAAGAACAACCAAGGAAATAGACATGTTTCTTTGAAGAAAGACATAAAGGTGAATGAATAAGGCCATTGTGAGGATTTTTATGTTTACATGAAGGGAATAATAGAGATGGTTTATGTTCAAGATAATGCACACAAGGATATTATGGTTGAAGATCATCCATTCAAAGGAGAATAAAATAGACATAAGAATTAGAAGATGAAAACAATAGAGGTTTCTAACAATGGGCCTTTGGGAGTTTATCATGAGATAGAAAGTTGTGAGGAGAATGTGAGCATTATATAAGACTTATAAAACATGTCCTTGAAGTGTGATGAAGAGATGAAAGAAGTGATTGTGAGAACTTTGGATTCCCTTTATGTGTTTTTCAATGTGAAATTCTAATAAATAATGAGATGGGGATGGTGGAATTGGTTCTACCAAGAAATTTGAATGATTATAGTGGTATGGAACTTGTGGGAGTAGAGAAAATAGATGTTGGAGGATATAATCTTACTAGTCAAGGTATGCATTAACTTCATATGGATAAGGAGAGTGTAATTTTATTTTCACATGATATGGAGGAGAAAAAAATGATATAGTAATCATCTTAGAGCTAATACAAAGAGGATAAGAAGTGAAGAATATTTATCACAAGAATAACTAAGTACTATTCTAAGGAGTAGATAGAGATGAAGAGGTTTTGAGGATCCTAGGCTTGGTGAAAATCAAGTTAATATTATGAATATGTAGGAAGCACCTAGGGGTAATGTAAAGTCTCATATTTGAAAATTAAAGTATGGCTATAGCTAGTGTGTAGGTGAAAAAATATAAATAGAGTCATTTAAATAGGCATTCCAAGGTGAAGAGGTGACACTAGAAGTGCAAAATTATTAACTCAATAAAGAAAGTATGGAGGAGTACCTTATTTTTATATCATTCAGAGCATGTGAAGAAGATGTGAATAAATAAGAAGAGTCCTTTAATAATATTATGAATGAAGAAGATGAAAGTGAGGTGGTAGTGGCAAGGAGAAAAGTAGATAAGGAGATGGAATCCATGATATAAGAGGAGATACAAATTGTGAATTTTGACCTACAAAGTTAAAAAATCTAAGAAGGATTTAAGAGGAGGTGGTTGATTAATGATGGGTTCAAACCCACAAGGGAGAGTAAGATGCAAAAATAAGCATCTTGGTGGAGGTGGTTAAACAAAGTTGGGTTTATCCCATTAGAGGGTGGAGATTAAATAGGATATGCCTTTGGTGGAGAAGGATGGACTATGGTGGGTTTAGTCCCATAAAGGAAGGAAACTATGGTGGCTATAATCCCATAAAAGGAGGAGTGAGAGAGAGGTAAATAAAAGAGGAGGATTGAATTATAACCATCAAGATGGAGCGAGAAATAGAAGATAAAAAACAAAAAATAGCTAAATCACTTGGTGTGATTTTTTATTTGATAAGGTAAACCCAAATTTTACAGGGACCTGGAACCACAAGAGTGAAATACAAAAGTTCAAACATGCCCTTCATGGCTAAACGAGAAAAAATAAGTACTATAGACTAGAGCAAAACAAAACTAGAAATATAAAATTAACCAAATTATGTGGAGGGACCCTCCTAGGTGTCATAATTAGTAGAAATTTCCTTTATCAAAATGTTAGGTTTGTCTTTTAAAACCTTGGCTCAAGTGCAATTCTTGGGGCCTTCAGTGGGTTCCCTAAAGAAAATCATCCTAGGCTGCTTCCTGCCTTTTACCTTGAAGGGGGTTTGCTTTGGGGGGAACCCAAGGGAATTTCAAGACATAGAGGGATTTAAAAGTAAGGGATTAGGGAGGGGGTTGGGTAGAATGCACAAAAGACTAAATAGTGGCCTTTGTTACTCAATGAAGTTTGTTCTAGTCCTGTATTATATTTGCTAATCTGAATTCCACCTATTGAACCTTTCAATTGAAATTTTTTAGCATTTGTTTAATTTTCTCAAATTCCTCTATTATAATGGCCTTACCCTTCTATTCAAAGGTGGTGGAAGACGCAATTTTGATGGTTTTGGGCTTGGGAATGAACATCAACTTAAGTGGGAGGTTGTCAAGTTGGGATTTGGATAAGCTATTTTAGGGGATCATTTAGGAGGTGGGTGGGATCCCTCTTTAGGATCTTCCTCTAGGTAATCCTCCTCAAAAGATGATCCTCCTAGAGGAACCTTTCAACCAAGAAGGGTCTATCCATGCTTTACAAATAGAAGGATAAGACCTTGATGGAGAATGGGGTTAGTGTCATTAACCTAATGGATTAGGGCAATGCTTTCCAAAGACATGAGAAGGAAATAAGGGAGGCTAATTTTAAAAATAATGAAATGATTAAGCAACAAGAAATGGTGTAATAAAATTAGGTTTACTTGCCTTTCAGATTCATGTACCTCATGACCTAAAGGTAGATGTTAGGCCAGTATCATGATGGGTTAGTGTGAGGAAAACCCTTCTTCATAGTTTGCTCAAAGTCATTAGTTTGAAAGAAAAGCTACAGGGATTGTTGTTTCTTAGACTAGTCTTTGAATTCTTTAGCATCAACACAAGACATACCCATGGCATTACTAATAAACTATTCAGAGACGTTTATGTAAATGCCTTGCATAGTGATCTTCTGCTTTGTCCATGTAGTGATGAAATCTTAGAACACCATGGCATTGTGTTTGGTAATGCACTCCATAAACTCAGTAAGCCTCCCCTTCTTAAGTTTTTTCTAGACATTTTTCTACTCTTGAACCAACTAAGAGTTTTAGACGTAATCTAAATGGCTAGGGCTTAAATGAAATGGAAATCCTACCAAAGCAACATTAACATAAATTCACCCCCTTACCTTGAAATTAATGTAAATCTATATGATCATGATTAGGCCCATCGAGTTGAGGGGTTACATGTGTGAGGAGATAATGATTTAAAGTTGCATATGTACCTTCCACATGTATGACACTATACACCTTAGGAGGGATGTTTCCTTCATCATAATAGTTAGTTAAGAGTTGGAGTTCCACTCTAGTGTTTTCAAGGAGGTTGGCCACCCCATTTCCTTCCCTATAGGTGTGAGTTGGACTTGTGGTATGGTTTGTATAATCTTCTTCACATCATCAATGAGCTCCTTAATAGTCTATGAAGGATTAACTTTTCCTTCCAAGGAATTTAGGATGTTGATCAAATCCCCCTTTATAATTATTCTACTCTATTTGATACTCTACACAATCCAAATGCCCTATAGGCCTATTTTGGCTTCAACTAGATGGTTTGTTTGCTTGCCCATGGAACCTACATAAGTTGCAAGCATATCCCCTTTAGAATTTCTTATGATGTCTCCACTACCTATAGGCCCTAGGTTTCCTTTTGAGGCCCCATCCAAATTATGTTTTACCCACCCCTCAAGGTGGGCCTTCCATTTAGTTTTTTTATGAATTAAGTCTTTTGTGGAAGAACAAATAACTTGTTATAGGTCCCAGTTATTAAGAATGAACTGGGTTGAAAGGTGGGCTAGCTCCTTATCTTTGGGATGGAAAGCCTTCCAATTTTTAGAAATGTCCTAATAAAGCTAGGGGAATATGCTCTTTAGTTGATGCCTTTTATTTTGAAATAAGCTATCATTGTGAATTTTCCAAATACACCAGAACCAATGAGAGAGGGCAAGGCACCAAAGGAAATTTAGAGAAGGAATGTTCCATGGCAGGTTCCATTGTAGAATGAGGTCCAAAATACTATTGGGTTTAACCCAAGCCATGTTTAGGTGATTGAGAAGCCCCTTAAATAATGAAAATTTGAGGGGAAATTCCAAGAATAGGTGTTGAGTAGAGTCTTCTGCACTTTGACAGATTTGGCATCTATTTGGGGCAATTAGTCCCCTTTTGGCTAAGTTCTTTGTACTCAAATTTTTATACTACGCTAGTAGCCAATAGAAGCATTTGACCTTGGGGATTATATGATTTACCTAGAAAATTTTCCAATGATCCCAATTACTATCCAAATTGAGTTCAATGGCATGGCACGATGATGTTGAATATGTGCCATTATCTTCTGTTCTCTAGACAAAAAGATCCTCTTTCTAAATGGAGAGATGTGGCTATGATTTAAAGCCTAGTTGCTATGGGCCTGAACATAGTCATTGCACCTTAAACATGGTTCTCAAATTGTTGATCAGCCTATCAATATTAAAAGGTTTGTCAAGATGTTTCTAACCTAATATGAACTTAATAAGGTTAAAATTATCATTCAAATATTTCAACATGGCCATTTGAATTTCTATCAAGACCACTTGTAGGTGGCTATTGACTATATATATGGGCAGTGAGTATGAAATCAAGAAAAATATGGATGAAAGGTCTTACAAAAAACTCAAACTCAAAGCCCAACTTTAAAATACACAATTACCATCAAGGATAACTTTTAAAAAGTTCCAATACTTCTCATTCAATGTGAAAACCACTTTCACAAGTGAATAGAGTGGGCAAAGGTATCTTATGACTATTCAATTATACCTTTTCCCATAAAATCATAGTTTGTACTATTATTTGACTTGTATGTGCATTTATGAATTTGAAAAATAATTAATTATAAAATCATAGTCAAAACTATGAAATCATTTCTGCTATGTTTCTATATGTTTTATTAGGTTTCAATAGAAATTATGAAAATGTTATGAATTTGCAACTGTGAATTCTTCTAGAAATAGTGAAATCAATGAGAACTGTGAATTCATTAAAGATAACTACAAAATCAACCAAAGTAGTTGTGGAATCATTTAGAAACTGCCAAATTTCATTGTAAGGTTTTTTGTGTTTTCTACTTTATGTGTTTTTTATTTACCTTCAATTTTGTAGTTTGCACTTGATTGTGTAACTGAAAAATCATCATAGAGAGTAGTTTTTCATAGTTTTTTGAGCTAATTTGCTAACTTGCAGGATAGCTTAAGATTATTCCAAGGGAAGATCATTTTTGGGTAAGACATTCTAACATTTAGTTCTTTCTCTGATTTTCTAGTAATCCTTAATCTTGGAACCCAATCTCTATTTGATCTATCCATACCATCTGGTCCATGTCTCTTGGGCTGAGAGGGGAGTGGGGGATATCCATGCATCTTCCCAAAAATCAATTTTCTCACCATTATAGATTTTTCATAAGATGCCCCTTTTTAGAAGGTCTTTGTAGTTGGATATAGCCTTCCAAAAGGTGGAGCTACTTTTGGGGCCCTCTTCCCATAGGAATTCATCTTCTTCCCCTTCTTTCAGGTATTTAACCTTAAGGATTCTTTTCCATTCAACATTCTCCTTCATTAGGCACTAGCCCATTTTAGCTAATAAAGCTATGTTCATAGTATTTATGCTTCTCAGCCTGAGACCTTCGTTAGCTTTGGGGAGGTAAACTTTTTCCTAGGAAACTAGATTGAATTTGAAACTTTCTTCAGTGCCTATCCATATAAAGTTTTCTTGAATTTTCTAATTTTTGGAGGCCACAATGGATGGTATTTTGAAGATTAACATAAGGTAGATAGGAATGTTCTGAATTGAGGCCTTGAGTAGCTGATATTTCCATACCTAAGTAAGGAGGTGACCCTTCTAGGCCACTAATTTCCTTCAAATATGATCAATCAGAGGATTCTAAAGTTGGGATTCCATTCTACCAGCAAAAAGGGGAATGCCCAGGTGATTAGCTATAAAGTTACCAACTTGGAAATTTACAATTATAGCAATACTTCTCTATTGAGAGGGAGGTGTTTTGATAAATAATAAGTTTTTTTTTTTAATTTGATGCATTTATTGTACACTTTTTCATAATTTTTAAGGATACATTTGAGCCTCTTGGCTTCCCTAGTCAAGGAATCTCCTAAAATAATAGTGTCATTAATGAATTGTTGGTGAGTGATAAGATTCATATTATGGGCCACCAAAACCCACTTTATCAGACCCTAGCTATAGGCACGTCTCAAACTTCTTCCCAAAGTTTCATCTAAGATTATGAAGAGGTATGGAGAGAGGGGGTATCCCTATATTAAACCTATTGAGGCATGGAAAAAATCTTTAGGGACCCCATTTATAATGATGGAGTACTTAGTGTGTTAGAAGGGAATGCCATGGGAATTATGCTACATGGTTAAAAGAGTGTTTTCACCAATTAATCCATCCATGTGAGGAGGATCTCACATTTTAAAACCTTGGGTTTTTATGTTAGAGCATACAAAGGGTCATGAAATCTTACATCAACCAAAAAAGATTGGCATGTGTTATCTTAGGTTTTCTATTTGTGTTGTGTCTATTGCCTTATTGAAATGAGCTTTTGAAACTCTAAGAATTATGTTTTAAAAGTATTTTTTTGCCATCGGATAGAGTAGAAATCTTAATTATATTTATATCTATTTACATCATATCTTTAGTCTATAACACTTGGCAAGATGGTTCATAAATGCCATATAAAATTATAATGATAAATTTAGTGAAGTTATAGTACTTTAAAATTAAAATCTATGTCAAATTTTAGCTAAATTTAATTTATAACACTAGTGTACTATAAGTTTTGGCATTTTTCACTCAACCTTTTATGTCACTTAAGCATCAAGGACTTGATAGTTTAGATTTTTTATGTTGTATCAAAGTGGAAGGATAAATTTAGTGAGATCATATTAACTAATAATTAAAAGTTTCCCATCAAATTTTATATCATTTAAAATTACAACTCTAAATTTATAATAGCTTTTACAACTATGATTTGGCCTAAAATGTCACTTGACCATCTATGAGTCTAGAGAGTGGTTCGTCAACACATTAACACATGTAAATAATTATTTTAGTGATTATTGGTTTTTTATTATTCATCCCATTTTGTCAAGCTTAAAATTTTGTGGATATATAGCATTATTTTTTATATTTATGTGTGACTGGCTTTGTTTTGTGATGCATGGAAGGAATCATTACAGACAGTTCAATGTTTAATCCCAAAAATTTAAAGTCACCAAACTCTTATATGTTATTTTGAGACAAAATAATTTGAAGAGACACCCCATGAATCTTGGTATGTCATATGGATTCTTAAAATGGAGAGGGAATTTAGTTTTAAAGAGTAAGTTAGAGAGGAACATAACCTTCCAAGAGCATAATAGATAATTATTCCAAATTATGAGGGAGTATATGTTAGTCTGAATATTATTCATGCATTGTAGTAAATATATCAAGGAAGCTGTGTGTGTGTTTTTGAGTGTGAGTGTGCATTATATTCTTTTTAAAATAAAATTTAATGCAATAAACATGATGTGTTAAATGATTCAAGTCTAAGTAATGTGATAATGTGTGTCCATGAATAAGTGTCTGACCCAAGCAACATATAGATAAAGGTGATCCTCAAGTGGACTCCTCTTTTTTATTATATTAATTGGTATTAAAGTAAGGTATTTCCTTACTGGGTGTGTGTGAGAGGCTCTTGTATAAGCCAATTATAGGTTGTGAAAAATAATTTTGCTTGAATCTATTTACAAGTTGTGATAAAGAATCTTGCATGTGAGAGAGGATGAGTTTATTTTAGGTGTGAAATAAGTCCTAAAAGTGTTGAGGAAGTGTGAGAGGCTCTTTTTTTAGTCTATTTTAGGTTGTGAAAGATAATATAGTTGGTTGAGGAGATATGTCACACAAAGAAGGAAGATAACTATAGGTATAAGACTTGACATATATGGTGAATGAATTCCATAAAAAAATAGAAATTATGGAGATGACTGCACAAAATGAAGATATTATAGCTGTAAGTGAAGAGGATGAAGAAGATATGATGATGGGTTCTTTGTCCCTACAATCAAGGTTAATTTCTTTAAATATAATTGAAGTAAGTGAAAGAAAATAACTCAGTAGAAGAAATAGACCAATAGAGCTCAGGGTGACAGAAAGAGGTAAGTCTACTTGTGATATTGATCTGTTATATGGTAAAGAGAGCCCTAATGAGATCATGAAATGGGTAATGGGGATAGAAATGGATTTTGAATATGATAAAATGGAAGAACCCATGAGGGTAAAAGATGTAATTAAGGGATTATGTGGAAGTGTAGTTATATATTGGAGAGATTTACAAGAAAGGAGACAAAGAAAAATAAAGAAGAAAGTGAGTGGATGGGAACATATGGTTTCCAAATTGATGGGTCATTTTATGCACCCAAAATTTTAATTATATTTTTTGGTGAAGCTTTAGGTATTGAGGCTTGAGAGATAATAAAAGAATAAGGTGAGTGAATGGAAACATATAGTTTCTAAATTTATGGGTGATTTTGTGCACCCAAAGATTCATGTGTTGAAGCTTCAAAGAGAAGAGAATAATAAAATTTCCATGAAAATAAAATATGAGTGATAAGTTTCCAAGTGAGAAGCTCAAGTTTACTTTGATAAGTAGAAAGGAGAAGGATATGAATGAGGATAATGATGTTATCTTTAAATACAACAATAAAGTGAGGTTTCTATGTGAGAATAACTTTTTTTTTTTGAAAAATAGCAAGGATAAAAAGGTTTATGACCATCCCATAGAGGAAGTAATCCTCATGTAATAGGCTATGTCAATCATGGTTGTTGAACTAGAATAAAGAGACCCATTATTTTATGATGGGAAGGAGTTTGTGGTATTAAAAAAGTAAGAATAATCAAAATCATCCTTGGTGAATGAATCCAATGCATTTGTATTTTCTCTTTTACAAGGTAGAAGGGTTAACGACAACTAAGGAAATATACATGTTTATTTGAAGAAAGAAATAGAGGTGACTGAAGAAGGTGGCCATTAGGAGCTTCAATTTTCCATGAAGGAAATAATAGATATGGTTTATGTTCAAGTTAATACACATAAGGAGATTATGGTTTAATACTATCCATTTAAAGGAGAATAAAAAATTAATAATAATGAGAAGATGAAAACCATATAGGATGTTGAAAATATGCCTTTGACAGTCCATCATGAGAGATAAATCTATGAGGAGAATGTGATCAACAGAGAAGAGTTGGACAACATGTCCTTAAATTTTGATGAAGAGTTAGAATAATTGATTATGAAAACTCTGGATTCCCTTAATGTTTTTTTTTCAATGTGCAAGTCCATAAAAGAAGGATATGGAGATTATGTAAATGGTTCTACCAAGAATATTGAAGGATTCCATTGTCATGGCACATGTGGGAGTAGAACACATATATGTTGGAGGGAAGACTCTTATGATTAATTTTTCTCATATGGACAATAAAAGTGTATGTTTATTTACACATGATATGGAGGAAATGAAATAAGGATATAAAAATCAGCCTAGAGCCGATATAAAGAGGATGAGAAGTGAAAGTATTTGTCAAAAGAATAACTGAGTAATGTTTTAAGGAGAAGGTAGAGTGGAAGAGGCTTTGAGGTGACCAAGGTTGGTAAAAATCAAGCCAATATTGTGAATATGGAGGAAGAACCTTGGGGAGTGTAAAGTTTCATATTTTTAAACTAATTTATGACTATAGCCAGTGTGCATGTGAAAAAATGGAGATAAAAGAGGAATTCAAAGAGGCCTTCCAAAGTGAAAAGGTGAAAACAAAAGTATAAAATTATGCACTCAATAAATAAATTATGGAGGAGTAATTCATTTGCATATCATTGAAATCATGTGAATAAAAATTGAACAATTAATAATATTCCTTTAAGACTCTTATGAATTAAGAAGCCAAAATTGAGGTGGTAGTGGCAAGTATAAAAGTAGAGAAGGATATGGTAACCATGAGAGAAGAGGAGATAAAAATAGAAAAGGGTGACATAATTAATAATCCAAAAATATGTTAGATAGTGAGTAAACATAGACAATAAGGTTATAGGATTCAGTGGTTAATTAGTAGTGGGTTTAAGCCCACAAGGGAGAGTAAAATGCAATAACAAGCATCTTGGTTGAGGTTGTTAGACAAAGGTGGGTTTCATCCCATAATAGGATGGAGATAAAAGAGGATAAGCCTTTGGTAAAGGAGGAAAAACTATGGTGAGTCTAATCCCATAAATGAAGGAGACTATAGTGGGTCTAACCCCACAAAGGAAGGAGGAGTGAGTAGAGGTAAATAAAAGAAGAGGAGTGAATTGAAACCAACAAGAGGGATATGGAAAGGGAAGAGAAATAATGAAAAATATATGAAGTATTAGTGTCTTGGAATGGAATTCCATGTCCATTATGCTTTATGGTCAAAATATTGGTTTTACTACTTATTCCATATATGTGAGTAGGAGCTCACATTTTAAAACCCTGGATGTCTAATGAAGGAGAATACAAGGGTTCATGAAATCTTACATCAACCAAAAATAGAGTGGTGTTTGTTATATTTATTTTCTTTGTTGTGTATGTGGCCTTATTGGTATGATCTTGTGAATTTCTAATAATGATTTTTTAAAATTATTCCTTTGCCTTGGGACAGAGGGGAGATCTTATGTATTTTTATCTATCTATGTCATATGTTTTATCTATGACACTTGGAAAGATGATTATTCAATGCCATAAAAAAAATGGAAGGATAAAATTAGTGAGCTCACATTACCTCAAAACTAAAATTTGTGTGTCAAATTTAAGTTAATTTTGAGTTACATCACTACTTTACTGCAAGTTTTGGCATATGTCATTTAGCTTGTTATGTCACTTGATCATTAGGGACTCAGGAGTTTATTTATTTAATGGTGTATAAATTTGGAAGGATAAAGTTAGTGAGGTCATATTACCTAATAATTACATGTTTTGCATCAAATTTTAGATCATTTGGAGTTATAATGCTAAAGTTATGATAGTGTTGAAAATTATCGTTTGGCCTAAAATGTCACTTGAACATCTAGGAGTTTGAATAGTGGTTATTCAACACAATATCACATGGGTAGATGATAATTTTTATGGTTTTTGGTGTTTTATTTTTCATATTACATGAGAATTTTCACATTGAGAGGAGGTCCAATGTTATTTTTTTATAGTTATGTGTGGTTATCCTTATTTTTTGATACATGGAAGGAACCAATAAAGATAGTTTGCCATTTATTCTTGAAAACCTAGAAGTTTCCAAACACTTTTACATTATGTTAATATCATTTAAGTTGAAGAGACACCCCATGCATCTTATAAATCATAGGTATATTTAAAAGAGAGGAAATTTAGTTTTGTAGAGCAATTTTGAGAGGAGCGAAACTCTCCAAGAGTATAACATATTATTTTTCCGATCTAAGATGAACTATATGAGAGTTTGAATATTAATAATGCATTATAATAATCCTATAATGTCAAGTGAGTGTGTTTTTTAGAGTGTAAATATGCATTATGTTCTTTTTAATATGTTTTTGAATGTAATAAATATGGTGTGTTAAATGAGGTAAGTTTGAATAATGTGTTAATATGTGTCCATGAGTGAGTGTCTAACCCAAATAACATAGAGATAAAGGTTGTCCTTAAGTGGACCCCACTTTGTGTTTTCATCATAGATAAAACACAAAGGCTTTTAAAATAGAATAATGGGAAATATTTGAACAATTTGCAACATGTATGAAGGCATAATGTGCACTAGATGTATTGTCATGGGTGTGTGAAGCAAGTGAAATAAAGTAATATGCCCACATTATATATGTGAATATAAATAATGTAGATCAAAATCATAAGTGGATGGTGAAGGGGGATGTGGAATAATGCATTTATGTATTTAAATAATATGTATCCAAATATGTGTGTGATCATATAGAGGTGATGTAAGCTGTAGAAAGAGAAAATATAAATATTCATCATGTAGTAATGAGAAAATAATATGCCAAAAAAATGTATACCAAGATGTATCTGTGGTGAAGGATGCATCATAGGATATATGTTATGGATCTTTGAATTAATAAGAAAGGACAAAATGAAAATAAATCTAGTTACTATAATAATGGTTAATACAAGATAATAATTACACATGTATGTGAAAGTATAAGAATGCAAAATTAAGAAATTTTGTTCAATGGATGATATACTAATGGACTAGAATGAATCTAACATGGTCCTTATGTCATTTGGTATTAATTTTTCCATCCATGTGGCATGATCATCAAATACAACTATTTGAATATATAAAAGAGTCATGTGCAATGTAATATCCATCATCACTATCATACTTGACCTCTCTCATTGTAATTTATTCAACCATAATGCCTATATTGTCTTTTATGTTCTCATAATATGTTTCTGTCATTTTTTAGATCATGTTTGGATGATGGGCAAATGTACTATTATCATATAAGAAAATAATGTTAGAATCAATGAGATATTTTATCTTGTGTTTAAACTTAAATATCCTATTTGTATAATGGTTCATGTATTGATGTTGTAGATACTAAAAAATTGCACACGACAGTTCTAGATGTTGAAACACCCCTAGATGCCCAACCTACCATTCACACCCTTTCAACCACAAACTTGAGTCGAAACACTCTTTGACCAACTCACCTTCTAACCCACCTTGACCAAACTTAACCCTTTGACCTTTGACCCTTCACCCTTCAACCCTTGACTGCCAATGGTCACTCTGACCATCGATAATTGGTACTCTAACTATCAACATTCAGCACCTAAACTTAATTGATATATGTATGAGGTAATGCATCAAAAATTGAATTAAAGTGGCAAGCCAACACATTATGAACATTAACTTCAGGAAACCAAACCTCCTATATAACCTTCTACCTCCATCTCTCTTTACCTATACAAGAAGGAGAGCATGGCCAAGAAAGGGATCGATGATATTTTGGATAAGGCCTCTTCATCAAGATTTTGTTTTTTAGGTATTCTTTCTAGCCAACCAACCAAAATAATAGAGACCTAACACTCTACCAAAAATGCTTTGAAACCATAGGCACCATTACTCTGCCAAAATTTGTCTAAGATTCACCAATGTCTTCAACCAACTTCAACAATCAAGCTAAGTATCTATCTCTTATCGGGATCAAAAATTATTTTTTTTTGTTTTATTCTTCAATTACTCCTAAACACCACCTTATGACCCCTTATAACCCTTAATTAGACCTCAAACCACCTATTGAACCCTTATATAACTTGTCCATAGTCAAACCAAAATCAAACCCTATCAACCAATAGTAACCACTGATAGTCGACACTCTAACTACTGACGGTCATCCCCTAACTATCAATAGTCACCCTAACCACCAATGGTCCCTATGTGGACCCAACCTAACCAAAACTAACAAGCACCAAATACCCACCAACCTTAACCAAAACCCTATTTTTTTAACCCTTTATCACCTATAAGACCATAAATAGCAACCTAGCCCTACCTGAACCATTCTCTGACCATTTAACATTTACCTTAATGTTATTTTGTTAGAACACTAACATTCATTTGAAAAGTATTTATTTCTTTAGATCTAGTACTTTTATGTTATGTAACCATTATTTTCAACATTAACTTGTATCAAAAGGTGGATTGACGACCTCCTAGATAGCTCACACTTCTTGGATCTAACTTGCTAGGCAATCCACCCATCTACCTAACTAATCAACCCTTTTCTAGTTTTCTCTTATTGTAGGTCATCTTCCCAAGATATAAAAGAGTATCTACAACCATCTAGATCATAAAGCGTACACCACATCCAAGTTATACTAACCTCTACCACTCTTTTAGTTTTACCTTTCTTATATAAATAGATAAAAAAGCAAAATTTGGTACAAACATTCTGACATTCCCGGTGGGACCTAGTTACATCTAATCCCCTTTTCTTCTTTATTATATGCTCATACAACAAAATTCAAAAATTCTTTTGGGTATAAAATCAATTGCATACATTGTTTTCTTGCATGTTTATCTCACTTAGTTAAATTAAAGCAAAGTAATTCAATCGTATCTTCACCTCTTTATCACACACATATCAAACCACTTACATCAATCAAACATCTTAACACCTAAAATAAGGACCGAATAGGGTTTCATCTCTTAATGGTAAACCTTTCTTCTTTGTCTATCCCACTTGGACTTCACTACCAAGAAGAGAAACCAAAAATCATCTCTCTGATTGAGTCTAAACTCTGGAAATTAGTATATACTGGCTAAGCACCCAACACCCTTATCACTGAAGTGTGTGAAGTGAGGGGGTAAGCCCCAACATCAATCCATGTAATGAATTTCAATACATATTTTAAGATCCATAACTAACCATAGACTTCTCTTCTAGTACCCACTCTATAATTTGAGTCTTCCAACATTCTTTATAACTTAAGGCATAAGCCAAAAGAGAGAATAAAAAGAATCCTAGGAGGTAAATTACTTTAGTGTGTGTTTTTCCTTTTTGAATTTTTATTATGTGCTCTTTATTTTGAGTTGTGAGAATCCTACCTTCCACCATCTTGCCTCCACTACCTTGTTTAATGGAAAACCAGCCTATATTCTCTCTTGGAGATACTAACTTTGCTAAGATATTAGAGAAAAACCATCTCACCTTAGAGTGATACCTTACATTATGAGCCACTTATGATCCTAACCTTACCTAGAACCAACCCGAACTCACCCAAAATCAATTAAACCCTACCTATCACCTATCAAACCTCAACTATAACCAACCAAAAAACTATTAACTACCACTTGAGATGGTTATAATGTTAATGGATCAAATAATCAAAGTAGAGTCATATATTTCTAGTACCCATGACCAATAAAACCTCACCTTAAACAAATAAAATATCAACTACAACAAACCAAAAACCTATCAATGACCATTTAACCATCATCATACCCAAATAACAACTCATCAAAACCAACTTAATAATTATCATAACCAACCTCAACTTCAACATATCCAACCTCATCAATTGTTGAGTCACCTATCCCAACCATCATATCAGCTACCCCAATCTGCTTTGAGGCAGACCTCTTTATCTCAACATCAATATTTTGTCTATTCTCTTTGCCATCTAACCAACAAATATAAAACCAACTTATCAACCTTACCTAACCTATCAAACCAACCCACCTTATCAACCTTACCCAAGAAATCAAACCCTCCTAAGCTATCAACTCAACCAAACCTATCAAACCAACTAACCTAATCAAACCAATTGATTAGCTCACAAACTCAAGAGTAATCCATCATTGAACCTCTTTTTTCACCCATTATTATGCACACCAATAACCAAATCACTCAATATAAATAGGTCCATCTATTATATTTGATTCTTAATCAACCTATAACTAAGGAAACCATAATCTAACCCTTAACCAAACCATTTATAAACCAAGTGAAACTTTCTCAGCTTTTATTCAAAATCATAATCAAGGAAACCAGCCCACCTCTTCCACTTACCCATGTGGAACCAACCAACCTACGTCTTCCACTTACCCATGTGGAACAAACCAATCAACCTTTTCCACTCACCCATGTGGAACCAACCAATCAACATTTTCCACTCACCCATGTGGAACCAACCAACCAACCTCTTCCACTTACCCATGTGGGACTAACCAACCTACCTCTTCTACCTAACCATGTGGAATAGACCAACCTACCTCTTCCACCTAAAAATTTTTTAAAACCTACCATCAACCCTATCTTACCAAGCATCAACCCAACCTTACGTACCATTAACCCAACCTTACCTAAAATCAACCTAACCTAATCTACCCTCAACCTAACCTAATCTACCCTCAACCTAACCTTACCTATAACCAAACCAACCTTACCTACACTAAACCTATCAAACTTACCCTAACCTACCTATGTCAGGTCCAATGGTGTTTTCCTAGCCTTGCTATAATAGAAGAAATCCCACTTGAACTACCACCTACAAACTTGACCTACTAACCCTTAATAATTAAGATCAAACAACCCCTTTTGGAAGGTGAATGAAGTCATCTTCACTCCTCCTAAACCTTCTTAATAACCAAAATATTCACCTTGGGATCATTTTCCCATCTTTGACCATCCATGGAAAGAGCAAACTAGGGGAACTTTCTCTCCATAAGGCTTTGACCATTTATCAACCCAACTAACACTTAGCATTTTTGCCTCAACCTATCAACCAAACAACCTTGAACTATTCGAGATTACCTTTCTCCTTCACCTAACCAAAATTATTATATAATTACCTTCTCCCCTACCTAGTGGAGTCACCTTCTCCACCAACCTACCTAGCCTTTAGAGACTACCCTTATCCACCTTATCAACCCAACCAACCATTTGTGCATTCTTAAGATCACACCCTACCTTGGATACTTAAGAACATGGTAACTAACCACCTTACCTTAACCATGAAACCATTAGAGATTACCCTTCTCCATTAACCAACCAACCAAATGACTTTAACCTTAGTCATTTTGGTCCACCTTTTTCATGTTTTGTATGATCACCAACCATTTAGGAGTCACCTTCTCCCCCACCATTAGAGATTACCCTTATCTACCAACCTATTTGGGAGTCACCTTGTCCCCCAACCTTTGGAGGGTACCTTCTCCATCAGCCTAACCTAAACCAAATGGTATACCAAATTAGGTCAACCCAATTGGGCACCACCCAACCTATTTGGGAGTCACCTTCTGCACTAAACTATTAGATATTACCCTTATGCCCCAAACTATCACCTAACCAACCTCATTTTTTTATCAATCCAAATCTTTTCCATGTCTAATCAAGTGTTAGAAAGTAACTAGGGGACATTTCTCTTGATTGACATCAACCATTTACACAAGCATGGATCTAGGGCATCTCAGAACCTCAACCTCTCTAATGATTTTGCATTTTCCCACCTATTATTTTGTTAAACCAAGTTCTTTGTTATCTTGTGTTTAACTTAAGCCCATCCCTTATTTTCAATCACCTTCATCTCTTTATTTTTAAGTACAATTGATTAAAAATAGGATCATGTAATGATCCATCACAAACTTAGCCTAATCCTGAACATGGATACCACAACTCTACCCATGACATGATCTTCATGGTACTTTCTAACATTTTTAGGATGGATTCCCATGGTCATTATCACTTAAACCACCTCTTTTACCCATCATAAAACCCCTTATGCTATGTTTGTTCCTCCACAAAGGAAAACCTTAGGCTTATATAGACAATCCATGCCTAAACCAACATATAAATAATTTGGGATACTAAAATATCACTTGGGTCAAGATCTCTAGCATGCAAACTGCTCCCTTGAAGGAAAGCTTCCCCAAAATAATCAAAATTGCTTGAAATTAAGGTAGATTTTTCCCTTGAAGTAAAACTATTAAACATGAACAAATCCAAACTTACACCACTCCTTTGAAGGATGGCTAAGTTAAACTTTGTTAAAAATAATAATTTGAAGCTTCTTGCATCGATTCTCTTCTCAAACATATCAAACTAAGAAATAATAGACCCTTTATAAAAATCAAACACCAATCAATCCCAAGAAAGTTGTAATCAACTTTCATAATAGCATCAGTAGACTTCCTACATCAATCAATCTACATCTAGTATACAATATGGACTTGTCTATCATAGTTCCTAGGTCATCTATAGAAGGGGAAAGCCATATCCATAATAAGGTTACCCTTCCTATCACCCACTACCTATCACCTACTACCTGTCATCCATCTCCCCTTTTGTCCTCCACAAATCAAGGGATTTTTTAGCTTACTTGACACCATGTAATCAAGCTACATTTTTTTTAACCATCAAACTAACAACAAAGTAAAAATATGACAAGGGTTTATGTTCATAATACTACCCATCTTGACATAATGGTCTTTTTCAATCAAAGCATTTAAGCCTCCTCCTTATACTTTCATGACCACTTAGGAAGATGTGTCTTCCCCCTTTTTGAGTCATTGAAACCAACCCATCAAATTAACCAAACCATCAAACATTGGAGAGAACCTTCTCCACCAAACTAAACCCAACTTTTGAAGATTACCCTTCTCCAACCTACCTTAACTTAACCATAAACCATTAAAAATTACCCTTCTCCTACCAAACCCAAACCAAGTGGTACATCAAATTATGGCAACCTATTTGAACACCACCCAACCACCAACCAACTATTAGAGATTACCCTTCTCCATGAAACCTTTTACCCAAACTAAATCAAGTAGTACAAAAAATTGGAGCAACCCATTTTAACATCGCTAACCAACCTTTAGAGATCACCTATTCTCTGTAAACCAACCAACCAACCATTCAACTACATCTATCTTGATGTTGGCCATTTTTGACCCAAACTATTCACATATTTTGTGATGAACTTGCTTTGGTCCTTTTAACCACACCAATTACCTTGCCATGTTGAACATTTGAATTTGCACCACCTCATGCATAACCAACCATTTTTATGTCTTCTAAAGAGCACTTCCTACCTTGGATACCTATGAGACACTGACCTTATCTAGGAAACTTATAGAGTAACCTGATCAATGATGCCTAATATTGGGGCCTAGTTACCCTGTCACTTGTCATTTTAGAATTGAACTTATTTTTACCAACTATGGAAACTTGGTCTATGCATGATCTTGACTATTGCACTTATTCATATTTTATGCACATGTTTTTGCCTCAATGCCCAACCTCACTAATCACTCTTTTCACCTACTTTTTCATCCACATAACCACTCATCAAACCTGTACCCAATTTTACTTCACCTCATTGATTCCCATTTTGAGGGAGAACACCTCCTCCCACACTCAGGGTAACCAAACCTTTGACCCACAATCTATTTTTTGATTTACACCTTGCTAATACAAACTACATAACAAAAAGAGGTAAAATGTAGACACTATAAAACCACACAGAATGGTTCTAAATATTGAAACACCCCTGGATGCACCTACATTTGCACCATGTTGATCGTAAACCTAAGTTAAAACACTCTTTGACCAAAACACCTTCTAACCCACCTTGACCAAACTTAACCCTTTAACCTTTGACCCTTGACCATTGATGGTCACTCTGACTACCAATGATTGGCACTGTAACCACTGATAGTTAGCATCTAAACTTACTTTATTTGTGTGTGAGCTAACGTATCAAAACTTGAATGTAGGTGGTAAGATAGTGCATCATGAACATTGAATTTAGGAAATGAAACTTGCTATGGAACCGTTTACCTCCATCTCTCTTTGCCCATAAAAGGAGAGTTAGACCAAGAAAGGGATCAATGATCTTTTGGACAAGGCCTCTTCATCAGGATTTTGTTTTGTTGGTCTTCCTTCTAGCCAACTAGCTAGCATAATAGAGACCTAACACTCTACAAAAATTTATTTGCAACCACAAGCATCATTACTCTACCAAAATTCTTCTAAGATTCACCAACATCTTCAACCAACTTCAACAATAAGCTAAGTATCTATATCTTATTGGCATCAATAATTAGTTTCTTTATTTTACTCTTTTCTACCTCTTGAACACCACCTCCTAACCCCTTTTGACCTTTAACAAGACCTCAAACCACCTATTTAACCCTTCTATAAATTTTCCATAATTGGACCAAAATCAGACCCTATCAACCAATAATAACCACTGATGGTTGACACTCTGACCACCAATGGTCAACCTCTAACCACCGGTGATCACCCTAATTGTCAATAGTCATTGTGTGGACCCAGCCTAACTAAAACTAGCAAGCACCAAATACCCACCTACCTTAACTAAAACCCTATTTTTTGAACCCTCTGTCACCTCATGGACTAGAAATAGCAAACTGACCCTACTTGAACCATTTTTTGACCATTTATAGTTTACCTTAATGTTATTTTTTTAGAACACTAGCATTCATTTGAAAATTATTTATTTATTTAGATATATTACTTTTATGTTATGCAACCTTTCTTTTCAACATTAACTTGTATCAAAAGGTGGACTGATAGCCTCTTAGATAGCTCATGCTTTTTGGATCTAGGTTGCTAGGCAATCCACCCATCTACCTAACTAACCAACCCTTTTTTAGTTATCTCTTATTGCAGGTCATCTTCCCAAGCTAAAGAAGAGTATCGACAACCATCTAGATCATGGAACACACACCACATCTAGGTTCTACTAACCTCTACCCTACTTTAGTGTTATCTTTCTTCTATAAATAGATAGAAAATAAAAAATTGGTACAAATAGATTGTAATTATAATATGTGGTGCCATTAGATATTCAAGGAAAGGGTCTATTTATATCCATATTTATATGTGGGGGTAGTGATATAATTTTGTATTCAATTGTCTTATGTAACAAATGATGAGGAATTTTATATAATCATGAAAATTACCTCCTTTTATGAACAAAAATATAATGAGGTGTAGTACTTAAAAGGATCATAATCTACAAGATATGTATACCAGTGTCTACCATGCATGAATTTCACACACTTGTGTAATGAAGATGATATGGATTTCATAGTGTATATCCAAGGTTATCCCAAAAGTAAATTGTATTTTATAGTATTAGGCATAATTTTGAATAGAATAGTAATTATCTTGTGTTACATAGTCACCTATAATGATATACTCTCAAAAAATATTAGTGTTGTAGTATAAGGTTCTTTTATGTATTTATGTGACTTGTAAATTTTATCTAATGTTTGTAAACAATTTTAACTACACATATTTATGCTTAAATTTGTATCTATCAATACATGTTTGACCATTTTTGTCAATACTCTTGTTTGAATATATTGTGTATATTATTTTTTTATTTATGATTGATTACTAATTTATTCATAAGCATTACTACTATTAGTAATTGTAGATATCCAATTATTATCACTGTTGTGATAAAATTGCAAATCTAAGTGGCATTCTGCAATAACACACATATGGACTAAAATCACTAAAATGCTCTAATTTATTTGCACACATTACGTGCACGTATCAATTTTCACTCATGTATCCATGAATGGGGAAATGTATTTTATAAATTCACTCCACGTTAAGTTTAAAACTAAGAAAATTGTAATTTTGGACCATTTAAATTCTCTAATTCATTTGCACATGTCACATGCAAGTGTTGATTTGTGCCAATGTATTCCAAAATGGGGCAATACACTGTTCACAATATTTATCATCTTCTAATCAACTCAAGCCAAATTATAAACAAGTAAATGGACATTTTCAACCATTTTGATTAAACATGTGACCAATTTCCAATAATTGCAAAATACTAAATAAACCCATTAAGCAAATTAAATCAGATTAAGAGTTTAAGTGGAAAATCCATGGAAAGTTATTGAATATCTATTATTATAAATTCATAATTTAAAAGATTTGGGCCATGACATCATCAAAATGGTGTCAAGCACTAGGCATTAATGGACATAAATATTAGGTTTAAGACCACCCATCCCTTATTAATGCTCCCTTAATCCAAAATAATAATGGTTTTATCCTCTAAAACTAAATTAATCCTTTTCCACACATATTGATCTCAAGATGGATGGTCATGGTTGATTCTCAAAATTTATGGAAAACTATAAATACATGAGCCACTATAGACCAACCACCAAGATTTTTAGTGCAAAAGACCTATGCATAAATATTGCTAGAAGAGCTTCACTTATTCCTCCAAATTGACCAATCATGGAGCCAAAGCCATTAGTGTTATAAGAGATGATGAATATGCTTTCTCAACCATATTAAAAAAAAATTGGAGCACTAACTATGGGCACAAACATGTTTATGGACCATCTTTAAAGTAGAACCACTTTTAGAGGGTGTTGCTTGTCTTATTTTCCTCATTAGTTTCTTGATTTTCATTAACATCGACCCTCAAGGGAGTGGGCTTAACATGTCAGGTTATCTATGATTATTATTGGTTTTTCCTTACTAACACATGAGATAACCTACTTTATAATATTCAACTACATTTTATCATGCCTATTGGGACCTCACATCTCACATACCCCTTTGGGGGACTTTTTATCTTTCTAATTGTGCATTCAGACCATATTTTAATGTCATTTTTCTCTTTTTTTCTAATTTTCACATTTTCTATCTTCTGGACCAAACAACAAGGTTTCCCTATAAATAGAGAGGCCATATTTAAAATCAATGATATTGACCTATGTAATGGTGAGGTAACCCTAAGCAACAGTGATGGTGCAATACAAACAAGGAGATTGACTATTATGATTTTCTATTCATTGTTTATTTTTTAGATTGTTGAGATAGACTTGCATATTAATGATATCAAACGTTGGAATGGATGGGTCATCTATTAATTAGTGAGATCATCTTGAACTAAAATTATAGGTAACAATTATGTTTTGAGTAATTGAAATCGATGAACTCATCTTGCCAATCAGTGATGTCACCACACAGTGTGTTTATCTTTTTATCGAATAGTAGGATCGATCTATGGAATGATAGTATCACCCTATGAAATTTTAGGATTACTCTATCAAAAAATGAGGTTATCCTATGTCAAAATTGAGTGAGTTAAAAAACTAGCAAGCTTCAGTTTCCTTTTGATATCCTACACCATTGCTTGACTAATAGAAACTTTATTTTATAGGATTGGGATACCTTTTTAGTTTATTTTTTAAAACAACAAAGGCAAAATTAATTTCAAACTTATCTTAGTGATTTAAAATGAACACAAATCCTACACTAAGTCCTCTTAAGAGCTTTTTATTTTTTATTGTTGTTTGTTGTTTGTTGTTTGTTGTTTGTTATTTGTTATTTGTTTTATTTTCTTACAAACTGGACCTTGCATGTATGCTTTCCCCCATCCCCTTTAGTGAACTCAAGTGATAAAAAGTGTTTCATTCATTTCATTATCTCTTAGTCTAAATCCTATAAATAATGTTGTCTATCCTCTCCCTACGTTTGAATAACTTGGGCGATCTAAAAAATGACCTTTAAAGTTCTCATTTTATTTCTTTCATGCACTTGGCTTGTGGGTGGGATTTCATCACCTCCCCATAAGTTTTTAGGGGATATTTGACACGTATTTCATCTCCCAACATCATTCCAACCCACTCCATGTGGGGAATATAATTTAAGGGTGACTTGTTGGGGCATTAGTTTGGGTGGTTAAACTAACTTTGTTAGTAATATCTACCTCAAAACAATGGCCTAATATGGACATCAAACTACATTGAGTAATCTAACGGATGTAATGGTTGTAAAAAGGACAAGACCTTATTATAATAAGCTAATTAGATTGGATCCAAATAACATGTTGCATCCTAGTGTTAACCACACATATGAGACCATATAGATCAATCAAAACTTATTATTTTTAGACAAACCCCATTTATCACAAATTAATATTGGCATAGGGTGAGTAGCCCAAAGTTTCATGTCACCTATGATTTATTGAGAGAACAAGGGGTCTAAACAACCTTAATTTCCATGTGTATCTAAATTTATTATATTAACAAAGTATTTCCTCTCAATAAGGAGTAAATCGATGGACTCTAATGGTTCAAAGCAACCTTGTCAATTTCTAGTATAAGATGTACACTTTGATATTTTCTTGTTCTTTTTTACTTGCATTAATGTTTTGAGTCTAAAACTATTTTTCATGTGTGTGCCATGTTAAAAAAAAGAACCAAAACACTTCCAAAACCAAACATATGTTGTACACCATTTTTGAACAAGAAGGCATTCCGCTGGTCAAATTAATTCAAACAAAAAGGCATTAGTCTAAATTTGAAAATTTTATCTTTTTAAGTTCTAACCAAAAACATGATTGGTTTATGTTAGATTTTTACCTACAACTTGGGCTTGGGTGGTTCACCTTTTGTGCTTGGATTGAGTAACTTAGGTGGATTTTTATTCCTGGTTTTAAAGCTTTGTATAGATGCTACTCATTATATTCTTGTTTGAACTTAGGTTATCTTCCATTTACTCACACTCTAAGTTCTTTAACTATTCAATTTTATTTTCTATTAGACACTATTGTGATGCCCATTTGTTTTTTATTTTAGACTTAGGATTTTGTTTGTTAGCATATATCCTAGGCTTATTGAATCATTTGAGATTTATTCTAATTTTTATGATCATGGATCATCATGGGTGTGCTCATATTTTCATAGTACTAATATACTTCAAACTTAGGTTTTCTTGTTCTAGTCTGTACCCTAAACTCTACAGTTGTTATACCTTCTTCTAATTATCAATTTTGACCAACCAAGGTCGAGTATTCTTAAGATTTATTTCTCTTCTTCTGATTTTGAAGCATCATGCCATTCGTATCTAATTATAAACCCATATCCATCATGTATCTATTTGATCTTAAAATCTAAAGCAAAAATTTGAAACACTTTACAAACATATAAAATTACTATTAAACATGAAAATATATACTTGTAGTGGGGTCTCTTATGGCCCTAGTTATGAGGAAGAGAATTTTTATGATGGGGAAGAGCACTCTATTGTGTTTTAGGACATACCAACCATGGTAAGATCCAAGAAAGGTTACTTTTAACACCAACCTATAGAGGATAAAGACAAATCTCTCCTATGGTTGATATAATCAGGAGCTCAACTTCTACCTAATTTTCTAATGGATTAATTTGCATACAATTGTTTAAATAGAGTATTACTTATTAGAACAACCCCTTACTCATATCACAAATCCAAACACTTCTTCTAGGAAAGGGAAAGTCCCACTTGTGTAATCCTCCCCAACTAATCAATATCTTGTGACCAAAATATAATAAATTAGTCAACGGTATGCTGATCAACTCATCACATACATAACATTTTTTGGGGGTAAAACTTCAATTGATGATACTCTTTCATGAAGTAAGAACAACCATTAGAACAAATAAAACAAGACCTAACCAATCCTACTTCTGATGTAGACCTTCTAGCTTCTCCTGAATGAAATAAACCCATAGATGTTTCACAACAAGTTCCACTTGATATGGATCATACTTTATTTAACCATCAGGAGACTCTTTCCCAATCACAATAGCACATTCCTAAATACTCATCATAGGTTGTGGATATTTTACACAACACTTTATCGAGTTCTTCTCAAACACAATAAGTTCCCATTGTGAACCATCAATGGTAATGCCCTCTGGTAAACTGACAATAAATACCACAAAACTAGTAGATTTCCTACAGTTCATAACAACATATTCTTGGGAATTAGTATCAATCATCTATGAATCAAAAATAAACTCCTTTAAACCAATAGCATCAAACTTATTCACATCCAAGTATGAACCAAAATCAAAATTCTAAGCAAAAGGTCCATATCCCTAATAAGAATACCCAGGGGGTATATTCCTCCCTAGAAAAACTACCTTCCACAATTGAACTCACCAAATATGAAAGAGTGGAATTCAATGAAAGAGTTATTCACAAGGCTTGAAATAGGCAATCAAATAAAAAAATACAAGTTCAATGAGATATGTACTTATCTATTTGACTTGAGCAATCTTTAGGTACCTTTTCCACCTCATTTTTATCCACCTAAGTTTTATAAATATAAAGGGAAGGGTGATCCTACAGAACATATTCAAGCCTTCTTTATGGTATGCCAGGAGGTAGCTTACAACATCATTTATTTATTACACTTATTTCCATGTAGCTTGGCTAGACAAGCATTAGATTGGCTCTTAAAACTACCTAAAGGATCGGTGACAATTTTCAATGATTTATAAGAAAAATTTATCAACCATTTTTATTGAGCATGATGATAGTGGTTGACTTATGTAAATTAAGACAAATAAATGGGGAAAGATTTGTGATATATCTAGAATGGTGGAGATCACTCGCTATTTGATTTCAGTATAATTTTCTAGATAGGAAACTAGCTGACATCTTTGCACAGAACCTACACCTCAAATTCATCCATAATCTAAAACTCACTTATGCCAACACATTCTAAGTAATAATTGACAAGGGTGTGTATATAGATAAATCACTTATTACAAGGGCCTAGTAAAAATCTAATTGCAGGCTCAAACATACAATTAGACTCAAGCAGTTGTTCAAGTTAATACCATGTAGAAACCTAAAGTTTTTAAATAAAAAAAGAACATGGTGGGTAATGGATTAATATATTCATGACATGAGTAAATAGTACAATCTCTATCAGCTCAAAATGCACAACCTAATTGTTAGTGTAGGTTTTTATTTTTCCCTATTATTTAATTAGGGAATATTATATATTTGTGCATACATGGAATTTTTCTACATTCATGGGATAGGCTAGCTTATGTGGAGATGTGTGTCATAGATGTGTCATAGGTGTCATAAGTAACTCCTTTGACCAGATATTCTGGGTATGGGAGTTACTTCTCTATTCTTAGCACCTTGTCACCACCTTTCATGGAGGAGTTACAGTCTATTCTTGGGGTGCTTTGACCACTTTTTGTGGAGGAGTTACTTACAAGCTCTCCTATATGTATTCTTCATTATGGCCATCTCATGCTAATCAAATATTGGGTTTTCTCCTATTTGTCTTGTGCAATTTATCTCCTTGTATAATTTCAAATTGCTTTAGCATCTATGTGATGTGCACTAGCTTCATCTCGTGTGATCACGTCTCCATTGCATTCGCATTATCCGGATTCTGAGACAACTTCGATATGGTATTAGAACCACCCTAGTAATCATGTGTCTAGTTATGCTATTAGTTTATTTTGAAAACGTAAGGAGTGGAGTTCTCTTTATGTTCTTTTTCTTATTTCTACATTTGATATGAAAAAGCCTTTCAATATCATTTTTTGTGTTACATTTATCTTTCATATGGACTGCCTTTGTGGTATTATTTTTTGTTGATTTGGTTGTGGTTCTCATTATTTGTTAGGACAAATCCATTTTTTGGTTACCAAGGAGGTTTCAACGGCACATTTGTAGAGTTTCTCAGCTATGTGAAGGATCTCCATGGCTCTTCCAACATCCTATAGACCAATAGAAAAATCAGATCATGTTTTTTGCTATCTGGTGGAAGTTGGCACCCCATAATTTCTATTTCAGCCCTGAAATGGAGTAAAAGGCACTTTGACCAGTTGCAAACCCTTTAAAAGAGTTTTTTTGGCCTCTACATGTAGCCTCAGATCTGTGGGAGGTATTTTTTAAGGCTCTAACTAAAAAAATGTCCCTTCAGTGACATTTTTGTATCGGGGGTCATTAAAACCCTGTGTGTTCTCAATTTTCAAGTCTTTGGTAGCTGCTCACAACCTTCCTCAACCTCTTAGTAAATATCCTAATTCATCTTAGCCCTGTATATCTCCTTTGGCAGTGCCCAATATCAGAAAAACTGTGAGCAAAGGAAGTTAGGGTTTGGACGCTTCATTTTTGGTGCTTCTCTTTGGTGGGCCCACTTCAAATCCAACGCAATTTGACTTTATGCTATTTATTTCTCATTTGAATTATCTTTATATTCTAAGATCAGATTTTATGATTTTATGAATTAAGTTATTTTTGAGAAAATAGCATTGAAGGCAATTTAAAGTTTTTTTTTAAACTTGTATCTTTGCTTGACGAAGATGAAGTTGAGCCCTGGATTGGTAGGGCACTGAATCCATCTCAAAAGACTAAACCACTTCATTATTCACTCTGTGACGAGTCCAATGAGTGGTTGGAAGGCCACTTTCTCTCTCAAAACAAGCATTTTTTTAATGTTTTAGTGTTGTTTTTTTGCAAAATTACTAGTTTACGAGAAATTAAAACTTTAAAATCTTGCAAATGGTATCTCAAATTCAAGTGCCATCTTTTGAAAAAGTGATTAGTTTTTAATTTTCCACAACTTAGGCTAGATAATTGTCAAAATGCACTACTTTATAAAGTGCCAAAAATTTGGGTCTCTTGAGACGCATTTTCGGCTGAGTCTGACGTCCTATTTGCTTAAAATCTTGCACTGATTGCTCTAAGATTCATTCTTGGCTGAGGTCAACATATTTTGAGTGTGCAATTTCATATTTTGGGGGGGCTCAACATTTTGGGGGGGTGTGATTGCTTTTCAGCATTTGCAATCTTTGCTTTCATTCTCCTTTTTGCATAATTTCATAACTTGCAATCAACACAACTTCACCTAAATTCAAATTAAAATAGATTATTTTCAACTTAAACTCCTAACACCCTTCAACTATCATGAATGGAAGGTTAAAATGTCAATCATTCTTAGAAGTAAAGGGTTGTATAGGATCACCATGGGTACTGAAGTAGAATCTAGCATTGATGCTGAAAAGGTCAAGTGGTACAACCGTAGTGATGAAGCCTATGGATTACTGAGCTTGTCCATGTCTCTAGAACTTTTCTTCCATTTAAAAATCTCCAAGACTCCCAAACACATATGGGACACCCTAGAAACCTTATTTGGGAAGGTTGATGAGATGAGAGGTCATGAGCTTGAAAATGAACTCATAAGTATAAGTCCTAGCAACTTTGACACCCTACAGGACTTCTTCACTAAGTTTAAGGGCCTTAGATTTCAATTGAAATAATTCAGGATAGAGAAGAAAGATGATTAACTCATCCTTTCTATTCTCACAAAGTTAGGTCCAAGCTATTCAATCTTTGTCTCCACTTTCCATGCCACAAAAAGTGCCCTTGGAACTACATGGAAAATACCTTCTTTGGATTCATTCATTGCCGACTTGACCAGGGAGCAAGATAAGCTAATTCAAATGGGAATAATGAATTCTAGTCAACCCCAATCTTTGATAGCTGGAAATGGTAAGGATAAGACTTCAACAAAGGAGAAGAAGAAAAAGAACAAGGACTAAGAGAAGAAGAAAGAAAACACCAATCCTGCCAAAAATAACACTGATTCTTCCTCCTCCAATACTAAACCTAAGAAGGAGAAGGTTAAGTGTGCCTATTTTAAAAATACATGGCATGATGAACACAAATTCATGAAGAAACAAATAGATCACCTAACTCATCTTCTAGAGAAGCACAACATAGGTGTTCCTGAGTCCATCAAGCAGAATTCATCTACCCAAGATTCTACTAAGGCAAAAGGCAAGGGTAAGGAGAAAAAAAAGGGCAAGGCCCTTGTAGCTATAGCAGCTTCTACATCTTCATGGGTCATTGACTCAGGTTCTTCTCACCACATGGGCTCTTCCCTAGTTGAGTTTTCATCTTGAGAGCCTTGTAGCATGACTTCAATTAGTTAAGGTGATGACACATCAGTTTCCATTGCAGAGAGAGGGTTAGTTGAAATGGAAGGAGGAAGATTCAATAATTTTCTAAGTGTTCCTTCTGTTTAAAACAATCTCTTATCAGTGTACCAAATCACTCACATTGGTTAGGGCATAAGAGTTGAGTTTTCACCAGATTTAGTGGCTATCAGGGAGTTGCATAGTGATACTACAGTGGCAGTGGGTAGGGCAGATCACCAAGCAAGGTTATACACCTTCTCACATTTTGCACTTGATTCTTCTCTAACTGCATTGCTGACTCATTCAAATGGAGTTAATAAATTATGGCATGAGCAGTTTGGCCACCTTAACTACTGCTACCTTGAGCAACTTTGTAAACATGACATGGTCATTGGCTTGCTTCGTGTCCAATTCTTGAAAGGACTTTGTGAGGGGTGCTCCCTTGGGAAGCATCCCAAAGTAAAATTTGACAAAGGCAAAGCTTAGAGGGCTTCTCAACCTTTGGAGTTAGTCCACAGTGATGTATTGGGACCCTTTCCCAAACCATATTTCACAAGGGCCAAGTACATCCTCACTTTCATTGATGATTTCTCTAGGTACACTTGGATATATTTTCTCAAACAAAATTCTGAAGTGTTTGAAATTTGTCTAGACTTCAAGGCTTTTGTTTATAAATAGAGTGAGAAATCCATTAAGGTTGTTCAAACTAATAATGGAGGGGAGTATGTCAGCAACAGGTTTGAGTAGTTTTGCACCACAGAGGGGATTAATTTGCAGTGCAGAGTCACTTACAGTCCTTCACAGAATGGGGTTGTAGAACATAAAAATAGGTTCTTAAAAGAGATGGGTAGCTATATTATTCACTCCAAATCCTTAGCACCATAGTATTGGGCTGAAGCCATCAATTGTGCTTGCTACATTCAAAATAGGGTTCCTCACAAAGCTTTGAAAGGGATAACACCCTTTAAAACTTGGCATAAGAAGAAACCTAATGTTGAGCTCCTTAGGGTTTTCAGATCCCCAGCCATGACTCACATACCGAAGAAGAAATGCAAAGCTATGGAATGTCAGTCCAAGCCTTGCATCTTTATAGGATATCCAGATGGTTTTAAGAGGTATCACCTTCTAGATCTGACCACTCATGAGTTGCTCATTGAGAGAACTGTTCACTTTTAGGAGAGTCCTAAAGACTCAACACTTAGCACTAATTTTCCCTCATTGGATCTACTTCTTCATGATGATTCCTCAGATTTAGATCAGCCACAGTAGGTTCCTGAGCTAGAGACATCTTTTTCTTCTTTGAGTTCAAACAGTGAGGAAAGTGATGCAGAGTCATCCACCTTTAGTCAGTTAGAGGATGAGGAGTTAGCACCTGACTCGCCCACTTCCAAGCCACTTTGGGCTAGATAGACACTTGAGAGTGATGGTACCTGGGTAAGAGATCCTGTAGATGATAGACACACAAGGGGGAATTATCAGAGAGATCCACATGCCTTCTTCGCTTTAGTTTTAGATCCATAGACTTTTCGAGAGGCATTGGGGGTACCTGATTGGGATAATGTTATGGAGGAAGAATATCATTCCTTAATCAAAAATCACACTTGGGACTTGACTTCAGTGCCTAAGGGAAGGAAGATGGTTCGATGTAGGTGGATATAGCAGACCAAGTTTGTAGCAGATGGGTTGGTTGATAAGTACAAGGCACGATTGGTCACCAAGGGTTTCTCACAGGTGGCATGCATTGACTACTCAGAGACCTTTATACTCATTACAAAGATGACTTTTATCTGACTCACCTTGGCTATTGCCAAGCACATGGTTGGAATGTGCACCAGATGGATGTGAAGAGTGCCCTTCTTCATGGAGACCTAGAGGAGGAGATCTACATGGAGCAGCTGCCAAGATTTGTTCAAGATTCTTCCTTAGTATGTAGACTGAGGAAATCTATCTATGGCCTCAAATAGGCCCCTTGGGCTTGGTATGCCAAGATGGATTCCTTCCTTCTCATAGCAGGTTTCACTAGGTGCCATTCTGACCCCAATGTCTACTTCTTACGGCAGGATGATTTGCTCCTGATTTTGGTTCTATATGTTGATGACCTTTTGATCACTGGGAGTTCTTCATCAGCTATTTTAGGGGTGAAGGCATCTCTCTAGGATATATTTGACATAAAAGACTTGGGTTTGTTGAACTACTTCCTTGGCATTGAGATCTCACAGTTAGATTTAGGGATTTCTCTTGCACAACTTAAGTATGCTCTTGATTTATTATCTCAGTTTCACATGGCTAATTGCAAGCCATCTCTGACTCCCTTTCTATCAGGAGTCAAGCTTAAGGCTGACTGTTCTTCACCATTATTTGATGCCACTTGGTATCGACAACTTGTTGGTAGTCTCATCTACTTGACTCACACTAGGCCTGACATATCATATGCAGTGGGACTTGTCTCCAAATTTATGCAGGAATCTCATGAGCTACATTGGAAAGTAGCTAAGAGGATCTTGCATTACATATAGGGTTCACATAGATATGGGATTCATTATAGATTTGGTATAGAGGCTGACTTGATTGGGTATACAGATTTAGACTAGGCTGGTGATTCACAGACTCACAAGTCCGCTTCTGGTTACAATTTCTCTCTAGGTTCTAGTCCTATCAATTGGTCTAGCAAGAAGCAAAATGTTATTTCTATATCATCCACATGGGCATAGTACAGGGGAGCTATTAATGCAACTACTAAGGCTATTTGGCTTTAAGGGATACTTTCTAAGTTTGGCATTCCTATCAAGCAGCCCACCATCATTTATTGTGACAACCAGAGTACCATTCAGATTTGTAGCAATCTGGTTCAGCACCAGCAGACCAAGCACATAGAGATTCACATGCATTTCATTCAAGAGCTTATTCATAGTTAGGTCATTGACTTAATATTTTTCCATTCTTCAAAGCAGGTTGTAGACATCTTCACCAAACATTTCATTGAGAGCAATTTCATTCATCTATGAGCTCTTCTTGGGGTGCGGTCCACATTTACAATAGCATCATCTTTGGGGGGGCCACTAGCCTCTTCATTTCTTTTATGTCTCTCTTTTTTGGGGGGGGGGTTTTTTCCTATGAGTTTTCTCCTTTTCTCTATCTTATGGGAGATTGCATTTGTACATGGGTTCCTCATCAGGCCTAGTTAACAGGACCCATTTTATATTTCCACACTGCCCACCTAAGCTACGCTTATGGGGGGTTTTAGTGTAGGTTTTTATTTTTCCCTATTATTTAATTAGGGAATATTATATATTTGTGCATACAAGGAGTTTTCCTACATTCATGGGACAGGCTAGCTTATGTGGAGATGTGTGTCATAGATGTGTCATAGGTGTCATAAGAATGTCATAAGTAACTCCTTTGACTAGTTATTCTGAGTATGGGAGTTACTTCTCTATTCTTAGCACCTTGTCACCACCTTTCATGGAGGAGTTACAGTCTATTCTTGGGGTGCTTTAACCACCTTTTATGGAGGAGTTACTTATGATCTCTCCTATATGTATTCTTCATTATGGCCATCTCATGTTTATCAAATATTGGGTTTTCTCCTATTTGTCTTGTGTAATTTATCTCCTTGTATAATTTCAAATTGCTTTAGCATCTATGTGATGTGCACTAGCTTCGTGTCATGTGATCACATCTCTATTGCATTTGCATTATCTGGATTTTGAGATAACTCTGATACTAATCCATGACCCACTTTGAAGATAGTTCTTCCACGCATAGGATTCAACAAGCATAGACCACTCAACAAGCTAGGGGAACCTATTGAGACAATATTCCAGAAGCTAGTTACATCCAATTTAATCTTATGTCCTATGATGAAATCATTTCTTGAAGATCAACCCAAACCCAATTGGTATCATGAAGATGATTTCTATGATTTCCATTATGTTTTTGGCCATGTCTTTTATCGATGTGTACAAGTGACGTGTCTCACTGAGGACCTGATTGAGAGTAGAGAGATTAAATCAAATAGTAGCATAAAACACCAATTAGGATATGGGCATTTACAAAGACCCATTTCCCAAGCACAACCAATAACATCAACATAATAATTAGAAACACAAATAGGGCCAACATTAGCAAGGACAAGGTCAAAAATAGAATTAACACTTTCATAATCAGGATCATGACACCCATGCCAATAACTTGGGATATAATATTATTCCATATGATTATAATAACATTTTAGGGAATATTTTTAGTAATCATGTCACCACCATTATAGTTAAACCCTCTCTTTTAAGGTCATCACCCTCTTCCATAATAAATATCGCACCAAGTTCAAGCAATTTGATTGCACCTTGGCTTTTATGGGTTACTATTTCTCAACCACCACCCAATTCTTCTAATTGTGATAACTCATTACCAACTCAAAATTATGAAATCACAATTAGACACTCATAATTTACCCTTTAAGGCCCTTCACCTTCTTCCAATACTGAGCCAAATTTGAACCATATTCCTTCCAATCCTAACCCAACCCCTATACTAGCTAAGGCCAAAACTTCTCACCCTATTATTGAGAAACCATATATTATTCATGAATAATTAAGCAAAATGTCTACACAAATATTTATCTTTTATCTCTTACATATATTATAAGTTTACAAGATTATATTAAATGACTTATTCTAACATTACACTATTCCTAAGGACATTAATTCTAGCTAATTCCAAACACTAGTGGGATATCTATCTCCAAGACAACAACTTACCTTTGAATAATGAGATATGTCTTCCCTTGTTACTAACCATAATAATCCCTTGTATATCTAGGTTATTATAATACATCACAAGATGAAGATATTTCTTATAGATAATGGTTTGAGGATGAATATAGAGTCAATAAAATTAACATAATGGTTAGGATATACCACCAAATACATGCAACTATAAATAATCATGATCAAAGCATATGACAACACTGAAAGAGAGTCTTTAGGGAACATTTGTTTTCCAATCATTGTTAGGCCTGTAACCCATGATACCCTATGCCATGTCATAGACATATAATTTCCTTATAATGTACTTATTGGTCATCCTTTGATCTATGAAGTATGAATTGTCCCTTCTACCTTACATCAATGCCTCAAGTTACCCCATTTTGGAATTGAGGCCACTATTTATGTTGATCTTTAGCCATACCAATATTTTAAACACTTAGAGGATAAATACAAGAATTATAATTATTTCCTTAGTTCTAAATTTTTAGCTAAGAATTAAAAACCCATAGTTTTTGAACCTATTGACCCTAACGATCTTGCTTCTACTTCATCTAATCCATTTCCTACATCCATTGCAAACCATTTTACTATTAAGGACACCAACATTTCCACATATTATTTGAAATATGTTTTTCATATATGAAAATTACCCAAATCTCCCAAGTCCTATGGAAGACCCAAACCTTTTGAAATACCTAATAGACCCATCATGATTTGGTAGAAGAAAAATGCACCTTTAAAAAAGCATCTAATGGTATTTGTACCAGACACTTTGCCAAATCAAGATCGAGAGGCCATTACTAAAGGAGAATGATTATATGATGAAGACTCCCCAATTGATTTAATAATCCTATATACCCTATCCTTAATCAAATTATGGATAGTTTGGACTATACATGTAAAGGCTTAGGGCCACAGTTCTTGAACCTCTATCTATTGGCAACCCTACTATGAACCAAGGCCTCAAATTTATACCACCTGGGGGTGACCTCATTCATTTTGAAAGTTATTCCTCTTTCTCAACTAATGAAAAAACTCCTAGTAGAGACGCAATATCCCATTATAACACCTATGATGAGCCATCTGATACCAGCCTATTTGATTTTAATTCCATTATGACCATCATAACTCATTACCCACTTCCCCTTTGCCATCCTGACCTTATTGATTGACACCAGTAAAATTATATTATACCTCTAGATGAGTTTTATAACAAGGAATCTATTTTAGAGTAAATAGGCCTTAGATATGGATTGCCACATGGTTACCACAAACAAGGTTTTAACTTTTCATTGGACCCTACCACCTACTTTGTAGAGAAGGAAAACTTCCTTGGTCATACAATAGATAAAACATAAATATCTTCAAGTGAAAACCTCTTTGAGGCACTTGTTGGTCAGGGAAATAGTAAAGATAAAGATAATCCCTTGAGCGAAAACCTATTTTAGGTGCTCTTGGATGGGGAAGTTTGCTCACTTCCATAGAAAGTAAAGTGTTCACCAAGTCCAAGCTTTATAGAGAGTTACAATATTACTTCTAAACAACATAATGTTTTTGAACATCTTTCTCTTGAATTTATTGATAAATTTGTCAATTGGCCATTACTAGAATAGGCAAACCTAGATTCATCTTACTATGATGAGACTTGGGACTCACAATCAATAGTTGAATAAGAGGATTAGTATCAAACATTGCCTACTATTCTATAAGACATCTCCACACTCATTGTAGAGAATAAAATTGAGGTAAACGTTGAAACCTATTAAGATCCTCATTTCATCTATCTCAATACATCCCTCACCAACAAAAAACATGATTATATTTTCACTATTCTGAGGTATTTTATTGATATATTCAAATGGGCTTACTCAAACATGTTAAGCCTAGACCGTACCTTGGTCATGCATCAAATTTTAGTACATCTAGATGCTAAGCCAATTAAGTAGAAATTACCAAAAATACACCTATGCATTACCATATTAGTGAAAAATGATCTAGAGAAATTATTGGGAGTTGGCTTCATAAGACCACTAGACTATTCTGAATGTATACCAAATATAGTCCTATTTATCGAAAATCTACAAGGCATATACTTATGTACTTGTTGACAAATCTTCCATGAGTTAGATTTTTTCTTGCTATTTGGAAAGTTCCCATCTCTAGCCAAGGATGGAAGAATTCATTGTTTTCCTTTGCTGATTCTTAGGACTCAGACAGAAAAAATCTATGGACTCACTCAAGTAGTTAGGTTTTCTATGGACTCACTCAAAAAATTTCTAAGGACTCACTCACTCAGGCAAAATCTAAGAATGACTCGAGAAGGCAATTATATAGGGACTTGGGTAGGCAACAGGAAAGCACCCGAAGGAAAAGATATATCCTTCAAACTTTTTGTCTGAAGGAATTTGAGCAGGTGTAAGACCAAAATCAGGCTTTTGCAAAAAAAAATCTGGGAGCCTCCAATTTTTCTGAAAGACACATGGACTGGTCAAAGACATCTGTTGGAAGACACACATACTACTGGCTGAAGGACACATGGACTGGTAAAGGCACTACTACAGAACACGTGGCTACCAAAGGGTGTTCAAAAGAGCAAATTCAATGGATATATCCTTCAGACTTTTTGTCTGAAGGAATTCCTTTAGACAAAAAGTCTAAAGGAATTCAGAAGGAGAAGTATACAAAAACCAAGACAAAGTCGATAAGCTAAACAAGAGAAAAGGAGTTTGAAGAAACTTGCGCAAGAAGCAAAAGCACACAGAAAAACAAAAGACTTAGACAAAGACAAGTCAAAAATGAATTCTTCAATATTTTGTCCAAAGGAACTCCTTCAGGCAAAAAGTTTGAAGGAATTCGGAAGTAGAACAAAAGACCCGTGGGGGAAAAAACCTGAACAAATAGTAGTGAAGGAAATTGCTGAGCATATAAAGCTGACAAAAGGAAATAAAATGACAAAAATAAGCTTGTAAAAATATTTTCGAAGGAAAGGTGACAGTTTCGGGTGACGTCCTGCAGGCCGTCAATTTTTTCCTATAGGAAGTAACTGTTGGAATTTAAAGGTAGCAGAAAATCCAAGATAAATGGAAGCTAACTGTGCAGAAGGAGCAAAAAATAGATAGTCCAATGAAGAGTTGAACATGGAATCCTGTAGAAATAGACATGACCAGAATTAGTAGATTTACATGCAAGCATTGGAGTTATTTTGAATGTGAGATATATTTGCAAACATTGGAGCTATTTTTGAACCGCATGCATCCGAAGGACTAAATCCAGCTTCAACAAGAGTTTTGAGTCTATATTTGGAGTTGACTAATTAATCAAATGTTGCATCTAGAATTAGAAGATTTACATTCAAAGAAGAGGTGGATGGTTCATGACAAGGATGAGTGCGCTTCATCAAATGAATAGGCTTCATGCAAAAACAAGGGGAAAACATATTTTATTTTACGGCCAAGAAAAGCTTGAGTTAACAAAGGAAGATCTTTCTCTTCAATTTTATACGCCTATCTTTGGCCTCTTGTAAATTGCTATATAATGGCTTTTATCCTTGATTTAAAAGAATCCAATCTCTCTTGGTTAGACCAGACTCTGCCATTAAGAGTTGTGTAACATCTTCAATCAATAGGAAGGACTGTACTTTTAGATTTCAAGCATGGCATAGTGTATATTTCTTCAGCAATTTACATAAGTGGTAGAGTTTTTCTCCCTTCCCAAATTTTGTTTCATACCTAGTTGCTATATTGTCCTTGTGTAGATCATGTTAAAGTGTTCTTTATTATCTTTTATTGAAATTGTAAGTGGATGTTAGGTGGCTATAAAGTGTCTTGTATCGGACCTCTCTCCATCATTTTCCCTCAGGTTTTGGTTATTAGATCGAACCTCTACATGAAATACTTATGCACAAGTGATTAATTGAATTCTAAGGTCTTCCTTCTCTATTGTTCACTCAGTGTTCAAGGTTTTGATTTGATTAGGATCATAGTTCTAGTGTATCACCCTCTTTTAGGTAGGATTTCCCCTTTAAGTTTTCTTTCTCCCTTTTCCATGGTAGTCAGTAGCATAGAGTAGGAATCTTCATTGATAAATCATACAGGAACCAGCCTTCTCTGGAGGTTCTTCTCACTATTGAGGCACCCACCCTCGTGAGGAGATCCCATTATTTTAGCTAGATAGAGGACTGGCCCTTTCACGCACATCCTTGAATCAGGGTGCAACTGCAGGTTGATAACAGTTTTTGGCATGCCCGATGGGATTCATTTTTCCTAGTTTTTATGAAATCATAGTTTTTTGCATGACAACAGTGTTCTTCAAGAGGTATTCGTTGACTCCAAGCTCAAGCAGTTATTTCTAACAGTTCAAGACAGCTTCCATGTAAGTCTATTTTTATTATTGCAAATGAATTTTGATGGCTATGTATGGAGAGAATTCCTATGGTATATTTCCTTATTAGCCCAATGAGGGATCATACCAGCCTGGTCAGGGTATCTATGAGCCTAATCAGCCTTATCAAGGCTACTATCAAAGCTATGTTGAGCCTTATCAAGTTTCTCATGATCCTTATTATTAAGAACATGACTCTTACCTTCCTGTTAATCCATATCAGTCTCAGGATCAGATTTCATCTTCCCTATATGGCTATGATGTTACATATGAACAGTATCACCTTCAAGAAAAAATGAATGAAATAGAGCTCAGAATACTGGCATATGCAAGAAAGGTTTGTTCTAACTCTCAGTATGAGTAAATAAATGATCTATTTCAAAATGTGTCTAATGATCCAGAAGAGATAAATGGACTATGTATTCTCACATTAGAAAAAATGGAGGCTTGGGAATGGCAGAGAATCAAGTTAAATGAATTGTCTACAAAAGGCTATGGTGCTTCTTATTCTTTTGAAGCTCTTCACCATGCCCAGCATGTGCCAAGGGAGATTCCTAGTTGGAGTCAAGAGCCTAATCAAAAGCCTATTCAAGTGGATATTTATGAGAATAGACCTTCATATAGTCCCATCATTTCCTAACCAATTATCTCTCAAGCTCAGGTTGTCCAGGAGGACAAGTAGGTTCCAAACTTTGATGAGGTAATGGCCAAGTGGAAGGAACAAAATATAGAGGTTTTTAATAATTTCTCTTTCCCCCCCTCCAAAACTCCCTAGATGATTCCTTTTCCCTCAAGATTCCAAAATCCGATCATGATCATTCTCCCATGCTTCATTTTCCCTCTCAAACAAATGAATTTCATCACCCTCCTGCCATCACCCTTCCTCAAGAAGACCCTATTCTTCAGAGTATTGAGAAAGAGGTTGCATCTATAGGTCAGGTTCTTGCAGAACATGTAGAGGATGCTTCAAAAGTGTTTAAGGAGGAAATTCCTATTGATACTTCTCTTAAGGTTGTAATTGAGCATCCAGTTATAACTAAGAGTGGGAAGACTGATCTTGATGTGGATGAATTTCAAAAGGCGCTGGTAAAAATGGAAGTCATACATGAGTTACATGTATCTCCTATTGAGAAGGATCTAGATAGCGTGACAGTGGATTTAGTTCAAATAGACCAAAATGTAGAACAAAAATATGATTGGCAGCTGTACCTTGAGCCTCTACTAGAGATTGAAGAGCTTTGTATAGATGTGTTGGCTATTGAAGAGCACATTTATGAGAAGCTTGATAAAGAATCACCTATTCAAGATCCCAGTACAGATCATGTTGCATATTCAAAGCTCTTTGAAGAGTTGGATGAACTTGTAGCAATAAATAAGAAGGATGTGGTCACTCAAAAGGCATGCATAGATGGGGTATCACTTGACATGGTGATAGATCGCAAGCAATCTGAGGACAATCAAGAAATACTTGGTGAGTTTATCTTTATTGGTGATTGGTTTGTTGTTGATGACTCATTCAAGAAGGTGCTAATACAGTTGGTCAACAAGGCAACTACCTCATCAAAGGTTATGACTAACAAACATCATGCCTTGCAAATTGTACCACCTCTCGCAAGGAACGATTTCAATCATTTTCCATTTGATCTAGGCGGATCATACCTTATCATGGTTAACTAGGTTATTTTAGTTGTTTCTACTTTCCTCTAAGTGTTGTAAAAGCACAGTAGCTTACTTCCATTTTGTTCAATAAGTGCTTGTTTGCACATTTGCTTTTAGTTAGTTTTCCATTTTTGTGTGTTTCCCTTCTAATTTTGGAGGAGGTTATTACAACAATGATCAAGGTAGATTTTTATTAATCCAAAATCAGATTCACCACCTAGAAATCCGAATAAATTCTATACATGACCTGGGTCCTCAAGCATAGCAAGCATGCTTCTCAGCTGAGTCACCAGAATGTTGACAAATCTTCCACGAGTCAAATTTTTCCTTGCTATTTGGAAAGTTCTCATCTCTAGCCAAGGATTGAAGAATTCATTATTTCCCTTTGCTGATTCTAAGGAATCAAACAAAAAAAATCTATGGACTCACTCAGGCAGTCAGGTTTTCTATGGACTCACTCAAAAAATTTCTAAGGACTCACTCACTCAAGCAAAATCTACGAATCACTCAGGAAGGCAATTATCTATGGACTCGAGCAGGTAACAGGAAAGCACCCGAAGGAAAAGATATATCCTTCAGACTTTTTGTCTAAAGGAATTCCTTTAGACAAAAAGTTTGAAGGAACTCAGGCAGGTCTAAGACCAAAATCAAGCTTTTGCAAAAAAAAATTGGGAGCCTCCAATTTTTCTGAAAGACACGTGGACTAGTCAAAGACATCTACTGGAAGACACATGAACTACTGGCTAGAGGACACGTGGACTGGCAAAGGTACTGCTGGAGAACACATGGCTACCAAAGGGCATTCAAAAGAGCAAAGGCAATGGATATATCCTTTGAACTTTTTGTCTAAAGGAATTCCTTTGAACAAAAAGTCTGAAGGAATTCAGAAGGGGAAGTATACAAAAACCAAGACAAAGCCGATAAGCTAAACAAGAGAAAAGGAGTTTGAAGAAACTTGCACAAGAAGAAAAAGCCCGCAGAAAAATAAAAGACTTAGATAAATAAAAGGCAAAAATGAATTCTTCAGACTTTTGTTCAAAGGAATTCCTTTGGGAAAAAAGTCTGAAGGAATTCAGAAACAAAATAAAAGACTCACGGGGAAAAAAAGCCTGAACAAATAGCAGTGAAGGAAATTATCGAGCATATAAAGCTAACAAAGGGAAATAAAATGACAAAAATAAGCCTGTGAAAATATTTCCAAAGGAAAGGTGACAGTTTCAGGTGACGTCCTGCAGGCCATCAATTTTTTCCTGCAGGAAGTAATCATTAGAATTTAAAGGTAGCAGAAAATCCAAGATAAATGGAAGCTGACTGTGTAGAAGGAGCAGAAAATAGATAGTCCATTGAAGAGTTGAACGTGGAATCCTACCAAAAATAGACACGACCAGAATTAGAAGATTTACATGCAAACGTTGGAGTTATTTTCAAATGTGAGATCTATTTGCAAACGTTGGAGATATTTTCGAACCACATGCATCCAAAGGACTAAATCCAGATTCAACAAGAGTTCTGAGTCTATATTTGGAGTTGACTAATTAATCAAACACCGCATCCAGAATTAGAAGATTTACATGGCAAAAAGAGGTGGACGGTTCATGACAAGGATGAGTGCACTTCATCAAACGAATAGGCTTCATGCAAGAACAAGGGAAAAACATATTTTATTTTAAGGCCAAGAAAAGCTTGAGTTAACAAAAGAAGATCTTTCTCTTTAAGTTTATATGCATATCTTTGGCCTCTTGTAAATTGCTATATAATGGCTTTTAGCCTTGATTTAAAAGAATCCAATCTCTCTTGGTTAGACCAGACTTTGCCATGAAGAGTTGTGTAACCTCTTTGATCAATAGGAAGGACTGTACTTTTAGATTTCAAGTGTGGCATAGTCTATATTTCTTCAGCAATTTGCATAAGTGGTAGAGTTTTTCTCCCTTCCCAAATTCTATTTCGTACCTAGTTGCTATATTTTCCTTGTGCAAGTCATGTTAAAGTGTTCTTTATTATCTTTTGCTGAAATTTTAAGTGGATGTTAGGTGGCTGCAAAGTGTCTTGTATTAGACCTCTCTCCATCATTTTCCCTCAGGTTTTGGTTATTATATCGAACCTTTGCATGAAATACTTATGCACAAGTGATTAATTGAAGTCTAAGGTCTTCCTTCTCTGTTGTTCACTCAATGTTCAAGGTTTTGAGATGAATAGGATCATAGTTCTAGTGTATCACCCTCTTTTAGGTAGGATTTCCCCTTTAAGTTTTCTTTCTCCCTTTTCCATGGTAGTCAACAACGTAGAGTAGGAATCTTCATTGATACATCATACAAGAACCAACCTTCTCTAGAGGTTCTTCTCACTATTGAGGCACCCACCCTCGTGAGGATATCCCATTGTTTCAGCCAGATAGATTACTGGCCCTTTCACACACATACTTGAATCAGGGTGTAACTCCAAGTTGACAACAGTACTAATTTTAAATACATCAATAAAGCATGTCCTAAGGATGATCTCCTTCTACCAAACATTGACATGGTTGTGTTGGAAATATTGTCATTGATGTCAAAGGTTTAGTATTATTGGTGATAAAGGCCCCATTGCATTTAATGTTGTTGCTAATAAATATATCTTGGCTAATATGAGTTAATATTTATTTAATATTAATGAATATATTTTTGGTTGCATATGAGACAAAAGAAGGGCCCATGGAGAAGTCAAAGAGCCACGGGGTAAAGACAAAATAAGGATGGGACGTATTTTCCCATGAAGAGTCATCTTGGGGAATACCAAGAGTCACCAAGTGAAGACAAAAGAGGAAGGGCGAATTTCTCATGAAGGGACACTTTAAGGAATACGAAAAGTCACCAAAGATAAAGACAAAAGTGGGAAGGACGTTTTTGGTCATGAAGGATCACCACATGACTTTTCAAATGCTTGGATATGAAGGGTCATCCAAGATTGGTGCCATTTTCCATGAGGAATGAAAGGTCACAAAGGGGGAAGGCCAAAGGTCATTTGGAAAGCTATAAATAAAGGCTTGAGTAGCCATTTGTAATATGTGAGTGAGAGGTTGATTTTGATATTGTAATATCTAGCTTAGAAGAGCAATTGTGATAGATGAATATGATTTGTATTTGTTATATCTAGCTTAGAAGAGCAAATGTGAGAGAGAGAGGAAGGAGATGTTGTATTGATCTATCATTTGTTGAGATAGCAACATTGAGAGATAGGTTTGTGGTATACACAAAGGGGTTGGTGCTCCTATGGGTTGGTTCTCATGAATTGTAGCTGAGTTGGTGCTTGGCAAAGGGGTTGGTGCTCTTGTGGGTTGGTGCTTGGCAAAGGGGTTTGAAGCTCCTGTGGGTTGGTGCTCATGAATTGTAACTGAGGTTTGTACTTGGCAAAGGGGTATGGTGCTCTTGTGGGTTTGTTCTCATGAATATATTTGAGATTGATTCTCCATGATTTTTCCCACATTGGGTTTCCACGTTATATCTGATGTCTCTCTCTATCTTGTGTGATGTTTATTGGTTGAGTTTTATTACATATCTTGAATGTTTGAATAAGTGGAATTTGGTTAAAGGAAAGTTTTATAAGATATATAATATACTGATTCACCCCCCTCTCAGTATATTCCATGCTTAACAGGTTGTCAACTCAACTACAGGGTATGAGATGTTGTCCTTCATGAATAACTTCTCTAGGTACAACTAGATCAAGATAGACCCATAAGACTAGCACAAGACTGCATTCACCACATCATGGGGAATATTCAATTACCAAGTCATGTCTTTTGGCTTGAAGAAAACTGGTGACACTTATTAATGTACCATGACTATCATCTTCCATGACATGATGCATGATATATTTTAGGATTATGTTGATGAAATCTTAGTAAAATCAAGAACCTATGCCTGACATCTTGATGTCCTGTGAAGAATCTTTGAGATAATTCATACAAGATTTGGTTCAATCCTAAGAAATGCATATTTGGCATTAATTCAAGAAAACTACTAGGATTCATTTTATTAGATTCAAAGCTATCATGTAAATGCCTCCACCTTCTAATCTAAAATAACTCCATAACCTGTAGGGAAAAATCCAATCTATTCACAGGTTTATATCACATATGGCATACAAGTGCAGACCTTTTATTCACCTCCTAAAGAAATGTGTCAAATTTTAGTGGGATATTGAATGTCAACAAGCATTTATAAAACTATAGACATACTTTTCCAATCCACTAGTTTTAAGACTGCCAACACTTGGCTAGCCATTGCTTATTTATATATCAGTAATAAAACATGCACTAGGAGTACTCTTGGCCTAGTATGATGAACAAGGTAAAGAACATATGGTATACTATCTAATTTAAACACTTATAACATATGATCATAACTATTCACCCATTAAAAAATCTTGTTTGAAAATGGTGTTCACTTCCCAAAATTTTTAGCACTACATGTTGAACAATAAGACTATTGTCATTACTAAGGTGGATCCTCTCAAATACTTATTATCTAAAGAAACTCTTGCAAGCTGCATGGCTAAATGGGTTATGTTATTGAGTGAATTTGATGTTCAGTACTACAATCATAAAGCTATTAAGGGTAAAGTCATCATAGATCAAATTATTGAAGCTCCTATCATAGATACTCAACCACTTACATTTGATTTTCTAGATGACTCTATCATGATGATAGAGGAAGTAGATCATTAATTTTAACATGGGGAATTATATTTTGATAGCTCATTCACATCCCATAGATTTAGAGATGCCATATTACTAGTTACACCACAATGGGACCTCATCCCCAAAGCATTTCATATCAGCTTCAACTCTACCAACAACATGGTCAAATATGAATCCCTTATTGTAGGACTTTGTCTTGAAATATAATGAGATATCCAACAATTAATGGTTTATGGGGACTCTTAATTAATCATTAATTAGACTAAAAATTAGTATCAGATTAGCAATGAAAATCTTATACCCTATAAGCATATTATGGACAATCTCAAGTCATGTTTTAGGTCACTACAATTTGAACAGGTACCATAGATCAATAACTGATCAGTCGATGCAATGGTAATAATTAGGTCCATGGTAAAAGTCACCAACAATGTTAAAGAGTATTAGTTTATCATTGATAACCTTCTATATCCCACTCATGTATTACCATATTTAGAAAGGGTTTGTAATATTATTGGTCCCAATCTCCCAACTGAACCTCCTTGGTATTAAAATATTTATAACTATTTTCATGACTAAATTCTTTCTCTCAACCTTTGTAAAAGTTTCCAAAAAATATTCTTTCATCACTTATCCTGTTATACCCTCCTTGGAACATACTTTATCATAGGGGCTATGATGGAACACTTTTTTGTTATTTATCTTTAGGATACTCAACATTAGTGATTAAAGAGGTCCACAAAAGAATGTGTGGGGCCCACACTAACAACATAGTCCTTGCCAACAAAATCATAAGAATAAAATACTATAGGTTAAGTTGGATACTGATGCTTGAAAATATGTTAACAAGTTTGTTGATTACCAACAAGATGGTAATTTGATACACATACCTTTATTGTTTCTATAGCAAATTACTACACCATGGAAATTTTTTACATGGGGTCTCGATCTTATCGATAAAATAAACCCAACATCCTCTAATGGTCATAAACATAATCTTACAGCTATAGAGTATTTTACCAAGTGGATTGAGGGCATTCCTCTTACTTACATAACTGGGAAACAAATCATTAAGTTTATCCATTACCATATCATTTGTTATTATGGTATCCCTCCCTAAATCATATCTAATAATGGCATTTCATTTGTGAACAAAGATGTTAAATCCCTTTGTACCCTATTCAAGTTCAAACACAATAAATCCACTCCATACAAACCATAAGTTAATAGTCAATCCAAAGCATCCAACAAAACCATTTTCACAATCTTGAAGAAGATTATCAATGGCATTGGCCATAATCGACACTTGAAAATATTTCCCACCCTCTGGCCCTACCATACTAGTCATCATACCCCTATAAGTGCCACTTCATATTCCATGGTTTTTGGTATAAAGTCTATTATCCTAATCAAGATCGAGATACCTTAATTATGGGTATTTTTACAACACATTTTTGATGATGAAGACTATAAAATTTCTAGGTTAAAAGAGCTAAAACTTCTTAATGGTAAGTGTTTATCTACCCTAGACAATTTAAGAGGATACCATAATAAATTGTGTCACATATACAACAAATGCATTCTCCCTTAGGATTTTTAAGTTAGTGACTTATTCTTAAAGGATAATCAAAATAATATCAACACTGAATTCAAAAAGAATGGTAAATTTAAATCCAATTGGTTGGGCCCATATATAGTTACAATAAACTATGGTTTAAGGGCATACAGATTTACTACTCCAGAAGGTGAAGAGATCCCATAACTAATGAACATTGTGAATCTCAAGCATTTATATGCTTGAAAACCTTTTGAACCATTATCTATAATAACCCTTACTTGGGGCACAAGTGATGAATTTACTTATTTTTACATCATACTTGTCACCTACACCATTGTAACCTAGAACATTTTACCCTGAACCATTATCACCTGTAGTGTTTTACCCTAGACCATTGTAACCTATACCATTATAATCTAGACCATTTCTATTTCACTATACATGGACCAATATTCCTTTCACCTAAACTATTCTAATTTTATAAACTCACCACTTATGATCCTAATTTTGATTCATCAGCATTTTGTCGACATTCAGGGACCATTCTATAAGGTAGTTTTGATTGATCAGTATTTGTAGCTTCTTTTACATACAAGTGTACTAAATTGTGTCATCACATAGTTTTCACCTACTAGATGGTTCCTTGGGATTTATTTTTTAATGTGTGTTGTTTTATTCTTATTTTATTACTACTTGATATTTATTATTGCCTTAATATAGTCATTGATGCCCCTGTTATAGTCAATTAGATACCATTCAAAACTTTACCTATAGAAGTGACTTTTCTTGGCCAAGTGATTCCCTATACCTTTCTTCATATTGTGTTTCCACTACTTATCTCAAAAATTAGAAAATGATAAAACAAAATCCAAAAAATATTGCCAGTTCGTGAAGGTGGCCTTAAAATCTCCATAGGAGTTATAAAGTCATGTCATCTTTTGGGTTGGATTTCATTTTTATTATGTTCCTTTAATACAGGGCATTCTAATCCTCAATGCCCTTGCCATTTTATGAGAAAACCAAGCCACACTCTTGCCATTTTATGAGTTGGACCATTTAGTCTCTCATAATTCTTAATCAAGTTGAGATGCCTAAAAACCCCCTAAACATTTGAAAATGATCTAGAAAATCCTAAAAATCACAAAATCATGAAAATTTGCTTAGAATTTCCATGCAAAATATTAATCTGCCAAAATTTTATGGGATGAACCACCTTTTTATTTAGTTTATTTCTATACCACCTTGGTCTTTTCCTCCCATTTATAGGAGAACTACATCGGCCTGAGGTCCACATAGGCTATGTAGGTATCACTCGGATACATGGGGTATCTCAGGTTAGCTCAGCCACCCCTTCTCTTCTTTTTTGACCACTTATTTATGTTAAATATCTTATGACTCCTATACTATTTCACAAGTGACCACTTATCATTTAGTTTCATCATTCATATTGGCCTTATTTATATGCTCTCACCATTTTATGAGTCACCATTATGTGCATTATTCATTTGAAGTGGATGCATTAATGTACCCTTAAATTTTCTTACACTCACCATTTTATGAGACCACTCCCATTTTCCTCTACATGTCAATCATGTTTTCCTTATCATTGATTTTTTCTATCCCATATCCAAGGAGAACTATATTTTCACTGAACTTCATGTTGGATCTTATGTCTATAGGCACTATCCACTTGCCTAGTACATTTATAGTCATCTCATCTATACCTTCCTTTTCTTCTATTTCCCCCATTCTTTTTGTTTTGTGTCATTGTTTATTTATACCCTAGGGTCAACTTTTTAGCCATTGTCCTTATGTTGTCGTACTAGTGTCATTATTACATAGATTAAGGGTCACCCTATCATGAGTGTAATGCCTCTACTACACATGCATGAATAATTTGTTCTTTGTTTGTACTAACATTGTGATTAACCATTATTTTTCATATTGCCATTTATTTAGCTTTGTGTACATGTGTATTGATTGATTGATTGATTTAACTTATTATTTATATTTTTCTATGTTTTACTTAGTCATTAACTTGTTTTGAGTGTTATGTTTGAATACATTTAGTAAACCTTTTGAGTTTGGCCTTCACTTGGGCTTGAATTGTTTATGTTTGTATTTGAATTGTTTTATAACTTGTTTATGTTTTAGTACATTCTTGTTCTTACTTAAGTCTTGATGATTCACATCTTGATTTTAAGTTAGGTTATATTTTGTATTTAATGTTTATTTTTATCTTTTTCTTTTCCTTATTTTTTATTCAAACGTAAATGTTTGTAACTTTGGTTTTGGTATTGTTTATCACTATCTTTACTTGTAATTATTCAGCTTTGAACTAGTCTATTTGCAATGGAAATATGATGTTGTTATAGGTTATTCATACTTATGATGCATAATTTCATTTTGCCAAAATAAACACCAAGTGATCCAAGTTCAAAAGTCAATGTAGTGTTGAAAAACATCTCTGACTACACTATCCCCCATATCCAGTGCATACTTAAAAGACCATACACACAATGGAGGACAAAATTTGGAAACAAACAAGACTCTCTATGTAAGATGTGCATCTCTTGTCATACACATTGAGTCATATTATCCATTTCTATGATTGGTTTAGGAGGTGCATCTCTTAAACTATCATCTAGAATCTAGTCATACATCAAACATAGCAATAAATGAAATCAACATCCACATGTAACTAAGGACATGCATCTCCTAACATTATTATATACCATCATATCAAAATAAGAGAAAAAAGTGTCATTACATACAAAGAATATTAATAGTCTATGTACAAGTAGCTATGATCCAAAAATGAATGTCATATATATATATATATATATATATATATATATATATATATATATATATATATATATATATATATATATATATATATATATATATATATATATATATATATATATATATATATATATACATACATACATATACATATACATACATATATATATATATATATACACACACACACACACACACATATATATATATATCATTTTTTATACATCAAGATAATATATATGCATCTCATATAAAATATAAAGATATAAAATCAACTCTAATCTTGGCAGTCCCTCATGGGACTCAACTGAAAACTTTGGGCCATGCTTGATCCTAATGATGGTGGTGGATGTGGTGGTGGTGGTGGTGGGCCCATCACTACTTGATGTGAGGCCAGTTGTGCCACTGAATGCTCTAAGTTTATCATATGTCTAGACCTAGAGGTCCTATTATTCTGCTCTGATCTAGAGTATTCTTTACATGATTTATCTCTCTTATCTATAAGGACTACTACCTTGTATAACTTATGGTAGTATGTTATCTCATACTTAGTGTGTATGACATTATCTTTCACACATAAGGCATCATCCTTAGCCACAATCATGTCAACCAAGGATCTAGATGAACCACAATATGTATTGGCTCATCAAGTCTCATATATCCCTAGTCAGCCTCTCTACCTATGCAAATAGCCACTCCTAATCAACCTAAGATATATCTCACTCATCAGTCATTATCACAAGCTTTATGTCTCAAGTATCCAATTGGGCCTATACACTTGTCAAATGGGCCAACTATCCTCTCAGTGTCATAATATTAGTGTCCCTAAATACGATAAGTCCTTATATATAGGTAGTCTCACCCTATGTAGTGTCTAACTCTACATGTAATCCATCTATATCACTCTACAGGCCTACAATTTTTGATAATCTTGCACTGTATATTATCAATAAAAACATAATCCTCTATGCACCTACCTTTACCAGAGGGCCTTTCCTCCCCTATACCTATACTTATCTATATACTATAGGTCCTTATCTCCCTTATCCCTATATTATAGGTCTTAACCTCTCTTGTTTGTGCATCAACGATATCTATATCCCCTAGTATATCTTATTGCACTTGAGCATGAATAACATATAATGGGATAACCTATGGTATCATCAATTAAACTAGCACCTAGACCTTATTAGTGTAGGTTTTTATTTTTCCCTATTTATTAATTAGGGAAATTGTATTTCTTGTGCATACATGGAGTTTTCCTATATTTGTGGGATAGGCTAGCTTATGTGGAGGTGTGTGTCATAGATGTGTCATAAGTGTCATAAGAATGTCATAAGTAACTCCCTTGATGGGAGTTACTTCTCTATTCTTATCACCTTGTCACCACCTTTCATGGAGGAGTTATTGTCTATTCTTGGGGTGCCTTGTCCACCTTTTGTGGAGGAGTTACTTACTTACTCTCCTATATGTATTCCTCACTTTCGCCATCTCATGCTAATCAGATTTTGGTTTTCTCCATTTTGTCTTGTGCAACTTATTTTTTTGGGTTATTTTCAAATTGATTTAGCATCTATGTGGTGTGCACTTGCTTCATCGTGTGTGATCATATCTCCATTGCACTCGTATTATCCGAATTTTGGCAATAACTTCTATATGGTATCAGAGTAAGAACGGTAATCATGTGTCTAGTTATGCTTTTAGTTCATTTTAAAATCAAGAGGAGTAGAGTTCTCTTTGTTTTTTTTTATTTTCTAGATTTGATCTAAAATAAATATATATATATCATTTCTGGTTAGTTTCCTTGGGATCCTTGGCCTTTGGGTGTCTTGGTTGTCTTCACTTCAGGTGTTGGTTCTATTATTGGGTGCCATTGTTGTGTGGAGCAGCAAAGGGAGGAGCATCACTCATATGGTAAAGCATACCTTCTGGTCAGTAGTCAACTTTGCACACCAAGAAGTAGCAAGGTGCCTTCACCAGGCCGTACAACATCCTTTTCTTGACTAATTTTTTGTTTGCAAGGGCCTTCAGTAGCACCTAGCCTTTGGTCTTCACCTCTACCACACACTGTATGGTGTGCACTTCTGGTCAGCAGTCTACAAGTCTACCAACTTCTACAATGCCTTCTTTTATTCTGCCATGCCAAGCTTCAACTCCTGACCAGGCCGTACGGCGCGCAATCCACAAGTTTTTTTTTTTGCAAGCATATTTCTTTTTGCGCCTAGCTTCTGGTCTTTCTCCAACAAGGCACTAGGCCATACGGAATTTCCACTAGGTCTCTTGTTTTGTCCTTTCTACTAAAATTTGGACTGTGATTTCTGAAAAATGGCACTCCTTTTTGGCTTCCAACGCCCATGTGGTGGGCCCTTCCCTCTCTCTCTTACTGTTCATTTAGTAAATCTTCCTTTTTAAATCATTCTGATCTAAATCAATAATTTGAATGTTTGATTTAAAATCAAATTTGAAATTAGCATTCAAAAAGGTAGTTTAGAGGTTTTTTTTTTAAACTTGTATCTTCGACCTACGAAGACGAAGGGTGAGGCCCGGGTTGGCCGGAGGCCAATTCCCCCTCAAAAAAACCTCATTTGGATTCCTCATTCCATGACGAATCCAATGAGTGGTTGGAAGGCCACTTTCTCTCTCAAAATAGGCATTTTTTAATGTTTTAGTACTTTTTTTTGCAAAAACACTAATTTACGGGAAAATTGAACCTTTAATATCTTGCAAACGATATCTCAGATTTGGGTGCCATTTTTTAAAAAAGTGTTTATAATTCAATTATCAATAGTGTAGGCTTTTTATTTGTAAAAAATGCACTAGTTTATAAAGTGCCAAAAATTCGGGTCTCTCGAGACGCATTTTCGGCTGAGTCCAACATCCTGTTTGCTTTAGTCTTGCACTGATTGCTCTAAGATGCATTCTCAGCTGAGTCTGACGTCTTTTCAGCATGAAATTACATATTTGGGGGGGGGCTCAATATTTTATGAGGGTGCGATTGCTTTTCACAACATGCAAATCTTTGCTTTCATTCTCTTTTTTGCATAATTTCACAACTTGTAATCAACACAACTTCACCTAAATTCAGCTAAAAATGGATTATTATCAACTTAAACCCCTAATACCCTTCAAATATCATGAATAGAAGGTTAAAATGTCAATCATTCTTAAAAGAAAAGGGTTGTATAAGATCACCATGGGTACTGAAGTAGAACCCAACACTGATGCTGAAAAGGTCAAGTGGTACAACCGTAATGATGAAGCCTATGGATTACTGAGCTTGTATGTGTCTCCAGAACTTCTCTTCCATTTATAATCCTCCTAGACTCCTAATGACATATGGGACACCTTAGAAAATTTATTTGGGAAGCTTGATGAGATGAGAGGTCATGAGCTCGAAAATGAACTCATAAGTCTAAGTCCTAGCAACTTTGACACCCTACAGGACTTCTTCACTAATTTTAAGGCCCTTAGATTGCAATTGAAAGAATTCAGAATAGAGAAGAAATATGATCAACTCATACTTTATATTCTCACAAAGTTAGGTCCAAGCTATTCAGTCTTTCTCTCCACTTTCCATGCCACAAAAAGTGCCCTTGGCACTACATGGAAAATGCCTTCCTTGGATTCATTCATTGCCAACTTGACTAGGGAGCAAGATAAGCTAATTCAAATGGGCACAATGAAGTCTACTCAACCCCAAGCTTTGATAGCTAGAAATGGTAAGGATAAGACTTCAACAAAGGAGAAGAAGAAAAAAAATAAGAACTAGGAGAAGAAGAAAGAAAACACCAATCCTGCCAAAAATAACACTGAGACTTTATCTTCCAATGCTAAACCTAAGAAGGAGAAGGTTAAGTGTGCCTATTTTAAAAAGACAGGGCATGATGAACACAAATGCATGAAGAAATAAATAGATCACCTAACTCATCTTCTAGAGAAGAACAACATAGGTGTTCATGAGTCCATCAAGCAAAATTCATCTACCCAAGATTCTACTAAGGCAAAAGGCAAGGGTAAGGAGAAAGAAAAGAGCAAGGCCCTTGTAGCTACAGCAGCTTCTACATCTTCATGGGTCATCAACTCAGGTGCTTCTCACCACATGGGCTCTTCACTAGTTGATTTTTCATCTTTAGAGCCTTGTAGCATGACTTCAATTAGTTTGGGTGATGACACATCAGTTTCTGTTGCAGGGAGAGGGTCAGTTGAAATGGAAGGAGGAACATTCAACTATGTTCTAAGTGTTCCTTCTCTTTCAACCAATCTCCTATTAATGTACCAAATCACTCACATTGGTCAGGGCATGAGAGTTGTGTTTTCACTAGATTCAGTGGCTATCAAGGAGTTGCATGGTGATACTACAGTGGCAGTGGGTAGGGCAGATCACCAAGCTAGGTTATACACCTTCTCACATTTTGCATCAGATTCTTCTCCAACAACATTTCTAACTCATTTAGATGGAGTTAGCAAATTGTGGCATGAGTGGTTTGGCCACCTTAACTACCACTATCTTGAGCAAATTTGCAAAAATGACATGGTCATTGGCTTGCCTCGTGTCCAACTCTCAAAAGGACTTTGCAAGGGGTGCTCCCTTGGGAAGCATCCCAAAGCAAAATTTGACAAAGGCAAAGCTTGGAGGGTTGTACAACCTTTGGAGTTAGTCCATAGTGATGTATCAGAACCCTTTCCCAAACCATCTTTCACAAGGGCCAAGTACATCCTCACTTTCATTGATGATTTCTCTAGGTACACTTGGATATATTTTCTCAAACAAAAGTTTGAAGTGTTTGAAAATTTTCTAGACTTTAAGGCTCTTGTTGAGAAATAGAGTGATAAATCCATCAAGGTTCTTCAAAGTGATAATGGAGGGGAGTATGTCAGCATCAGGTTTGAGTAGTTTTGCACCATAGAAGGGATTGATTTGCAGTGCACAGTCACTTATAGTCCTTCACAGAATGGGGTTGCAAAATGCAAAAATAGGTTCTTGAAAGAGATGGGTAGTTGTATGATTTACTCCAAATCCTTAACACCATAGTACTGGGTTGAAGCCACCAATTGTGCTTGCTACATTCAAAATAGGGTTCCTTATAAAGCTTTGAAAGGGATAACACCCTTTGAAGCTTGGCATAAAAGGAAACCTGATGTTGAGCTCCTTAAAGTTTTCAGATCCCCAGCCATGGCCTACATTTTGAAGAAGAAACACAAATCTATGAAACATCAGTCCAAGCCTTGCATATTTGTAGGATATCCAGATGGTATTAAGGGATATCACCTTCTAGATCCAGTCACTCATGAGTTGTTCATTAAGAGAAGTGTCCACTTTCAGGAGAGTCTTAAAGACTCAACACTTGACACTTATTCTCCCTCATTGGATCTACTTCTTCATGATGATTCCTCATCAGATTCAAATTAGCCACAGCAGATTCTTGAGCCATAGACATCTTCTTCTTTGAGTTTAGACAGTGAGGACAGTGATGCAGAGCCATCCACCTCTAGTCAGTTAGAGGATGAGGAGTTGTCACTTGACTCACCCACTTCCAGGCCACTTTGGGCTAGACAGACACTTGAGAGTGCTGGCACCTAGGCAGGAGATCCCATAGATGATAGACATACTAGGGGGATTTTTAGAGAGATCCACATGCCTTATTTGCTACAGTTTCAAATCCATAGACTTTTTGAGAGGCATCGGGGGTACCTAAGTGGGATAATGCTATGGAGGAAGAATATTCTTCATTAATTAAAAATCACACTTGGGATTTGACTTCACTTCCTAAGGGAAGAAAGATGGTTTGATGTAGGTGGATATATCAGACCAAGTTTGCAGCAGATGGGTCGGTTGATAAGTATAAGGCATGATTGGTCACCAAGGGTTTCTCACAGGTGGCATGCATTGACTACTCAGAGACCTTTGCACCCATTTCAAAGATGACTTCTATCTGACTCACCTTGGCTATTGCCGTAGCACATGTTTGGGATGTGCATCAGATGGATGTGAAGAGTGCCTTTCTTCACAAAGACCTAGAGGAGGATATCTACATAGAGCAGCTGCTAGGATTTGTTTAGGATTCTTCCTTAGTATGCAGACTTAGAAAATCTATCTATGGCCTCAAACAAGCCCTCAGGCTTGGTATGCCAAGATTGATTCCTTCCTTCTCATAGCAAGTTTCACTAAGTGCCATTCTGATCCCAATGTCTACTTCTTGCAGCAAGATGATTCACTTTTAATTTTGGTTCTATATGTTGATGACCTTTTGATCACCAGGAGTTCTTCATCAGCTATTGCAGTGGTGAAGGCATCTCTTTAGGATAGATTTGACATGACAGACTTGGGTTTGTTGCACTACTTCCTTAGCATTGAGATCTCATAGTCAAATTCAGGGATTTCTCTTGTATAGCCTAAGTATGCTCTTGATTTATTGGCTGAGTTTCACATGCCTAATTGCAAGCCATCTCTGACTCCCTTTCTATCAGGAGTCAAGCTTGAGGCTGATTGCTCTTCACCATTGGTTGATGCCACTCAGTATCGATAACTTTTTGGTAGTCTCATCTACTTGACTCACACCAAGCCTGACATATCATATACAGTGGAACTTGTTTCCAGATCATGTAGGAACCTCATGAGCTGCATTGGAAAGTAGCTAAGAGGATCTTGCACTACATACAGGGTTCACATAGATACAAGATTCATTATAGATTTGGCATAGAGGTTGACTTGGTTAGATATACAAATTCAGACTGGGCTAGTGATTCACAGACTCACAAGTCCACTTCTGGTTACAATTTCTCTCTAGGTTCTGGTCCTATCAGTTGGTCTAGCAAGAAGCAGAATGCTATTGCTATATCATCCATAGAGGTAGAGTACAAGGGAGTTGTTAATGCAGCTACTGAGGCTATTTGGCTTCAAGGTATTATTTTTAAGTTTGGCATTCCTATCAGGTAGCCCACCATCATTTATTGTGACAACTAGAGTACCATTCAGATTTGTAGGAATCTAGTTCAGTACCAGTGGACCAAGCACATAGAGATTCACATGCATTTCATTTAGGAGCTTATTCATAGTTAGGTCATTGAATTGATATTTTGCCAGTCTTCAGAGTAGGTTGCAAACATCTTCACCAAACCTTTCACTAAGATCAAGTTCATTCATCTACGAGCTCTTCTTGGGGTGCAGTCCACATCTACAACATCATCATCTTTAAGGGGGGCTTTCTAGCCTCTTCTTTCTTTTATGTCTCCCTTTTGGGGGAGAGTTTTTTCCTATGGGTTTTCTCCTTTTCTCTATCTTATGGGAGATTGCATTTGTACATGGGTACCTCATTAGGCCTAGTTGTTGGGACCCATTTTTATATTTCCACATTGCCCACCTAAGCTGCACTTATGGGGGGTATTAGTGTAGGTTTTTATTTTTCTCTATTTATTAATTTGGGAAATTGTATTTCTTGTGCATACATGGATTTTTCCTACATTTGTGGGATATGCTAGCTTATGTGGAGGTGTGTGTCATAGATGTGTCATAGGTGTCATAAGAATGTCATAATTAACTCCCTTGATGGAAGTTACTTCTCTATTCTTAGCACCTCGTTACCACCTTTCATGGAGGAGTTACTGTCTATTCTTGGGGTGCCTTGTCCACCTTTTGTGGAGGAGTTACTTAAGTACTCTCATATATGTATTCCTCACTTTAGCCATTTCATGCTAATCATATTTTGGTTTTCTCCATTTTGTCTTGTGTAAGTTATCTTCTTGTATTATTTTCAAATTGCTTTAGCATCTATGTGGTGTGCACTTGCTTCATCTTGTGTGATCATGTCTCCATTTCACTCACATTGTCCGGATTCTAGTAATAACTCTGATAGACCTATCCTTGTACCAAAGCCTAACCCCAGTCTCTCCTCTATCTAAGCCATCTTTGATGTAGGACTAACTTTTGAGGCCATGGTCTAGTCAATCAAATAGATCGAGACATATCCCATATGTTGCATAGTCATATATCACACCATCATCTACTATCCTACTTGCATAATTCCATAGTATATGTTGAACATTGCTAAAATATATCACAACCTAGTCTCAGGGCACTATTATCCCCCACTCTCTGATCTCATAGGTCACATGGGCAAAGAAGTGTAGACCCTCAAGAATGTAATTTTTAAAACTTAATTATCTTTACACTTGGTTTGGTTTATTTTCGATGATGACTTCATCATTTGAAATTTTTTTACAAATGGCAAGATCACCTAAATTCCTAATTCTACCTAGTCATAAATGCATTAAATGTAAAAATCAAAAACTAAAAAAAATACCTACCGATGCTCTAATCATTAGTGGTTGATGGTACTCTCAAATATGCTGCCTAAGGTGTTGATGGTGTAGGATATTTTCCATTATACTCAACTCTCTCATGCACAAATTTTATAGCTCTAAATTGTAATAGTGGAGGATGAAAATGAATGGTTTTTACCCCCTAGGAGTAAACTTATAGTAAAAGATTCAAAATTTTCACCCCTTAGGCCTATTTTAACTCCCTTTATCTTATTTTGGCACTCATTCTCTCCCTATTTATCCATTTTTTAAACTATTTTCTTCTAATTGCTCTATTTTGTAGCTTCATTTACTAAATTACGTGACTATTTTTCTTTTGATCAAGGGCCAACCTTTCAAATATTAAAAAAAATTAGCCTCCCCTCAAGGTGGCATCAAGGGCTAGCCAAATGTTGTTTAAAACATTTTTGTAACCCTGCTTCTCCATGACTCATGTAAAATTTACTTAAAAATAGGAGCAGATTTATTTCTTATAATTATGATCATTCTAAGTGACCTTTTTATTATTTGAAAAGTTATTTCTTTGAAAAAATGTCTCACCACACCTTCTCAAAAAGGGGGAAAATGTAGGCATCCAATTCTTATCATTGTTGTGCTAAAATTGCAAATTTAAGTGACATTCTACAACAACATAAAATCTAGACCAAATCACCAAAATACTCTAATTCATCCACACACATTACATGTAGGTGTTGATTCTCACTCATGTATCCCTAAATGGGGTAATGCATTTTATGCAATCATTATCTTCTTCCAATTCCCTCTACATCATGTTTGCAACCAAGCAAATTATCATTCTATACCATTCAAATGCTCTAATTCATTTTCACATGTCACGTGTAAGTGTTGATTTATGCCTATATATTCCTGAATGGAGTAATACACTATTCACAACTATTATCATCCTCTAATTTAACTCTAGTCAAATTATGCCCAAGTAAATGGACATTTTTTACCATTTTGATTAAACATGCGACCAATATCTAATAATTACAAAATACTACGTAAACTGATTAAGAAAATTTAGATTAAATGGAAAATCCATGGAAATTTATTGAATATCTATTATTGTAAATTCATAATTCAAAATATCTAGGCCATGAAATCATCAAAAGGGTGTCAAGCACTAGGCATTAATGGAGATAAATATCAAGGTTAGGACCACCCATGCCTTATTAATTGTCCCTCGTTCAAAAATATTAATGTCTTTGTCCTTTAAAATTAAATTCAACTTTGGCCACACATCTTGATCTCAATATGGAAGGTCATGGTTGAATCTCAACATTTATAAAAAACTATAAATACACGAGCCACCATAGACTAACCATCAATATTTTAGTACAAACAACCTATGCATAAATATTGTTAGAAGAGCTTCACTAATTCTTCTAAATTGACCAATTGAGGAGCCAAAGCCATTGGTGCTATAAAATATGATGGAGGTGTTTACCCAACCACATTAACAAATACTTAGAGCACCAAATTTGGACACAAACATGTTTATGGATTGTATTTGAAGGAGAGACACTTTGGGAGGGTATTACTTGTATTTCTTTCCTCATTAATTTATTAATTTTCATTGACACCACCCATCAAGGGAGTGGGCTTAAAATGTTAGGTTCTCTATTCTTATTATTGGGTTTTCCTTACTAATTCATAAACTAACATAATTTTTAATCTCACTCTATAGTAACATCAAGGAGTGTATGAATATCTTGTATTTTACCCTCACAGTTATTAGTTGATTTAATATCTTTAGACTATGATGTGTGAGGGATGTATGTATACAAGACATCTTCATATTTTTTTAATAGATATATGCATAGGCTTAAAGATTTTATGTGTATGTTTTCCCATTTCTTGACTATTGTACATATATTTTTGTAAATATCTGAATCCATACTGACATTGTTGTAAATGAGTAGGTTGTGAAGTAACACTAGTTATGGTCGAAAGAGTTATGGGTTACTATGAAGTAAGATATATTTTTTCTAGTTGTAACACCTTAACTTTTAAATCAAGGATATTTATGTGAGGGATCATATAGTAGACCTATTTGATATTAAATCATGAATAATATCTACAAGGATAGTTTATATAGGTGCAACATTGTCAACATGACTATACTCTATATAGAATAGAAGTATGAAACGCTAACAGAAACCTAGGTTTTTTCATAGTTCAATAAATATACAAGTTCACCAATATGTTTTACCCTAATTATTACTATACAACCCTAATTAATATATGAACTTGAATGTAATTCATATTGTAAATTATGATACGTAAGCATGAATATAAATGTAAAATATTGAAATAGATTTGACAAGTGGCATGTGTTAAATATATAAAATACTAAAGAGATCAAGATACTTAGCTTTCATGGTTCATTAACTGAATTTGACTAAATTCATACAATGGGAAAGGTCTGGCAGTAGGACTGAGAGTCACTTGAATTTGGAATTGATTGTCTCTATGCATAAGTTCACTGATGCAAGCCTAGGGTATAACTATAGACATTACTAATTGAGGTGGAAATTAATGGCATGGGTTAATTTGGCTCCTTATGACTATAAGATAATTTTTCCTACTTGTGATAAAAAAATGTGTGATCCTAATTCCTAATTCTTAATTCTACACGTAAATTAATAAATTAGTCTCCTCCTTAAACCCTTAGGTCTCCTTGTGAGAGGTAGAAAACCTATAAAATCATGAGAAGTGTATTGAGCTAAGTTGACACCAATCACACTCATTAATGATAGACCATTGTCTACCTACCCAATACTCCAAATAAGGAACTCAAACCACATTTATTTTTTTCCCTTAATTTTAATGTGCAATTGTGATCCTTTGTTATATAAATGTACATTTATCTTGCTTTTGATAATTGAAAATATTTATTCTTGACTTGGATTGGTCTACTTCAGACTTTGATAATGACTACTCCTAGTGACTAATTTTCAATTTGTGAAGAAGAAGGAATATTTACTTAATGTGAAGTAGTATAGATGTTTCATAAATAAGTGTTAAGTCATTAGTAAGTGTGGTTTGATTTTTTATTTATGAGTCAATTTGGGTAATTAATTACAAAACTAACATGTTAGGAAAATGGGTTGACCCATAGTAATGATTTAGATTTGAAAAATATATGTTATTCAGTGAGGGCCAGTAATGAATCCCTAGGGTTAATTTCATCTACGAATTGTCTAAGATTAACATTAGTGTATAGAAGATAGAAATGTGAAGCTAATGATCTTGAGATGTTTGAGTAATATATTTAACTAGTTTTACATAGACTAAGAGGTTCATATAGGTGTTTGGCAACAAAACAAGAGGGTTGGACTTGTAGTAAGCATTTGGATGTGAGATCATGGTGAATACGAGATATATATGTGTGTACAAGTCATTTATGGTGAAGTTAGGACAATTATGACATTGTCAAGTACCTTAATATTAGAATTTAGTATCTATACCTTCACTTGACTTATTTGATAATTATTTCTCACCATCTACCATTATTAGTGTAATGTTTAGTTGATTTGGGGATAACTACAATCAATTAACCCTCCTATTCATTATTGGTCTAAATTAGGTCTCATAAGTGTAAACATTGGTCATTTAGGAGTATTCACGCCCTTTATTAACCATAATTGGTCATTATTAGTTCCAATTTTCCCCTCTTAGTGTAAGAGTTGATTTATTTTGAACCAATCATCCCTAATTTGTCTTTTTCAATTATTGGTTTAAAAAGGGGGTTTTGAGAGGGACCCTAAGCTCATACAAATATTAAATTAAAGATACGATCATTATAGACCCATACTAGAGCATAGCTATACAATATATGGCACAACAAATCCCAACTAGATGATAACATAGGGAAGTTAAAATAAATGACAAATCTATAGTAAAATAATAACAAAAAATAGATAAATAGAAACTAATAATTAGAAATTTTTGTTAAGATTTTAGACAATTTGGGGCATTCTTTATCCATGAAATTGATGAATTCCTTGGGCTTCTCTAGATAAATATATTTTTGTGTTACCTTATTGGCTCTTTCCTAGCATCTTCAATCTCTTACTAGATTCGTTACCTATTTTTTACTCCTTTCCACAAAGGGCTTCTTTCATCATGTTATACTAGTTTTTGAACAAATGTCAAAAAATCTAAAATGATAGGTATTTTGACCATAAACAGTCAAAGGAGTCAAAATTTGGTTAAAGTCACTTTTATCCAATTTGAAAGTCTTATTCCATAAAAAAATCTATTTTGAAAAAGTCAATTTGATCAAAATTAGGAAGAAATACACAAAAAAGGCTAAGTATTTAGCTTTGTCATATATGGTACACCTACCAAGCACATCTCACATTTTTCGTTATTGACTGGTACATCATCAAGATAAAACCAATGTGTGCTCAGGTACATGTAAGAATATTCCCTCCTTAAAAACTAACCCTTCATACCCTAACGTGTGCTCAAACACACATTGGATCCTAACACCTTAGTAATAATATCTCATAGGGCCTGATGCATATTCATACCAACTATGAATCCTGATGTCATTATGAGCATACTCCCAAAGTCTACCATTACTCTATAATTTAACCCTACACATGCAAATTTATTAGAATTTGGTATATATTCTTTTGATTCCTTAATTTACATTTTCCTCCTTATAGTTACTTGTCATTTTACTACATGTGCTTGTTCATAAGATGATGCTTTCTCACAAAATGAGGGCCAAGTCTTTTCCTTACATGCAGAGTCTAGAGGTTAGTTTTTTAAGTTCATCTTGTTTGATTATGTGTGTTTCAAAACTTCTTCCGAGCTTAAAATATTATACAATAAAACTCTCCAAACCTACACTTTGCATTAGGGTTTTAATATATTTTTGCTCACTTTCAAATATTCATAATATTTTAACCTTTGTGAAACCCTATTAGACCCCAACCCCACCTAAAACACTCAAATTCTGATCCTATCTAGAGCACTATCAAAACTTGATTATTTGTCTATCACACCACTAGAATCTATATCTTTATTTAAAACATTATTGGGTTCCATGATCTATTCATAACATAGTCAAAACTTTATACCCTGAATGACACATCATTGGAACTTGAGTATTATTTGTGCACGTATTGGAATTTGACCCTATATTTTACATGTCATTAGATTATAATTACTATCTAAACACAACAAAAATTTTACCCCTTGTCTAAACACACTTCATAATCTATCACTTGCTTGAACACAATCAAATTTATGCCTTCATTGATTTAGCTTAGGCATCATTTTTCCTCACATAAGAAATTAGTCCTCATAAAAAGTCAACATCCAAGACTTTAATCAAAGAGACCCCAAAGAAAATCACACTAAAGAAGATCCTCCCCAAAAGGGTCCCCAATCGAAAGAAAACATGGACATGAAATATCAATTTTATAGAGTTGTTCCACCCTCATACCTAGATTCAAATGTTGAGAAAATAATAGATGCTAATCTAGATCACATCAACATGGAATATTTATAGAATAAAATTAATTGGTTCCATAAGATATATTATGGTCAAAGAATCCATAATAGTGGACTATCTCAAGCAGTTATCTTCCTAATTTTAGTATAGTGCCCAAAATTAGTAGTAACAATGGCTAAGCATTATGATGCATAGAAGAGAGAGGTGAATAATCCAAAAGGAAAATATATATTGTGCTTTAGACCAAAACATATTGACCACTTGATTTAATTACATGATAAGTAAGCATTTTTTTAATTTAGACCCAACATCCGCTCAATAATTTTGGGATTCCAATACTAGTTCCTACTCCAACTGGGTCAACAAATAATGGTTGATGAAACCTAAGAATATAACAACAAGACTTCCTAAGAACCTTTATATGTTTTAATTCATGAATGAAGTCAATGATAATTACATTCTTCTACACAGTAATGGGGAATCTAGCTACAAAAAAATTTCAAACATGGATGTATAGATACATATGTATTATTCATTAAAATAAGTAATACATCAATTAGGGATAATTGATTAGTGATTCCATTCAAAAATAGATAATATAGGTCAATACCACTTCTAAATTATACATGACCTCTTATCTCATCTATGTTTTTAATAGGATAAAATTATATAGTGGCTTGAATACAGTAGATGACATGTAAACTATAAAGATATATGACGTATATCCTTAAATCACATTGAAGGAAAGTTCACATCATTTTTACAGGGTAAATGATGCATTTTTTCACTATGTGATTCAATTATTTGAATCATGACCATATAACTTGAGGATATTGGTACAAGATTCTACAAATAATTCTAGATGGGGATCATTGTTCATACAGTTCCCAAATTTTACTTATCTGATAATATATGGGTGTGAGATTGCTTGATACATGTTCCCAAGTTATGTAAATGACAAATGGGCCTTAATGGAACTAGTAAGGCAATTGACTGAGACACATAGACTCATGTCTAGCAAGCACAAGTCTAAAATAAAGTTTGCCATTTTTATTAGTTGGTACACTTATGCCACCTTGGCTAAATAAAAATCAATTGATGAAGAAATGACTCAAGTCACCATTCAGTCATTCAAAAACAAACCTTATTTTGATTTTGGAGGTGTAATTAAAAATATTCTTAGCTCTACATATCAACATGTGCATCACTTCAAAGACTTTTGGATAGATTGTGATGATGATAAATACATGAGAATCCATGATTACTTATGATTCACTTTGGAATAGTTCATTGTATTTGACATAGTATAAATCAATAAGAATATAGTAGATGATGAATATGTGTTGGACCCCATATATGAGAAAGAAGGAATTGAATCAAGTCCTCTTTTGAAACTAAATTGTTATAAAAATAATCTACTTCACTCACTGACAAGACACAAGTTTTGTTGAATAGGACTATAAAATGGTTGAAAGTCAAAGGTATTAATGTTGATAAAGTAGGGTTTCCTCCTCCCATGAGAGAGTTTTAATTTTTAAGTACTATTTAACAACAACAAGAATAAACAAGGCCATCTTCAGTAGTAAGAACAAGCAAAGACATAATTAATTGAACTAGAAATAGAAGTTGGGGACATCACATAAGTTATTCTAGTATAAAATCTAGTCATGTTAAAAATAAGAAGGCTAGGTAAAAAATCCTTCAGTACTCTTAATATTTCCATTTCAAAATAAATTCCCCTTGGTAGTCTTTCTCAATCCCAAACCTTGGTGACCAATACCACACAATAGTTCCTAACTTTAGATACATCCATGATACTTCTATATTTTTATCCCTCTCAATTTGATACTTCATTACCTTTGCTTTTTTCTCAAAAATCTAATGGATACATTATGAAAAGAGGAAGGTGAAGTTTTAGTAGAAAAGTCTCAAGCCTTACAAACTCATATTTCTCCTCATGAGACTCAAATGGAATCCAACACTGCACTTGTGTAACAATCTATTAGAATAGAATTCCCTGACTGGTTAAATAAGATAGTCAAGAAAAGAAATAAAACCATGCCACCATAGGATATTTATTTCAACATTTTGATAGCTATTATTTCTCATACAATCAAGAAGCCCAAATTTTTTTCCATAATAATCATAGATAAAAAGGGGATAGATATACAAATGTAGCAATTCCTCCTATTGAGAAAGATAAAGATAATGTTGATGGTTTTGATTATAAAATCATAAAGATACACTTGGGAAAAGATACAAGGGAAGGTGTGAAAGAAAATGTTCAATCTAGAATTAAAATGTTGCTTTAAAAATGGACCAAGATAAAGTAACTAAAGGATAAGTCAAATAAAATGTTTAGCAATTGACATCAGTTGTCCAAAAAATTGAAAAGCATATTCAATCTTCATCTTCAGTTGTTCATCAAATCTTAGACATTGAAACATTGAATGTAAGAGAAGAAATTAATCATAGGCAAGGTGACAAAAGAATGGTTAGATAAAATTATGCAATAAGGAGATGATTCAATTGATGTAGTTATGACTATCTACTATGAGATACAAGAAAATTATGATGAGGCAAATAAATATAAAGTCAATTATGTAGAATAAATATCAAAGTGGAAAAAAAGGCTTCCAAAGTTAAAACAATTCTCATATATAGATCTAGATGATCTCATTCAAGGAGTTATAAAAGCAAAAAATATTATAGAACTGACTGAGTTTCCAAGAGCTAAAAAATTTAGATTTTGCATAGTTAAATAAGGCATCAATAAATTTAATGAATCAAAATCAATAGGAGGTGATGTTAGTCTTGAGATTTTAGGAGTAATTGGGAAACTTAATTGTGCATTTATGGATGCTAATGATGAAGTAATCCTTAATGAAGGTATAATTAAATAATTCAAGGAGAATATTGATAAAATATCAACTCTAAAGTTTGCATTCAACTATAAATCCATCCATCAATTAGTCAAGTATCAGAATAACTTGGACAACCTTGATGTAATTTTGAAAAGACTTCATAAAATTTCACAACAAATGACATATCTACATTGTGAAGTGGAAATTACCTTCATACACACAGATGGACTAGATGAAGATAAAGTTAAAGAAGTTATGGAGAAATTTTATGAATTCAAAAAGAAGCAAATGTCAAAGAAAAATAAGATCTAGATCATCCTTGGTGAAGAAGAAAAGGAATAGTTCATCACCAAATTTTGACTAGCTTCCTACTTGAATGAAACTTTTTTATTTATTATCACGAGTTTCAATTGAATATTTTATAATATTAATTTACACATTGTATATCATGAAAATATAATGTATTTATTTTTCAATTTTTAATTCATGTAAATTTTCCAATGAACTTTTTCAAGTTCTATAAATTTACTATTGTACCTTTTTAAGTCATCCAAAAAACCCAATGCGATTTTACAGGTTGTACAAATTTCCTAATGTTTTTTACAAGTTTGTAAGATGTACAAATTTATTATTAAAATTTTTCAAGCCCCTAAAATATAGAAAATGTGGTTATGCAGTATAACCACCCAATTCAACGTATATATATAAATTTAGGCCTCGTTTGTAAAGGTTCTTGAAAATTAGACTTTTGAAGCAAACTAGAGAAAGAGGAGATTGATTTTAAAACTCAACAAGGATCAATATATCATAAATTTTGAAAAATTTGTGTTTGATATTTCTTCATGGTTAAGGTATGTGTTCACATCCATGTATATTTGATTGTCTTTTGAAATGATGTTGAAATTGTAATTAATTAGTCTAAACATAGGAATTTTGTTATATAGTTTATTTCTTGAACCTAAATTTATAATTTCCCAATAAAGAAATTTTAGTGGGGTGAAACTAGTATTTTTACTTGTTTTTATGAGTAAATAAGAAATAATTGTCATATTTCTATTATCAGTGATAATCAGTTGTTTTGGTGTATGTTACATATTTTTATGAATATGTAATGGCTTTCCTACCCATTAAATGAGAAAAGTTGCCTTTTAGTAAATCCACCATATTTCATGACATTTTCAATAAGTCTTTAAGTTTGGCCTGCTTGATTTGTTGCTCGTTCATATTTATACACATATTTATTTCCTTCATCACTCTTCATTTATATATTATTTATAGAACCTTTTCTTACTTTGTGGTTAAAAGTACTACCTTGTTAAAAACCTTTTTTGTGAGTTTTTTTTAGTTTCCACATCTTTTTTATTTTTCAATAAAGGTAGCTCTTCCTTCCAATAGTAAATGGAATCTGTCTCATTATTGTTGATGGAAAACTTTCATTTTTCCTCTCTAAAAATATCCATGCCAATGGTTTTTTTATCCCACCATGGGGCACGTTTCTACGACTCTTATGCAAATCACATTATGAGATTTTAATCCATATAACTCTATCATTAACTCAATCACCACTATATAAAATTGACCTAGATTTATAAAAACCTACACAATTAGATATAATTTTACATATCAAACAAATTGCCTATAATTTTGAGGAAATTATATAGCTCGATTTCAAATTATTCTTGTGATTTTGAATCAAGAGTTATATCATGAAAAAAGAGAAGAGATAATTATTACACATGTATAGATATTTAGATCCCATCAAATAACTCAAAATTAGTAAACATCACGTATCACCATTACAGCTGTTCAAAATCCTAACTTTCAACCTAGCTTAGACTGGACATAAGTTCTAGGGGAAGATTTGACCTTAAGTTTTCTTTAACTTGCTTGGGAGAATAGAACAAGTCTTGCATGTTTTCAAACTGTTACTAGGGGAAAAATAGAGAAGAAGATTGTGCCACCATTATTTGGATAACTATACAATTTGTTTCAAGGAGACAAGTAATAAGATAAAATTGAAGACCATTTCATATAATCATTCAAATAATATTTATAGTAATAAATCCATCTAATGACCATTAAGTCAATTCAAACACCAATACTTTAGCCGAATCTTGATTAGTTAAGTGAGACGCAGGAGGACATCTCATCATATTTGAGAGTATTTGCAAGGGACAATAGAACTATCTTAGCACAATTTTGAAGATTTGTTGAAATATTAGAAGAATAATATCATGTTACCTTAGCATAAAGACCTAAATCAATAGGCACACAAAGAGCACAATAAAGGATACTATCTCAAAGAGTTCTTCAAATTCAATATGAACTTCAAAATAGTACTATTGTTTTACAAAATTGATAGAAAAATGATTTACTAGGAGTAGTAAATCAAAGGGTGAAATTAATCCTTTTTATCAGTTTCAATAAGCTTCTTAATTTAAGTTGAATCCTAAACATAAAAATAAATTCAAGAAATACTTAGTCTTTCCACAACTCCTTAGAAAGGTAAATAGTCACAAGGAGGAATAATCATAAGTCAAGCCCTTATCTTATTAGGTGTTATTATCCCATTAAAATAAATATTTCTAGATATGGCACAACCATGGGGTAATGTGATCATTCCATTGGCTTTGGGATAATTGCATAATGATAAAATTCTTAGGGGACCATAAAATAATTTTCCAAAGTTTATTGGAAATAGAAAATAAAATTTATATGAACACCTCGCTTATTTTTCTATAACTTATGGAGTTTTAGATGTTGAACATGAGGCTATCATCATAAGGCTATTTGTTAAAAAAAAAATTAATGGAACAACATATTATTTTTATCATCTCCCTTCATGAGCCATACCAATTAGAATGATATGAAAACTAAGTTTTAAAATAGATTTAAACCAGTAAAAGACACACATGCATTATTGGCTTAAGTCACTCAAATGAAAAAAGATGATTATAAACCTATGAGCTATTTTATAGATAAATTCAATAAGCTAATTCATAAGATACCACCAACTACTAAATCAATAAATGAGAATATAATATGCTTATTTATTAATTCTCAATTTTTATAAATGAGTTATCAGTTGAGAAGAGCCAGAGTATTTGACTTAAACAAATATTAGAATTTGGCCATTGATGTTGAAGATGACATGATAATGGTTTGAAAATTTTTAAAAAACCATCAAAAGGTAAAGCATATATTTTAGGTTAGCCTTCTACTAAATATTTTTTGCAAAAAATGGCCAATGAAATAACAATATTGAAAAATAAATTGCCTTAGGAAACCATCACTGCTCCTTACCAAGATGTTCTCAGAAGAAGATATGCACTATTCTAAGTAAATCATCCACAATTGCAAGTTCCTCAACAAAATATTACTATAGAATATCCTCCACATCCAAATATAAATCCTATATTAAATAGTGTTTTAGAAATATAATAAATATTTGCATATGAAGAAAAGAAAATAAGAAAAACAAATCAAAAAATCTAGATCTTCAAGAATTTGAAATTGAAGAACCTAGTGGCGACTCTATATATGCATTCTTGGAATATAATTAAAATGAATATGAATATGAAGACAATATTAGAGACATGAATAATTAATCATTTGCAGTCTTCACAAGAACTCAAAATCATAAAAAATAACAAAATGTTGGACAAGAAGAATCTATAAAATTCATTCTTCCATGGGGAACATGATGGAGATTAGTATTTACACTAGGTAAATTAGTGATTGTTTAGTTACCTTAGAGTAAATATTACTTATGGTATGATAATTAATAAAATTATTTTTAAGTAATAATAATTTATATATTTGGTTAATAATTATTATTAGTTAGATTAAATAAATATATTTTTGTAAATACTATATTTCATATTTAGGTTGAGAGGTTAGTGGTTGAGTCATTGTAGGGATATGAGTATCCCCATTAATAGGAAATATATTTCCTATATAACCATGTAATAGTGTGGATTATATGTAATAGAGAAATACAATCTTATTTTATGTGATCAAAATATTAAATTATCTTCGTGTATGGATTCACTATGTCTTGCATGAGTTAAATCTTTGTATCAGCTCCAATAATACCCAATAGAACATTACCTCCTATTCAAATGAAGGAAAAACAAAAATGGATAAAATAGGTGAGTCCTATATGAATACCAACATTATTTATTCAAATGATAATCCTCCTGCAATAATAGTACTAATGTATCTCAGTCTATAGAATGTTCATCTTTTACTGACATACCTACTTTTGATATAAATGAATATATAAATAAAACCAAAATCCAAATGTCTCAATTTAAATATGTGATGTCAAATCCTAACCAATTAGACAAGCTATTAGAATTTTTTAAAAGTAAAAATACCAATCCAAAAAAGTTCAATGTCAAAGCAATATTAGCCACCCCGCATTCAATCCAATGAACTCCATGGATGCAATAACTTCCAAGTATAATAAAGTTGACCCTTTTTACATTTCCTTATTCCTTAAGTTATTTAAAATTATTAATTGCATAATTTATACATGAGCCTTAGATAATTTGATGTTTTCTAAATATTCCCATGCCCTTGACCTAACTTGTACAAAAACTTTTGATTGTTATTACTCAATGTAAGCAAAGCAAATTCTAGTTTTTAGTCAAATCAATAATGATCCATTTTCCCTAAAATCTTTTTCTAAAAAAAAATCAAAATGACTATTTTTGTAGCATATATTCTTCCCACTTATGGCATTCTTCTAGGGATAAATTTTTGTAGGTAACTTGGTGGTTAAATTCAATTATATTTATCACATGTAATAATACCAATCAATGGAATAAAATGTCTTGAACCAGAATTGAAAACAAAATACATAATGCAAAAAGTGGATGATCCCAAGGAAGATATCTTATATGAATATCTAGGTATATACAATTATTTATTGATCTCATAAAAAGATCTGGTTATGCCAAAAATCATGGAAATCAAACCCAATGAATTCTAGATGTTAGAATTTGATAGTAATTTCTCTTAAATAGGATCTAGTGTAAGAATTATTCAAATATCCCCAAACAAGGAAATATTTCCTTTCTCTTACAAGTTATAGTTAGACTATACTAAAAATACCACGGAATATAAAGTACTTTTATTTTGATTACATGTTACAAAATATATGGGAATTAAAATCATGAAAGTGTTGGGTGATGTAGAACTAGTTGGAAGGCAGATCAAAGGCTAATATTAGGTTAATAATGACTACTTGGTGCACTACAGGACCAAGGTCTGGGATAATATAAAAAATTTTGATGTCTTCTCTATTTACATTATCCCACGAGAAAATAATTCTAAAGCAAACATAATTGCATTGTTCACTTCATTATTGATTACACATTCAAAATTTCATACAAATAGATACATGATTGAATTGGTATATCAACATAGTGCACTAGATAATTTAGAGAATTGGTGGTACTAGGTATTTGATTATGATCAACAAATCATATCCTTTCTTGAAAAATATGATATATTAAAAAAATTATATTTTGAAAGTAGTGATTCATCATATAAAGAATCTTCATCTCAAATACAAAAATAAGGAATAACTGGAGAAAAATATGAGGAGAAAATAATCAAACTAAAAGGGAACAAATTTCCTAAAGGCCTAGTTTCTTTAGAAGAAATTTTTGACAAAAGTTACAAGTTCATAAATAAAAAGATAACCTCAACTAAATAGAAAATGAGACAGTGAATATTGGCTTTGAAGAATAACTTAAGTTGGTTAACATTGGGAAATGTTGTTCACCTAAAGAAAAGATAAAATTTATTAGCTTGCTTCAAAAATATATAGATATTCTTGCATACTCATACAAAGATCTCAAATATTTTCATCTAAAATAAATGCATCACAAAGTTTCACTCAGCTCGATGCTATGTCATTCAATCAAAATCAAAGGCACTATAATTTGAATATTGTAGGAACAAGTTTTGTATAAATTTATAAATTTTTGAATGCTCGAATCACTTTCCCTATTCATCATTCAACTTGAATTGCCAACATAATACCAATTCTTAAAAATAATGGAAAAATTAAAATTGTGTCAATTTTAGAAATCTAAATCAAGCATATATAAAAGACAATTATTCATTTCCCCTTATGGATCAAGTTCTTCAAGGTGTCACTGGTTTTAAAATACTCTCAATGTTCGATGTTTCTCATGTTACAATTAGATAGAGGTTAACAAGGAACACCAACACATGACAACTTTTACAACTCCACGGGTCACTTTTGCATATTGTTGAATGTCATTTAAATTAATAAATGTAGGAGATATATTATAGAGGGACATGGATCTCACATTCAAAGATCTTAAGAACAAGATAATTGTGGTGTACTTAGATGATCTAACAATGTTTTCAAAAAAGAGAGATCATTATGAACACCTTGAGAAGTTATATTAAAAATGTTGATTGCATGGTATTTATTTCTATCCTAAATAGTCTATTTTTGGGTGATTAAAGGGAAACTTCTAGGGTAAATTATCTCTAAATAAGGGATCAAGATCAATCCATAAAGAGTTGAAGCGATCCAAAAGTTGTCTTTGCATTCATTTTTTGAAAAGGTGAATTTCCTAAGTAGATTTGTTTTAGATTTTGTAGAGCTCACTATAAATATTTCTAATATGATGGAAAAAATGCATTATTTCAAATGGAATAACAAATTAAAATAAGCATTAGATAAAATAAAATTTATTATTACTCGTACATCAACTTTGGTCTATCCAAATTTCAAAAAAGAATTCATATCTATTAGTATTCCTCTGATCATACTTTCTTAGCTATATTGATTCAAAAAAATGATGAAGGTATTGAATCTCCCATTGATTTCATGAGTTATAGTCGTAAGGACTATAAACTATAAATTTCTCTAGAGGAAAAACATGCATATGCAATTGTAAAAGTTGTCAAGCAATTCAGGTACTATATTTTTCATTCACATTCCATTGTGATCATGCCAAGTACAACAATAAATTATATTATGACTTAAAATGAAATAGGGTCTTCGAGAGGTAACTAGATAAGCAAGGTTCAAGAATATGACCTCAAAAAAAAACCCACAAAATTGTTTCAAGGAAAAGGATTGTGTCAGTTCATAACATAATAAACAGATTCTCAGTCAATTTTTTCAATACATTTTGATGATCAAAACAAAAAAAATATCCCCTTTGTCCTTTTTGTAGATTATATAGATAAATGGTTTGAAAATATTGATTTATTTTTGACATATGGATAGTTTACATCTCATCTAGATATTAAGTAGAATATGACACTCAAGTTGAAATCTATAAAGTATGTTATCTAGGATGATACATTATTCAAAAAGAGTATTGATTATTTTTATTGAAATGTGGTGACAGGGAACAAGAGAAGAATATCCTACTAGACTTTCATGATAAATCTTGTGGTGGACACTTTTATACTCTAGTAACAACCTAAAAAATTCTAAGAACTCACTACTACTAGTCGAAATTATTCAAATATTATTACAAATGGGTAAGAAAATGTTAGGTTTGTTAGCAGTTCATCAGACAACCAAACTTTTAGTGTTTCCTCTCAAGCCAGTGATGATAAAAGAGTCATTTCAATAATAGGGGTTGCATTTTTTAGGAATCATAAATCCTCATTCAAGTGTGAGACACACATATGTTCTCACTGTTATAGACTACTTTACTAAGTGGGTATAATATATCCTAGTCAAACAGGCAACCTAAGAAGTTATATGTAATTTCCTCAAGAAAAATATCTTGGTGAGATATGATATTCCATAGAATATTGTAACAAAAAATGATTCAAATTTTTATTTTTTAGAGTTAATTAGATTTTTTTATGGCTATGGTATCTCATTGTCCCACTCTTTAGACTATTACTCATAAGGAAATGGCCAAGTTGAGTCAAGAAATAAGAACATGGTCACCCTAATTTGTAAATTGGTTGTTGAGAATTAGAGGAACTACCACAAGAAATTGTATGATGCACAATGGTTAGATCATATAACACCAAATAAAGTTATTGGCGTGTTCCCATTTAAGCTTCTTTACATGATCGATGTGGCAAATCCAATAACACTAGAATTACCTCCACTATAATTGGCTAGAGATATTGAAAACCAAAAATTTGAAATCTCATTAGACAAGATAATTATATATCTAAGTAAGCTTGAAGAAGACAAAGCAAAATTTGTTGATAGAATTGATAAACATTAGGCTCAATTCAAAGTCCTTTTCAACAAAAAAGTGAAAAAAGGGATTTCCAAGTGAGATATCTTGTTCTTCTATGGGATAAGCATAGAGAATCAAAGAGAAGTCATGGAAAACTTGAATCTTTATAGATGGTCCTCTTCAAAATTAGGCACTTTAGTATATAAAACACCTTCTACTTAGCTTATTATGATGGCACATATTTATTAATGTTCTATAATGGGTAATATCTTAAGCATTACTTTAAGTGAAAGTAGGTTATCCTCTGCATGTAAGTATATATATAATAATATTGGTTGTGTTTCCCTTCTATTTTTTCTTTTGCCTTACATTGTGTTTTATCCTATGTCATGTCATTCCCCTTGTTGGTTAGTTATTTTTCCTCTGAAATCTTTTGATTTGTCCTTATTCTATCCTTTTTTAAAATTTAGATGACTCTATATCCTAATGGAATTGTACTTGTCTATGAAACCAAAGTCTAGAATTTTGTTAGTGTAGGATTTTTCCAATTTTTGGTTTTACCTACATGGTTGTTAGATAACTTGTTTAGGGTTATTAAGATCATTAGGGGAACACTTAATGTGTTTTATAACTGTGATTTGAGGTGTTACCTTGTCCTTATTCTATCCTTTTTTAAAATTTAAATGACTCTATATCCTAATGGAATTGTACTTGTCTATGAAACCAAAGTCTAGAATTTTGTTAGTTTAGGCTTTTTCCAATTTTTGGTTTTACCTACATGGTTGTTAGATAACTTGTTTAGGGTTATTAAGATCATTAGGGGAACACTTAATGTGTTTTATAACTGTGATTTGAGGTGTTACCTTGTCCTTATTCTATCCTTTTTTAAAATTTAAATGACTCTATATCCTAATGGAATTGTACTTGTCTATGAAACCAAAGTCTAGAATTTTGTTAGTGTAGGCTTTTTCCAATTTTTGGTTTTACCTACATGGTTGTTAGATAACTTGTTTAGGGTTATTAAGATCATTAGGGGAACACTTAATGTGTTTTATAACTGTGATTTGAGGTGTTACCTTTATGGTGACCTAATTCTCACTATATAATGTACCTCATTTGTACTTTTTGGCTAGTCAACTAATGAACATTTATGAAGCTCACTTTTGTTTTGCATTCTTGCTCTCACCTATCCTAGGGTTTTTATGCAATCTATGATGTTCAAAGATCCTAGAGTAATCCAATATGGTATCAAAACTCTGATCTAATGATTTTTTTACCATTTCAAAATCCTTGATGAGATATTTTACATGCATACATTCCTGGTAGCTTTCTTGATTTTTTTATTTTCATAGGTTTGGTGGGATTTAGAATAAATCTTTGAAAATTATATATCAAGATTCACCTATTGAAAAATCAAAAGTGCCATCAAATTTGAAAGGCATCAAAATTCTAAGATTGATTGTACACTTGACCTAGATCGGTGATAGTGATTTTTGACCATTTTTTGAGGTTTTCAAGGCATTTTCAAGCCTTTCACACATTTATGTATTAGAAGGGTCTCAAATCAAGAAAATATTTTTGGGTTTTTATAATTTTTCTTATTTCTCAAATGGGTTCTTGGTATATTTTATATTAGTTGCATCAAACTTGCATATCGAGGTATTTTTCTAATTTGGTAGAGTTTTTCACACATGTACACTCTTTGGTAGGTTTTCAACCTTCAACAGACACTTGACCCTATTTTCACCTCCATTGGGTTTTGAACCCCCTATTTACATATATGTTAGGTTCCAACCCCCCTATTTCTATGTCTATTAGTTTTTGACCTCCCTATTTTCACATCCATCAAGTTCTCAACCCCTTACGTGCACCTTCATTGGGTCTTACGACCCCTGCTTGCACTGTTATCGAGTCCTACCAACTATGCCTACACCTTCACCATGTTTTATCAACCATACATTCACATCTATTTGGTTTTAATAACTATGCATATATCTCCATCAAGTTTCATTGATCGTGCCTGCACCTTCATCAAGTTCCATCAATCATGTTTGCACTTTTATTAGGTTCCATTGATCATGCCAACACCTTCATCAAGTTCTATCGACTATATTAGCACCATTGTCTAATTTTAACCCCTATACAAGAACTCCTACTAGGTTCCACTAATGTGTTATCATCATTATCAAGTTTTTCTAACCCTACTAGCAAGACTATTAGACTCTGCCACCTGAAAAAACATAGCTATAACCTTGCCAACCTTCTTCTACACCCTATGATGTGTGCGAAACCATAAAATTTAACATTGTATTTTATGACATTATTCATTTCCAAATTGATGAATTTTTTGGATGATGTCACTCTAACATCAATCACATTAATCAAAAATGAGAGGGAGAGAGCACCCACAATAAGCCTTAGCCCCTGGTCATATGGCATGGTCACATGTGGTAAGCTCCCATCTTAGCCCTTAGTCCTTGGTCATATGGAAATTAAGCCTATGGTCACTTCTAGCCTAAAAATGCTTAAATTTTACTCAATAGAGTCTTAAGTTTTTCTTTTGAAATTTGAGGCATAAAAATTTCCTTTGGATAATTTGATCAAATAATTTACATCATTATTTGTCACCAAATTTTTCATGCGAGCAGATTTTCAAATGGCTATAACTTTTGGTTGGTATCTTCTATTTAAATTTCTTCTTCTTAAAAAGTGATTATTTTTTCATGTTCTATGCATTGGTTATATTTTTGGGTTATCTCTAAATCAAATATTATAAAATCTTAGATGTATTATCGATTGAGTCTGACATCCATCTAATTCTTTCATACTTACGCATAGATTGATCTTGACATTTATAAGAGTGTGCTTGTATTTACAACTTAAGGGGGTTCACTCTAATATTTATAAGGAGGTACTATGTGATTTTATGCACTTTTATTTATTTTATTTATTCTTTACTTTCTACATAAACCTCTTTTCTTGCATCATGTAAAATTGTTGGTCATTTCCTCCTCTTATGACATTCAATTATCATGAATGGAAAAGCAACATGCTAATTGATCTAATAAAACAAGGAATCTATAGGATTACTATAAATGAGTAAATTGAAACTAAAGTAGATGTAGATAAAAATAAATGGTTTAATAAATGTGATCAAGCACATGGCTATCTTAGTTTTTCTATTTCTCTTGACTTACATTTTCACATTGAATCTTCTAAAACACCAAATGAAGTATGTACCACATTGTAAAAACTCTTTGGGAAGTAGGATGTGATGAGAAGTCATGAACTAGATAATGAGGTCATTAGTTTGAGTCTGGATGACTTTGACATACTACCGAACTTATTCACTAAGTTAAAATCTTTGAGGTTATAATTAAAATAATGTAGAATAGATAAGAAAAATGATCAACTTGTTTTCTCTATACTCTCTAAACTAGGTCTAGACTATTATGTGTTTGTATCCACTTTCCATACCAAAAAAGTTATCTTAGATCTACATGGAAGATGCCTTCTTTAGATACCTTTGTTTATAGCTTGACTTAGGAACAAGATAAGTTGATATAGTTGGGCACAATGAAGTCCTCAAAATCTCATGCACTCTGTGCTAATAAAGAGAAGGCTTCAAATAACAGAGAGAAGAAACAAAACAAAAAGTTTCAAGAGAAGGATGAAAATCCTCCAACCTACAAATCCAACAATGAGACCTATTATTCCAGTTCTAATCCAGTTCTAATTCTAATAAATATTGGATAAAATTTGGGTTTTGCTTGGGAAATCATGATGAAATAGAATATTTGAAGAATTAGATTGACCAACTAACTGAGATGCTTGAGAAGCACAACATCAATTTTCCTAATTTTACCATTCATAATTCATGAACCCATGAATACTCTAAGGTTGATGACCAATGTAAATAAAAGTCAAAAGATAATAATAATTTGAAAGCAAAGGGAAAGGATCTATTTATATTTGTACCTATGAATCCTACATGGGTCATTAAATTTGGTGCTTCACACACATGGCCTCTTCATATATTGAGTTCATTTCCTTGGTACCATGTGACGTGTTCTCTATATATTTGGGTGATGACACTTATAAAAAGGTTCTTGAGGGAGGGTCTATTGAAGTTAGTGGTCAAACATTAAATAATGTTTTAAGTGTTCCCTTAATTTTAACTAATATCTTATTATTTTATCAGATCACTCACCTTGGTCCAGGCATGTGAGTTGCGTTCACTCCATATTCAGTATATGTTAGGGAGTTACACAATGGCACTACATAAGTAGTGCAAATGGTCAATCATCAAACTTAGTTATATAACTTCTCACACTTTTCTCCTAACTTTCCTTCAAATTCTTCTTCTTTGGACTCACCTAAACTTGATGACATTTCTAAGCTTGAGAAGACCTCTGATATTGATGAGTCTTCTTCTAATACAGATGATTATAATAATTATGGGTATACACCTCCACCATATCCTTATCACCTTATATATATATATATATATATATATATATATATATATATATATATATATATATATATATATATATATATATATATATATATATATATATATATATATATATATATATATATATATATATATATATATATAAGGTTGATAATTAAATAACTCCTATATATATATATATATATAGGAGTTATTTAATTATCAACCTACCTCTATTCCACTTCAGACATTACATGGAACATGTATATTGATCTAGGAAACATTAGACATCATATAGTCTATACTATAGTTTTAGGGCATTCAATAGTCCTTCATTACCTTTACTCTCATTGCACCATTATTACATAGAGCATTTGGCCCTCCTACCTTACATGAGGAGAACATTTCTTTGGATAGGGATAACACCTTGGTTGAAGATCCATCAATCTCTTGGCAAACTCATTCATTATTCTAGGGTGATCCACTCTTCACTACATCTATCTCTGATCCACAGTCACTACTAGAAACTTTGCTGCAGAATATTGGATAGATTTAGGGAATTTTAGACTATATTAGGGATTTTTAACTCCCTTCTATTCTTTGATATATTTTGAGGATGATTTTTATCCTATGGGTTTTCTCCTTCTCTCCACTTTATGGGAGTTGCTTTGTGCTTGGGTACCTCATCAGGTCTAGTTGTTAGGACCCAATTCTTCTACCCACCTAAGCTATGCTTCAAGGGGGTGTTAGTTTAGGCTTTTCCCACTTTTGATTTTACCTAAATAGTTGTTAATAATATTGATTATGGTTATTAAGGTAATTAGGGGAACACACACTTAATGTGTTTTCTAATTGTGAGTTGAGGTGTTACCTTTATGGTGACCTAATTTCTCACTATATAATGTACCTCCTTTGTACTTTTTGGATAATTAGTTATTGAAAATTTATGAATATTAATTTTAATCTACATTATTTATATCAACTATCCTAAGGTTTTCATGTAATCTATGATGTTCAAATATCCTAGAGCAATCTAAAAAGTTATTTTCTTGTCCCTTGCAGTTTAAAGTCCCCAGTCAAAGCCAATTATTGTACTAGTTCTTGAACAAAGGTCAAAAAATTTAAAATGTTAGATTAATCAAAATGAGTCAAATTTTAATCAAATTTATTTTTATCCAAGTCAAAATTCCTATTCAAAAAAAAATAATTTCAATAAAGTCAATTTGGTCAAAATTGGGAAGAAATGCACAAAAATGGTTATCTTTAGCCTTGTCAAATATAGTACACTTGTCAAACACAAATCAAATTTACATCTATTAATTAGTAGATCCTCAAAACTTGATGTATGTTTGGACACATGTTAGAACCTAATGTGTACTCAAGAACATGGTAGAATCCACCTTCCTTGAAACCAACCCATCAAACCCCAATGTATGCTCAAACACACGTCAGATCCTGACACCTAAAAAAGCATATCTCATGGAGCTGGATGTATGTTCATACCAATTATAGACCTTGATGTCTTGAACATACTCATAAAGTCTTCCATTACTCTATATTTTAATCCTACACGTGCATTTTTTTTATAATTTCATTTATATTCCTCTAATTCCTCTATTTCAATTTTGTTCCTCGCTCTTCATCATTCTCATTCCTCCTTGCATCTACTTTTCAATTTGTTGCATGTGACTATTTAGATGATAATGCTTTCTCACAAAATGAGGGCCAAATATTTTCCTTAGAAGTAGAGTCTAGAGGTGAGTTTTTAGTTCCATCTTATTTGTTTATGTGTGTTTCAAATATTCTTCCAATAGTAACATATTCTACAATAAAACTCTCCAAAATTACACTTTACACTATGGTTTTGATAGATTTCTACTCACTTCTATATATTCAATCTACTTGAAACCCTATTGGACCCCTACCATGATTGAAACACTATAGGATTTTTATCCTATCTAGAGCACTATCATAAACCATATATTTTTATAGCATACCATCTAAACCTAGATCTTTGTTCATCACATTATCAATCTCCACATTCTATTTAGGACATAGTGAGAACTGATACCCTACTTGACACATCATTAGAACCTAAGTCTTATCTATACACGTATTAGACTCTAACCCTCTATTAAATATGTCATTAGATTATGAGTCTTGTATAAACACATAATGAATTATTCCCCATATATAGGCAAACTTTAAAATATACCACTTACTTGAACATATTCAAATTTCTACCTTCATAGATACAACTCAAGCATCACTTTTCTAGATATACAGAGATAGCAGTTCCTCCTACTGAGAAATATAAATATAATGTTGATGTTTCTAATAATCAAATAACAAAGGTATACCTAGAAAAATATACAAGGGAAAGTGTGAAATAAATGTTTGATCTATAATTGGCATGTTGTTAAAAAAATACACCAAGACCAAGTAACCAAAGGACAACTCAGAGAAAAGGTTGAGTAATTGACATCGGTTGTCTAAAAAATGCAAAATCCAAATTAATCTTCCTCTTCATCTTATACACTAAAACATTGAATGTATTATAATAAATTAGTCATATAGGTAAGGTAACAAAATAATGGTCAAAAAAAAATTTGAAATAAGGAGCTACTTCAATTGATGCAACTGTGACTATCTACTTTGAGATCCAATTAGAGTATGACAAGGCAACTTAAGCTAAACACAAGTATGAAAAAGAAATATTAAAGTGGAAATAAATGATTCCAAAGTTAGAAAATTTCTCATATACAAATATAGATGATCTCATTCCATAAGGAGTTATAAGAGCAAAAAATATTGCATAACTCATTAAGTTTCCAAGAGATGCAAAATTTAGAATCCACATAGTTCAAGAAGGCATCAATAAATTTAATGAATCAAAGTCAATAGGGAGTGATTCCACTCTTGAGATTTCATGAGAAATTATGAAACTGAATTGCTTATTTATGGATGCTAATGAGGAAGTAATCCCTAAGGAATATATTATTAAATAATTTAATGAGAATATTGAAAAATTATTAACTCCAAAGTTTGCATTCAACTATAAATCCATCCGTCAATTGGTCAAGTATTATAATAACTTAGACAACCTTGATGCAATTTTGAAAATACTTTAACGAATTTCACAACAAATGATAAATCTACATTGTAAATCATAAATTTCCTTCATACACTCAGATGGCCCAGATGAAGATAGAGTCAATAAGTTATGGATAAATTTTATGAATTCAGAAAGAAGAAGAAAATTTCAAAGAAAGAGAAGATCTAGAACATCCTAAGTAAAGAAGAAAAGGGATAGTTCATCACCAAATTTTGACTAGCTTCATACTCATAACATTTTGAGTCATTCTCTCAATTTTCAATTTCATATTTTTTAATATTAATTTGTACTTTTTATATCATGAAAATATAATATATTTATTTTACAAGTTTTAAGTCATGTAAATTTGCTAATGTACTTTTGCGAGCTTTTAAAATTTGCTATTGTAGTTTTTCAAGTCATGCAAAAACACCAATGCACTTTTTCATGTTGTGCAAATTTTATAATGTTATTTTTCAAGTTTCTAAGATGTGAAATTTTGATATTAAACTTTTACAATCCCCTAAAATGAAAATTGTGGTTATGCACTATAACCACCAAATTCAACCTATAAATATAAGTTTAGGGATAATTTGTAAAGGTTCTTGACACTTAGACTTTTGAAGCAAACTAGAGAAAGAGGATATTTTTTTTTTAACTTAATAAGGTTCAATATATCAAAAAAAAAATACAAAATTTGTGTTTGATATTTCTTCATGGACAATGTATGTGTTTACATCCATGTATATTTGATTTTATGCTTTTGAAATGATGTTAAATTTGTAATTAATTAGTCATAATGTAGGGATTTTTTTGTAGAGTTTATTTCTTGAACCTAAATTTTTAATTTCATAATAATGAAATCTTAATGGGGTGAAACTAGTATTTTTACCTTTTTACAAGGAAATACAAAATAATTGTCATATTTATGTTATCAGTGATAGTCAGTTGTTTTGGTGTATGTTGAATTTTTTTATGAATATGTAGTAGCTTTCCTACCCATTAGATGAGAAAGGTTTCCTTTTATTAAATCCACCCTCTTTCTTGAATTTTCCAATAAGTCTTTGAGTTTGGCCTACTAGATTTGTTACTCATTCATCTTTCTACACATATTTCTTTCCTCTGTCACTCTTTATTCATATCTTATTTCTACCACCTTTTTTTACTTTGTCATTAAAAATCACCTTTGTAAAAAGCATTTTTGTTATAAATAATTTTCTTTTCCACATCCTTTTTTGTTTTCATTAAAGGTAACTCTACCTTTCTAATAGGATAGGGACTCTATCCTGTTATGATTGATAAAAAAACTTTCATTTTTTCTCTTGAAAAATTTTCATGCCAACACATCATGTGGATGATATCTTCATAATTATTGATGGAATTCCTACTATATTGGATGATCTTATTCATATCCTCATTCATTTTCTCTCTTTACATGTCCATCTAAGAAATCTTATCCTTTAATAGGGTAACCTTTCTATTGAGTTTTTCCATTCTTTCTATCCACATCCCTTCCCTTTTACCTTGATTACCTCCCTCATTAGTATAAATTTTAATTTCTTTCATTTTTCATTCAAAATATCATTGTCCTTCATTAAATGCATCATAAGTCCTTTTTGAAAATCAATATAATTTTCCATTTAAATAACTTTGTCCTAGAGAATGCTCACATCCAGATCAAGGATTTTCATTTTACCACTTCTAGTCTCAACTTTTTCATCCTTTATTTATTCTCAAATAACTATATTATGATGTAGAAACTTCTCAGAGTATGAGGCTTCACTTTCTTTAGTAGACGGATCACTCTGAGAAGAAGAAGAATGCCGACTATTTAAAGATGAAACATGGTGAATTTTTTTATCAGCAACAAGTTTTTCTATCACAATTTTATGACTTTCTTTGGAGAAAAAAAATTAATTTTAATCACACACGGTTTAACTTCAGTAAGAATTTTAATAGTGATGGTCTTAAACTTCCTAGGGTTAGAGCTTCCCTCCTCACTTTCACCTCTAACCAGTTTAGGGGTTGACCTAGGTTTTTTCTACTTACTAACTTTAATAGTAGGGATTGGTCTAATATATTGACTTATAACATGAATTTAGAGCAAATAAGTCAAGGCTTGGTGTAAGGAGAGAATAATTTTCTCTATTTGAACGTCCAAGACTAAATTTTCCAATGAAATAAGTAAATAAAAATGAAATATAATCATTTTTTTATGCCTAAAGTGGTTTAATAATGAAAAGTGATAGGAATAGGCACATTTGAATCTACCTTTGAGAGTAATATATCTCATCACCTGGTGGAGAACTTGATTCTACGAAATGAGGATTGAGTGTCTCAAATAACCTCCCTAGAAATTAATAATTTTTTCCTTCCCATGTAAGATTTAAATAACTTCCTCATTCTTATCTCTTATTTATTTAAATAATTTAATACCATAATAAATCATTATTATAACTTATGCTATGTTTTATTCATAAATAATGAATAAGACACCCCTCATAGTCACTGCTCAAACCTCCCAAAATTTTGAAAAAATCATAAAGATGTGTAGATCAAAGCATATAATCCTTTCGATGAAGCTCAATAATACCCTATTGAGTAATTATTTGCACCATAGTGTTCTTATTTATTTATTTCATAACTAAAGATTCAACATAGCAACTATCTCCTCTCATGTTTTTCTATAGCTAAATGAAATTCTTATTGTAATTGATTTTGTTACTTTTTAAGAATTTTGTAACCAGAAACCTTTTAAAAGCATCCTTTGAATTTGTGTCCCTTATAAAATCATGCCAATTATGATCAGTGATCTTTATATGAATGTTAATGAAATTTTATCTATTTTATGGTTATGATAATGACATTTGATGTTATCAATGTGATGATTGGCATGATTGCTACCCTTTTCAATGATGGCCTTCCTTAAATTCACATAAATTTAGAAATTTGAATTAATTATAATGAGATGATGGTTTCCATCATGCCAATGTTCACATTCATTTAACAAAATCATGAGATACCTGTTATTGATGACACTCAAACCTAATGTTCCTCCATTAAAATATTGGTCTCATGTTCCCCCTATTCAAATTAACTAGGATAATTATCTACCCATGAATAATTTAAAGCACCTTTATTAGTAGATTTTTACTATCCCTCATTGTTCCATATCACCATTAATAATCCATTTATTTTCAAACAAAATTGATACATTGTTTCCTTATTTATAAAAATGTTGAATATGGAGAGATTTAAAGTCTTGGATAAAATTTGTAATGACATTTATCAGGCTATTTATGGTCTAACTTAGTTAATTTTTCGTAGATAAGCAATTTATGATATTAAGATAATCTGCTTATACAATAAGATGAGTGATCACCATATCCCTAACTAATTGAATGCCCCATAAATCGACCTTACCCTCAACCAAGTGATTAGTTTGAGTTTCCAAATTTCCAACATAAGTAGAAACTATGATATCAATTTTTTTTCTTAATATACCTACTTTGTTAACCTTCCCTAGATTACCTTTGGAGGTACCATAAAACTTTAGTTTCACCCACCCTTGAGATGGACATGACCACTTAATTTTTTTTCTATCTTGATTCTTTTGATTCATCTTATCAATCTCCTTATTGATGTAGATTCCAAGTAGCTACTATTTTGATTTCTACATCCCTTATATTATTATTTTTCTTACTCTTAATTGTTGATAAGTTATCAATAGAAGCCACCCTTTCCACTAAATTATTTTTATTATGTAAAATTATAAGGTTTTTTCTCCACCATAGGCTCTAAAATACATGAGGGATAACCAATTTCCATAGTTTTTTTAAGGCTATCACTTGAAAAGGGAGAATAATAATAAATAATAAACTCTAAATTTGAGTTTGGTTGTACCCAAAAAACCTAAAACTTGTTAAGAATAAACCTCAAGGTTTGGTATGCAAAAGGGCATTGTATAAGAATGTGAACCATAGTTTCATCATTATTTTCATGTAACACACGTATGTTATGAACCATAAGTCTCCTCTTCACCAAATTAATAATTTTATTTTGGATAGAAATATAGAAGAAGATATTAATTTTAGGTATGATATATTTATCTCAAATTTTATTCCAAGGAAATCCATCATGGTTGGTGTTCAGGGCCATCCTATACATAAATTGTACACTTTAGATCCCATCCATATAATAATCCCACACTAATTCATCCTCTATAAAATTAGTTGATGTGGTAGCCTTTAAGAAGCTAATTTAACTCATGGAGGATATCTCTTTCTTCTTTATTTAAGGCTTCACAAATAATGGTTTTCCAAAATATACTTTCTTTTGTTATTTCTTTATAATCAACAAATTTCTCTCTCATATCTTTTTTCATTATATTACTATTTTTTTCCTAGTGTTGAGCTATACTTAAAAAGGATAAGTTAAGATCCATGTATCATCCTAGAATAAGGCCTTTTCCCCTAAACCCACATTCCACTTACAACACTTCTATAATAACTTTATAATTTCACCTAGAAATTTCTAAAATTGTGAACTAGTCAGTAAGGACTCAACTGACACCAATATTTCTACTTTAGATCTTTCCACATATTTTTATTTTTAAAAATGTATCCATTGATTCATTTATTTTTAAAATATCTAACATAATTTTGAAAGTGTATCTTTGTTCATTTGATTTATTTTATGAATTCATAGGCCACCATACCCTTTTAGAAGAAATGCTATGTCATAGGCAACTAGAGGGAACCTTTGCTTGTCATTCATACCTATCCATGATAATATTCTCTAAATATATCATATATTATCTTCTAAATATATGTGAATTTTGAAAATTGGCATCAAATACATTGAAAGCTTTTGAAGGATACTTTTAATCAGTTATAATGTGCATGAATCATAATAAAACCCTTATGTATAATTTTCTTTGAAACCTATTGAAATAAGAGTATTCCAAATGTTAGTGTTTAATTTTCATATTAAAAGAGGCATACCTAAATAGGTAGAAATAATTCCTTGATCTAACAAACCAAGATTCTCAAGATCTTATACTTAATAATTTGAGTATTGATTAAGAAGAGGGATATTTTTAACAAATTAAAATTTTGACCCAATATATCCTCATAATTTCTTAACATTTTATTCAAATTATTTTATTCTATTGATGCTACACTCAAAAAAGTGTATCATAAAAAAAAATTGGTTTGATACTGGCTCCAACGAATAGGTAATTCTTACACCTTTAATTAAATACAATTATCACCGCATTGGAAACATTTCTACCTAGAGCTTTATTCATAATGATGAACATGAAATGAGAAAAAAGTATCCCCTTGCCATATATCTCTTTCATTTCTAAAGAAACCTTCAGGAGAAGCATTAGCCATAACTAAAAAATTATGTTTTGAAATACACATGTTGACCAGGTTCCTAAACTTAACATGGAAATAAATAATTTTAAAAACTTTGTCAATAAATATCCAATAGACTCTATCATTATATTTATTCATTTCCAATTTCAATAACATACCTTATTTATTAATTTTTTATATATAACATAATGTTTCTAATATAGTAATAATGTCATCCTGAATCTACCTTCCATAAACAATCCACCCTTGCTACTGGGACATAATGTGGGGAAGGATTGGTTATAATCTAAGGGCCAAGGTTTTGTTAAAGATTTTAGAAAGTGTTTCAAAGTCTAATTGGTCTAAAATATTTAAACTATAGGGACATATGTTTCTTAGAAATGAGGACCAAAAATGTGTTGTTGATTTCTCTACGTAATTTTCTAAGTAAATTACTTCATTTTCAAGTGTTATCACTTTGTGCTAAGTTGTTTCCTTGAAATCTTGAAATAAGGTGCTAGGAAAACCATTTAGTCTAAGAGCCTTATCTCCTTCCATTGAAAAAAATAAAATTTTAATTTCTCTATAAGTATAGGTTTAATATGAGTTTCATTTTATTCATTTTTTAAAATTGAATGGAAATAATCCAATATATTAGACTCTACATCTTCTCTACAATTTATAGTCCCTAAAAGTAGATTTAAAATAAATACACAAATTATTTGATTACCTCCATATAAAAACTCTGAATATCATCATCCTTTCTAATTTATAGAATCCTATTGTAGTTTATAGCTCTAAGAGTAGAAATATGAAAAATAAAATAAAAAACGTATTTCTTTCTCCATATTTCATCCATAATACTCTCTATTTTTTCCACTAGAAAGTCTCTTATTTTACTATTATGGAATGACACTCACATTGGAGAATAGTTCTCCTTATGGAAGAGGACTTGGTTCATTCCATATAATTGTATCTATTTTTCCAAGTATAATTCCTTTGTATTCTTTTATTTTTCTCAAAAATATTTCCATAAGTTTCCTTATTCAAATTTTTTCAAATTAAATTTGACATGACTGAGTTTCTTAGAAATTTATAAACATTATTGTCACTTTAATATCAATATTACACATTTATTTAATATTTTTGTTCAGACCTAAATGTTGTAGCCACATATTCTCAAATCTAAATGAGGATGAAATTTTCTTATCATTTATATCAAGGTTCAATATCAAGGGGTTATGGTCTGAACCAATTCTAGGCAAAGAAGAAAGGCAACTATTATATAAAACCAACTAATTAATAGAGAAAATAACTCTATAAGGTATAGTTTGAGTGTGGTTGTCTCCTAATCTTCTTTTATTCCAATTTTACTCCCCTCTTCTTAACTCTACATCAATAATTTTATAGTCTATTATGAAATCAGCCAAATCCCCATGCTATTTGTATAATATTGGTTCCCTCCTTTCTTATCCATAGGTGAAATAGAAGATTTAAAATTTCCCACCACCATCCAATAAAATTCCTTAGAATAATTAGTTAAGTATTTTATTTCTTTCCAAATATCCCTTTCGCTATTTGGAGAATTAAGAGCATAAATATTAGATAAAATCCAAAATGAATTTTCTAGCCTATTGTTGAATATGATATCCAAGTGATGATTAATTTTGATCAATATATCCCCTATAACCACCTAATCATCTCAAAATGTATCTAACCCTCATGAATCCCCATTAGAGATAACACTAAATGTAGATTCTTTGTTCTAAACTTTTTTATTAATCTCTATAAAATTACTTTCTAACATTTTTGTTTATTGAATCGCCAAAAAAACTAGGTATGTTATTCTTTCTAAAATCTCTAAAAATATTTGTTTATTAGAACTATTAAGCCCCAAATATTCTAGGAGATATTTTCATTTTTTAAAATTTGGTGGTCCTTTTGACCCACATAACTCAAGTATACTCTAACTGCTATTTACTATATCTCTATTAGTCTCTTTAATCATATTTTCTTATTGTTTAAGTCTTCCTCTCCTATTCTATGATTTAACATTGGACAAATTTTTAGCATTTCTTGTAAATCTCACACAAGGCTATTCCATACTAACTCTTGACCCTTTTGAAATGGGAATCAATGGTAAGCCCGCTCTCTAAATAATAATTAACTAATTATTCTAAATTGATATCTAATTTATACTCAAAACCTATATGTTCATTCTTATTTGCTTTATTAAGCTTACTACTATACTCCTCATTTTCCTTCATACCTTCCTTTTGAAAAAAAGTGGATAGATTATTAGGGAAATAAACTTACCTTTTTAGGTAATCTCTCCCTATAGTTCTTATATCATTTTTTAATCTTTCATAGGATATTTTAAACTTGAAACTTCAAGTCTTTCCTTCACTTAACCTTTTTATCTCTCTAATTTTTATTTTATTTTTTCTCCTGATCTATCCTTTCTTGTTCCAAGGCTGAGAATTCTCTTAATTTACTTTTAATATGACTCTATCCTAGGTTATAATATCTCTCCATCTGATTATTTTATATTATCTTACTTCATTTATCTCTTTCTCTTTATTATCTTGATGTTATTTGTTCTCTTCCTTTCTCAAAATTAGTTGTTCCTTATTTTTCATAGGGTAATATCTCACAAGGTGTCCCAACTTATGATAATATTGATAAAACATATAATCATTTTTCTTATTCTATAGGTTGAATCCAATCCCTAAACTTTGATTAAAGCTTAATGAATCTTGGTAGAGCCTTATTCATACAAGTATTAAATCTATCATAGATTAATCTTATTTATAATTTGGTTATTACATCAAAGGCAATAAGCTTTCCAAAGGTCTTTATAGTTCTAATAATGATCTCCTTCTCCTAACACTCATTCAAAAGCCTTGGTAACCTTATCCAGACATGCATAAGTTTTCTTTTATTCTTATTTGGATCAAATACTGGCATCCATTTCCTTAAGTAATTCCCTATTTTTTCTTAAAAACTCGAGACCACCCACCATTGCTTGAGCACAATTCTCTTGATTTGAGAAATAAATTAGGAAGAAGCCTTTAGTCATTGTTGATATTTCCATATTCCCTTTTGGTCTCCATTATTTATCTACCCATTTATGGACCACATCTATATTTGGCCTAGATCCTAATGATTTACCTATTAAATAATTTTCCATTATAGAAAAGGCATGATGGCCACCAGATTAAGAATTTCTAGTTAAAATCCTTCTTATCCCATCACTAGTTATAAAGATATTTGTTTCTATGTGGTCCAAATCCCATTTTTTCCTTATGCTTAGTTAATCCATGACCATTTTATTGAAATGTTTTTATTACAATAAAGTACTATCTTACTATTTGAATCACCTAAATTAGATGCATCTCATGATTGTTTATCTTCTCAGGTAGTCTTTTAATCTTCTTCAAACCTATAGATTATTTCATGCTCTGATCTATCTCCATATCCCTTTTCCCACTGAGTGTTCCCATTCAAATTATCTTTTATTCCAATATTATATAAACATATAACCCTAATTGGTCATTATTTGTCTTAATTATATATTATTATTGAAAACATTTTTTGATTTGGATCTAATTGTGCCCTTCACTAAAATTTATTGGTTTTTAATGGTTATTATTCGATACACTTGGTCATTAATGTAGAAAGGATTATATAACATGATTATTCAATAATTAGTCTAATAAATCAAAGTAAAAATGCATAAGAGTAAACCAAATTAAGCCTATCTATTCATGCAAGAATTGCTAATGATAATGAAAGACAAATGAAAGAAAGCAATAAACCTATACCTTCGCAGGTGAATCCATCCTCCAAGAGTAGCTCAAAAACATGTTCTCCCTTGATAAAGCATCCTTGTCTTCATCAAAAATGGTGGAAAACTCCTCCAATGTCTCAAGAACACTCCACAAAACATAGGCCCATGATATATAACTATCTAATTTGCCTATCAATGAAACTTGCAACTAAAATCATTAATAAAATGTAAAGGATTGTGGAAACAATTTTGAATTATAACTTTGCACAAAAATCAAGATTTTAAAAATGATATTTATGGTGTCTCTATTTATATATTTTTGAGATTGGTCAGGATTAACCACGACTGTCCATCTCAAGATTGAGATGTGTGGTCATGGATTAATTAAATTATATAATAAAAATCTATAAATATACCTCATAATTATTTTGGAATAAGGGGCATTGAATAGGCATGAAGGGTCATTAATGAGGCATGGGAGACCCATAATCTTGATATTTTATGCATTTATGACTTATGGATGCCACCCCATAAGATGATATCATTTGATGATGCAGTTAATGACAATCGATTTCAAAAAAGAAATATTCAACAACTCTCATGGAAAATTAACTTAAGGCACTAATTTGGTTTAATTAGCCTTAAACATGATTAATCAACATTTGTGAAATTCTTGGCAATTGGTGTATAAATTAATCAAAATGGTCAGAAAGTCATATTACTAGGTCATAATTTGACTCGAGAAGAATTGGAAGGTGAAATTAGATGTACTATAACCATATTCCCATTTAAGATACTACCAACACCAAATAAAATAGGCACGTGATGTGTACCAAAGAATTAGAATAAAAGAGTGATCCAAAGCATAAAAAGGCAAAATCATCATTTTGACTTGAAATGAATTGATCAAAGTTAGGTATCACATAAAATGCATTACCCCATTGAGGGATATTTTGACCTAAATCGACACTTTTAAATGACAAGTTTGAATCATTTAAGGTGATTTAATGATTTTAACCTAAAATGTGCATTTGAGTGAAATTTGAGTAAGATTAAAAATTTCAACATAAATGGTGTTAAGAATTGGATGTTTACATTTTGCCCCTATTTGAGAAGGCATAACGAGACATTCAGATGAAGTAATGTCTTTTCAAAGAAAATATTTGTCAAGAAGAATTTGGAATATACCCATGATTCCCCGTCAAAAGGAAATACTAAGATGGAAGATAAAGATGGACTCTCAAAAAGAGAGAGAAAGTGAGAAATTAACCCATGGAATAAATCAGACCTAGATGAGCTAAAGCTTGCACACACGATTATCATCAATGATCAAAATATAATTAGAGGTGTAATAGGCCCTAATAGATGGGGGTAATTTGAAGGATGCAATCCATAAATTTAAGTGACACACTTTAAATGTATGCAATTGGAGAGTACAAGTTGCATGCTTATGACATTGATCAATCTTGAGACAAGTTACACACTAAATACTACCATCATGCACAGTAGTGTGGAGAGCTTGTAATGAGAGGAAAAGAGAGAACATTCCACTTTGAGAAGGGAAGCACCACTAGAATAGGGTCTCCAAAGAGAAGATAATAAGAGGTGCCCTAGTAGAGTAAATATGATCATGAGAAAATAGTGTTGCTCTAGTAGGGCTAATTTTGATCATTGATAAAGAATAAATAATGGTTTTCCCCTATAGAGCTGATTTGATTATGACATTATTCAGATGTTTCACCCCAACATGGGAAATTAGAAATCAAAATATCTCAAGTATATAACCCAAAAGATAGGTTAAATCAACTAGGCACAAATGTACATGTGATGGTAGAATGGCTTAGAAACCATAAAAAACCAAGCATATGAGAATGCACAAAGTGAAGAGAGATGAAAAGAAGAATGGAGATAGTTGAGATGACTCCAAATGTATAAGACAAGTGGATGCTACCTATATATTTCTATGGACTCATGTTCTAACATGAACTTTAGGCCAATTTAGTTCACCCAAGTTTGGGAGAGAATGGAATGAGGAATAATGAAAACTGACTAAGTAGTGATTAGACTCATGATGTATGTGAAGAGATGCATGTCTAAGAATAGATTTGAGTGTTAAAATACATGTTACCTAGATGCCTGATTCCATATCATGAGCCTAGATTATGCCAATTGTTCTTGAGAATCATTCATCAGAGTTGTGTTGACCTTAATACTTTGAGACTTGAGCACAAAGTGCTTGCTATAGCAAAAGAAATTAGGCATCATAAGTATGAATAACTTATAATGACATAATATTCTAATTGTAATGAGCTGGTTCAAATGTGAATACCTATAACTAAGGATAATGGTAAAATAATGACCAGAACTAGAGTTATATATATTTACATTTAAACAAAAAAACAAAGACAAAGAAAAAGAAAAACATAAATGAACCTAACTTAAAATCAATATATGAACAATAATGATTCAATTAGGAATAAAAATGTTTAAAAAAAAAAATCAAGAACATCTAAATGATATGAGACCAAGATATAAATAATCAAGATCCATATGGACCATCAAGACATTCTTGAACACAAAAGAGAAAAGCAAAATCAAATACAAAAACAATAGACCAAGATAACAATAACAATCAAATAAAAACACAAAATATTTTTGATTTTTTGAATGTTTTACAAATGTTTTTGGAACTTTCTAAGTATCTCAACTCAATTAAGGATTAATAGATATAGAATGGTCCAGCTCATAAAACGATGAGTGAACACCAATTTAAAATGCTTGTAATATGGTGAGAGTGTATGATAAGAGGGACTGAGTTGACCTCAACATGAATCGAGCACAACCTATCTAACCCAAAAATAATCCCAAGTCATAGTAATTTTTCCCACATAAAAGGCAATGAGAAACTAACTAGGTCACAACAAGTTCACAAACAAAGGCAAACGACAAGACAAATGATAATAATAATGACCAGATGATGCAGTAATGCATAATAAAAAGGCATTGTACCTAATTTTCCCATAGGTAGTTATAATTAGGAAACAATGTCATAATATGGATTTACACAAAAGTGGTTATAATCAGGGGTACCAAAACAATACTAATTTTCCCATAGGTGGTTATAATCAGTTATACCAAATAAGATGATAGATGAAAGATAAATTGTCAGATCAAATGCCATACTACTTCCATAGACTTTCATTCAACATAGAATTTAAAAACTCCTAAAACCATATTAGAATACCCCTATATAAAGTGCAAGACAAACCAAAGGAACCAAGATCAAAATGAGATGAGATAGGATGACTAAGAACAGGCTTTGGTCAATAGTAAGGAAATGGTATAAGAAAATGATCATAAGACAATTGGATACAGTGGAAATAAAGTTTCCCCCAAGCAATGATTGGCTTAAATGGTGAGAGTGTAGGCTTCAGTTGCTCACAAAATAGTGAGAGTGTTCAAACTTAAAATAATTACTCATAAAATGGTAAGAGTGTAAAGAAGGTGACCAAGCTGACTCAATAGAACTTGAGTGCTACCTACGTAGTCCCAAAGGACCTCAAGTCAATATAGTTCAAATGACATGGTTCATAGATTAAAATGGTAAAATAATACCTAGAAAGGGTCTATAGGGTTGTCCCTACGAGATGAGGCATGGTAATGGAAAATGGTAATTGGAAAAGTGAAAAATGGTTGTGTTGCTCTTGTTGATAGGGAGATGCAAATCCTAGTCAATATGTAAGGTAACAGAGATGATCAGTTACAAAATTTCCTATCCAATTCCCTTTCAAAAAATCTAATCTATCAAGAACTTTTTGTTTATCTAGATCTCAATAATGTGTTTATGATCTTTATTGGCAATTGATTATACTTCCTTCAAACATTGAGATAAGATAACTTCATAACCTCTGTAAAGGAAAGTGTTGCTAGTGATAAATGATATAAGTGGGTAATAAATGGGTGGGTGATAATAGAATGTATAATGAATAGGTAACAAATTAATATCAAGACTTGCAGTCACACATAATGTTGTTGATTTTGAATTTGACATAATTTTGGTTATGGCAGGACCAAAGAACTCTAAAGATATTCTCGATAAGACCACTAGATTGTTTTAATTATTGATCTTGAGAGTAGCTACCATATAATTATGCTATAGATTGGAAGTTATTTTGATTTTTTCTTGAATAATATCTTCAATAAATAGTGATGAACTTTTATGGTTAGCTATTGGTGCCTTGATGAGGCTTTCACCAATGAATTTATTCTGATCATCCCATAGTGTCTCTGAGAAGCTTTCATAAAGAGATGCTAACATTTGAATTTGATTGTCATCTAGTCCCTATGAAAAGGTTTCACTAGAAGATGCTGAGTTTGAACTTTGATTGTCCCCTAGCACTTCCAAAAAGGTTTCACTAGGATATTATTCTTCTACATGAATTTATTCTTGACCCCACTGACATTAAGCAAATGATATGTCACCATGGATGCAGTGCAACAAAGTGTGATTTTTTCAGTCCCAATCAACATTTTTAGGAGGTGGAATGTCAATATAATGGCTATATTGATTGGTGGTAATGGTAGGATGATGAAAGGTAACATAATCCTCATAGAAAATACTAGAACTTATGTTGATGTTGAAGTAATCATCCTTAAAAATCATAGAAGGATCACAAATATATTCAAATTGATATGTAAGGCAATTGTAACCAATGTTGTAGTAACCATGACTATAATTTGTTTATGAATCTAATTTCAAAGCAAGGGAATCTGAATCTAATGTCACAACTGATGTTGATTCTATTTTTATGCTAAATCCAATTTTAGTTCAAAAATAGAACCTGACTCTAATTCTAATTCTTCATCTGATATGGTTGTTTTGATAATATTCTATTGAATATTAAATTTTTGACAAGTAATGGCCTATGATGGCATAATGGGCTCAATAAAAAATGATTCATATTGGAAGGGTTCAACATAGACTAGATCATTTAAGTGAATCCCCTCAAAGAGAGGGTACCACTCAAGGGATGTCTCAAAAAAATCATGTCTGTTAGAGTGAGACTCCTCAACGAGTGGTAAAAGATCCAAAGACAACTCTATTGAGATTGGCTTGTCAAGGAGATGAGGCTCTTTAAAAATAGGTAAAACATGAATAAGTAACTTATCACAATTTGACTTGTCACAAATGGGTTTTTCAACAATAACATTTTAGATCTAATTCACAAGTGGTTACAAAAAATCAAATTTGAACACATTTTGACCCTCATAATATGGCTCTTGAAGAGGTAATGGTTCTTGTTTTGGCTCAAAGATCAAATTTTTTAAGTGGGTAATATTTGGTTTAATAGGGATAATGGTTTGTGGTTCAATAATGGACTCCCCAGAAATTAGACTATTGAAGAAGGGATCAAACACAAGTGGTTCATCAAATGGAGTATCTTTAATAATAAGTTCATCAAAAACTGGTGATGGGCCAAGAATAGTAATAATTGGACGCTTCTTAGTTTGGTTGTTTGTGCAAACCAAATGAGGAGGTCCTAAAATGGTAACGACTAGACACTTCTTAGTTTGGTTGCTTATGCAAACCAAAGGAGGATGTCCTAAAATGGTGATGACTAGATGCTTCTTAGTTTGGGTGCTCATGGAAACCAAAGGAGGAGGTCCTAAAATGGTGATGATTGGATGCTTCTTAGTTTGGTTGCTTACATAAGCCAAAACATGTAAGTCTTCTTGATAAACCCAATCATAATCTCTAGTTAGATCATAAGTTGGATCTTGTATATGTTCCCATGACTGATTTTTATGAGGTGGATAGAAATCTATCTCACAAACCATATTATCACCATTGGGGTCTTGACTAAAGACATAAAAGTCATTTTGTGCAGCCATTTTATCATAAGTTGGATTATCTGTGACTCTACCATAAGTGTAACTAGACATATCCACATTTAATGAATAAATATCTAAAAACAAAAGGCTTAAATTTCTGTAAACTCTTTAAAGTGATGCCCAAAAGACAAATAGTTCCAACCTTGGTTGAAATGGTGTAGTTGTATCTCAAAATAATTTGTGCCAATATTTAGTGTAAAAAAACCTGACGTCAAATGTGTAACATCAAAGGATTTTGGATAAAGGTTATGTTCTCCTAAATAAATTCACAAACAATGATGAGAATAGGTACTTAAACAAATAAACAATCAATAGTCTTCAATTTTGGGTAATCATTTAACCAAATTTATACAACCCAAAAGAGAAATATTTATGTATCAACCCCACAGATTGATGCCTAAATAGAAATAAATCAATGTTTGGCTCCAAACTTGATAAGGTTAATTAGAAACACAATGTTGAAGACAAGGATTGGACCAAATAAGCTATACAAGAGTGGACAACATGATGGCACATAAATGAGGTCCAAATGGTACACACACAAACATGTTTAACAAAAATTTCAAGGCACAAGTGTGGTGTAAAGTGGACAGCATAATGCCTCTTTAAACCAAAGAGTGGCACATAAACAAATTTATTTTGACATAGTTTATAAACAAATAAACAAGTTTTAGTCTCAAAACATACCAAGAAAAAATGACCAAAATACACTAATTATAATCATCCAAATCCTAGCAAGGGTATAGCAATATGGGGTTGACTAAACTAGCAAGTTTTTGAACATTCTAAATAAATCAATTGCACAATGACTTTCATACCAAATGATGCAAAAGAAACACACCTTAATTGGGTGTTTATGGTGTTGGGTGAATATTTTGTCACTAGCTAACTGATGGGAAAAATAGGTGTTTCCACCACAGCATAGGGAGATTTATCAGCCAAATGTGTAGGTTGACCACATCAAAAGGGGACAAATCTCTCCTCTCATCAAGGGGAGGTTCCCTATAAATATGAGGTGCTATATATATTATATATATAAGCAAAAAATAACACTCAAGGGTATGATAACACCATCCATCTCTCTTTTTTCAGAGATGATGTTCATAGATCAAAATAGAAATCTAGGATGATTGGTGAAGCTACTTCTCTTCTTTCAAAAGTAATATTTAGCCAACAGCTAGATTCCTTCCTGGATAGTAAAAGTAATAGAGCATAGTAACACAGTAGGATGAATTGTAGCACAAAGTCTCTACCTCAACTGCCAAAGAGTGAAATATGACAAGGACAATGGGGGCACAAAGTCATCCCAAGATCCTTTACACAGAAATAAAAAACAAACATGCTAAAGACAATTGTGGTAGCATAAATTCTCTCCACAATTAGCTTCAGAACACCTTCCTGATTACTTCCACTAGTTCTACTTGTTAAATTAAATGGACAAGAATGCATCTAGGAAACAGACATAAGAACAATTTCCTAAATAACACAAGCTATTCTAGCACAAAGTCTAAAAGGTCACTTTTTTCTCATTCAAATAAAGAAATATGATTAACAATCTGAGCTCAAAGTCTCAGGTAATGCCTTTCAATTTGGGTAGAGTTTTGATTCTATAACAAAGAGATCTCCTTTGCATAAAATAAGAGATTACAATATATAATACTCCAAGAAATACTTGGGCACTTTGTTTCATGGAATGGCCCATGCTGCATTCAATGCCTTGAATGCATTTTTAGTTCTATGAATGGGCCATACTAGAATAGGTCATTGGCCTTGACTTTGGTGTATAGAAACATCTCGAATGTCTTCTCTTTAGCATGGGTCGTTTGGTCTATTTCCATATATGTACGCAGCTGTCCACTCACTTTTATTCAAAGGGAGAAAAATAGGCCATGCCTTTGAATGTTTACACACTCAGATGTCTACTTGGTTGACTATTCCACCTACTAGAATAATTCCCCTGTATATATTTTAGTATCTCCTATAGATTTCCCTCTTTCTTATTGCACTTGAGCTCTCAGGCTATCTTCTTACCTTCGGCAGGCTCTTTTAGCTCTTTCTTCAGCTATTCACTAAGTTTTATCTTCAGGTTCTGCGCCATATTTGAAAACAAATGGGCATTTTATTACCCTAAATTTGACATTCACAGGGACGTCATTGGTCACTTGGTCGCTTGAACTACTTTGAACCTTGAACCTTTGAACCTTTGAGGTGCATTACTTCAATATTTCAATGGTTTGGGTGGTCCTATCGGCTCCTTGGTTCAATCACTTCTTTGGTTCAATCACTTCCTTGGTTCAATTACTTCTTTGGTTCAATTTCTTCTTTGGTTCAATCGCTTCCTTGGTTCAATCACTTTCTTTCCTCTTCAGTTGAACCATCTCTTTGAACTTGTCTCTGGGATCTTCCACTTCCTTCCTTCGCTTAAAGCTTCCTTGAACCTTTGAATCATTTTGGTTTAAAGTTCAACGGTTCATTCTCTTTCTTTGAATCCTTTGGTCCATCAAAGTTTTTGGATCATTTTTTTTATGTTGAACTCGTTCAACCTTAGAACTTTGAACCTTTTGGTTCAAGGTTCAACGGTTCAACCTTTCTTTCTTAGCTCTTCGAATCTTTTGGTCCTTTGAAGTCTCTCAAACTTTATTGAACTCGTTGAACCTTTTAACTTTGAACTCTTTTGGTTTAAGGTTCAACAGTTTAACGGTTTAATTTTTCTTCTTTGAAGTCTTCTTTTCTTTAAGTCCTTTAAAGCCATTGAACTTTCTGAAGCAGTTGAACTTTGAACTTGCCGAAGTGCTTAACTCTCTATGTCTATCAATGTCATTGAACCTTTTAACCCATTGAATCTTTAAACCTTTGGAGATGGGGTTCAATGGTTCAATGGTTAAATGGCTCAATATTTTATTTGAATCTTATCGATAAGTTTTTTGATTGAACTTCGACGTTGAGCCAGCCTTGAAATGCCTAAGTGTTGGGAACTTGTTTCTTTATGAGAGCTTGCATGTTGAAGTTGTTGAACCTATTGAACCTACGAGTCACTTAGTTGAAAAAGCTTGAATAATTGAAGAATTAGAGTGCTCAGAACATTTTTTGAGAAGGAAAGAGAGAATTTTGGCCTGTAGGACCAAAATAGTTGATATGTTGTCCCCAAAAATGAGTGACAGATTTTGGGAACAACAGCTGGCTCCAGTTGGGGAACTTCCATCGATTGTAAAAATCATCAAAGGGAGTAAAATCTAGAATCTCCAGTGCCTTTAAGTATGCCATTGGGCTATGGAGTCATGCTACCCAAAAATAAAGGTGCCAAAAAGAAATGAAAATGAACAACACAAAATAGAACTAAAGACTATACAAATGTACAACCAGACTTATTTGATACTTTAAGAATTGAAGTGCTTCAGATGTTGTCCACTATAAGGAAATGAAAATGGCATGTCATCTTGATACTTCAACAAGAAATTGTTTTCACCATTGAGTTAATGAGTAACAAACAGGCCTCTCCATAAGGAATCTAATTTCCCATGCATTCCCTTCAGTTCTCTTCTCTTGTCCCATAACAAAACTTGATCTCCAATATGAAAATCATGGGTTTTTTCTTTCTAGTAGAAGAGATTCTTCACCAGACTTTGATGTGCAATGATTTGATCTACCACCATAGTTCACTTCTGATCTAACTCAGTAAAGCACATGATCCTTTTGTCGATGGAGCTTTCATATGTCTGATCTTCGACAACCTTTGCCAATTTTAGTGCTGGCAATTCTAGGGTGATTGGTATCTCTACATTGGGACCATATAAAAGTTGAAATGGTGACATACCTATCACCCTCTTGGGTGTAATTCTATCTGCCCATAAAGCATCAACCAATACTTTATGCCATGTTCATTATTTGTCATCCACCAACTTCCTGATGATGGTCACCAGGTTCTTATTGCTCGATTTTGCTTGGCCATTCTCTTGTAGAAAATAATCAGAGGAGTGGGAGAGGGTAATCCCATAATAAAAATAGAACTGAGTAATCTCATGGAAAGAGAAATAGGCTGCATTATCTATCACAATCTTGGTTGGGACCCCAAACCTAGAAATGACGTTTTACTTGAGGAATTACATACTACTTTTGAAGTAGCATGCTTGGCTAGAATAGCTTCCACCCATTTGGTGAAGTAATCTGTAATTGTGAGGACATAATCATGTCCAGTACTTGAAGATAGGTTTACAGCACCAATGAAATCAATTCCCCATTATTGAAATAGCTCTTTTATTACCACTGGCTTAAGAGGCAAAGCAGCTAACTTGGGTCTTCCAACAAACTATTGGCATAGTTCACATCTTCGTACCCATTTATATGCATCTTGAAATAGAGTAGGCCAGTAATACCTAGATCGTATAATCTTATGGGTAGTTACAAGCATAGAAAAATATTCTCTATAGGCCAAATTATGGAAGGACTCCAAAAGTTGGTTCTGCTACTCTTTATCAATGCAGCAAAGGAACACTCCATCGAGGTTCCTCTTATACAAGTTGTTGTCCCATAAGACAAAATTGGCAACATTTAACTTGGCAGTCCTCTTTTTTTTATGAGATAGGTAAGCAAGACACTCACCATAAGTAAGGAAATGAGCAATACTCAAATACCACCCATTCATAGTGGAGAAAAAGAGGATTGTTGGTGTGTCTTCAATTTTTGCTTTTTCATGCCCTATTTCTTCTGATCTGTTATTAGTAATCAATTAGCAGAGACCCCTTCCCTGCACAAGCTTCATTGGTTTGATAATAAGATAAAACTCCTACATTTTAGCAACCCAATTTCCCCTTTTTGTTCTAAACTCCTACTGAGTTAATATGGATTTGAATGTGGTATCAGGAACCAGGGAAATAATGTGCGAATTCAAGATGTAAAAATGGAAGTGCTTTACTACCTTTACCACTGCATAAGCATGCTTCTACAGATTTGAATATTTGAGTTCATGAGCTTTGAGAGGAAATCTCATGAAGGATATGGGAGATTTCACAACTTCTTTGTTCTGTTGAACCAAAATTGCTAAATGTGTGTGCTCGAAAGCATAACTATACATTGTGAAATCTTTGGTATAATTTGGACAAACCAGAATTGGGGCATGGGCGATAACTGTCTTGATGTCTCAAAATTCCAATTTACCCCCTTCATTCTAGCTAAAAGTGGCCCTTCCCTTCATCATGTTCACAATGTGGCGAGTCTTCTCAGCAAACTCAAGAATGAACTTTCATAAAAAATTCACCTTTCTGAAGAAAGAGTGAACTGTAGTCTTACTTGCATGTAGAGTAAGCTCCTAGATGTATTTGACTCTTTTTGAGTCAATCTTTATGCCTTCTCAAGATACAATGTGTTTGAAAAGTTTCCCTTCTATTACTCTAAAAATAGACTTCTTCAAATTTAAATAAATGTCATTCTGGTGACATCATTCCAATACTTGTTGTAAATGGCACACATGATCAGGATGATGCTTGGAAAAGACTGTTAAATCATCAAGGTACACCACAATGAACTTACCCATTTCATCTTTGAAAATAAGGTCCATTACTCTCTAAAAAGTGGTGCCAGCATTTATCAAGCCAAATGGCATTCTTCGATACATAAAGGTGCTCCAAGGTGTGGTGATGGTAGTCTTATGTTGGTTTGCTTCACCAACTTCCACTTGATTATACCCTGAGAAGCCATCTAGCATTGATAACATCTCTAAACCAGTCACCATCTGAAGGACTTGATCCATGATGGGTAGAGGGTCAATATCCTTTAGGGAGGATTGATTCAAATTCCCAAAATCCATGTAGAGGTGAATTTTGCCATTTTTTTCTCATAGGAACTATGTTTTCAATCCATGTGGAATGATGATTTGAGAAAATTATTCTAGCATTCAACATTTTTTATATTTTAGATAGAATAGTACCTGATATCTTTGGATTATACTATCAAGATTTCTATTTGAAAGGCACTGAATCACTCTTGAGAGGAATTTTATGGTGAATTTCTTCAGGTCTGAGTGACTTCTGATCATCATAGGAGTATGCTAAAACATCCATGTAATGGCGAAGCAGGGTAGTAAATTTGAGCTTCTCCTCATGGGTACAACACTTCCCAATGTTAACGATCTTGGGATTTTCCTTAGTACCCAAATTTATTTGATCAAATTCCTGAGAGGAGCTTGAATTCATTTGTTGCTTTTTGATGAACCTGTAGTGCTTATCAAATAGTTTCTCAAGGGAAACCAATCCTTTAGGAATTTTATTCCCTTTTAGCTGTAAGAATTCTTCACCTATGTTTGAATGTTTCAGAGGTTGATTCATGTTTTTGAGGCTCACTGCCTTCAAAGTGAAGTTGTTCAAAGGTGTCTTTTTATTCTAAAAAGGTGATGATCTAGTTGTTGCCATTGAACACTTGCCAATGATTAGCATTATCAGGCACACTTGGTTGAAAGACCAATTCGATAGTGTACCTATCTCCCTTAAAATCTAGGTGAGGAACCAAAAGAGTTGTAGAAATAGCTAATACATCAACTCAGTCATTGAATTCTTTGGGTACTATAGAGATATTGAAAGTATCAAAGCTTTCAATTTGATCCCAAACTAGATTGCGGTAATAGCACAATATCTCATTTTTGGTTTGGTATAGGTTCCTAACTTGGCAAACCACTAGTTCAGCATCTCCTTTAGCGTGAAGGAGTTTGACACTCCTGTCTTGAGTAGCCTTTAATTCGAGTAGCAGTGATTCATATTCAGTAGTATTTTTGGTGTTGATAAACTACAATTTATATGAAGAAGGAAAAATATCTCCTTGAGGAGATATTAGAACAATCCCAGCTCCAGAGCTGGTAGAAAAATAGCTACCATTAAATTCTAGTATCTACACATTATCAAAAACTAACCTTTCCTTATATTTGTATTCATTTGGAGGGGAGGATTCCTCTGGGCTTTCACTGTGTTTTATTAAGTCTTCTGCTATTTTGTCTGAACCAAATTTTAGATTGTCAACTTCAAAAGTTTCATCAGTTAGGACAGGAACATCCTCTATAGTCAAGAAGTAATTACCCATGCTTGAAGACTCAAATAGAATTTGAGCTTTAGGCGTTGATGTTTGAGTGACAATGTATTTTGCCTCCTTCTCAGGGAGCAATCTCTGCATGATGCCTTTGATCAAGATCCTCACTTCAGATAGGTCCATACTTAACTCACCACCAACATTCTTGCAAAAAATTTGCCCAAGAAGAATGTTGTATGAGGCTGGGATGTCAGCCACCAAGACTGTCATCTTAATTCTCTTGTTTGGGAATACCGCAAATACAAATTGGGCATCCTTGATTTGTCCCAGCAATGGCACTTGTTTGTTCTACATGGAGAAACATCTTCCAAAGGTCTTGATTAGTGTGAGTCTAAGAGATTCTACCACTTTGGTAGGCATGACATTATCAGACGCACCTGAGTCTATGATACAATTGTTTATCTAGTCTCCATTTATCAGTAGGGAGACATAAAATGGTTATGTCCTTTTGGGAGTAGCAAGAGGAGTAATGATAAGGTTAATTTAGGTGAATGTGGGAGTTACCTTTGGAACAGTTAGTCCTACAGGGATAGTTTTATTCTTTACACACTGAACCAACTTATCCAATTGCTCAGAGTTGGATTGCAGGAATTCAAATTTAGACATTTAAATTTTGGTTTTCTTGACATGGTTGATTATATCAAATGTCTGAAATGAATTAGGAACAGGGGAAGGTAGTTCATCCTTTTGGTTTTTAAAAGGAGGGTACTAATCTACAAAATTGAAGTTGAAGGCAAAGGCGTACTTAAGGTACTTAATTTTTTAGTGATCATTGGGTCCTTTTATTGAAAAGGCAAAGTGGTTCCCTACTTAGCAATTGAAATTTCTAGTTGAAATCATTTTTCTATTTTTTCCTTATCAGCTTGCTGGGATGACTAGTTTTGGGACCAGATGAATATAGCGTATGATCCATCAAATGCTTCACCTTTACTTCTCGGTTCATCATGGTAGTTTAGGAAACCAATGTTAGAGTCACCAACTGATTCTTCTTAGTTTTTTGTGAAGAGATCAGCATCATCTTTTGGGTTCAACTTAGGCTAGAAGGAGAAATCATATTCTATTTCAAGATATCCAACTGTTGAATTGGTTGGAGGTGCTTTAATGGCAAGTTTCCCTATGAGGGAGGAAGATGATTTGGCTGCCCTTAATTCCTAGTAGCATCACCTTGGTATGACTAATTCAAAAAATTCCTCCTTAGTATATCTCTATATGAAGGAGTAGACATTCCTTGCACCATTTAATTTCTAAGAGCTAACAACTCATTTGTCAGCTTATGCACCATAGGATCAGTGGTGCCTGTAGATGGATATTTAGAGGATGAAGAAGATTTGCCTCTATTAGGATCTCTTCTTATATTTCATGCCAAGATAAGATCATTTTCCACCTCAGTGGCCAAATCTTGAGCTGCAGCAAGGTTTATGTGGCCAGCACATCTCAACAAAAAACTCACTTCAAGAAGCTGAGAGTTGATGAAGAAGCATTTGAGATTCTCAGCTATTGGCTGAGTAATTGTAGGAATCCTATTCATTAGCTTGTCAAACTTGGCAATGAATTCCCTCATAGGTTCATGAGGCTCTTTCTTCATTTATGTGAGCTGGTCTAGCAGAGCATGTGCATCTTCTGTAGGCTTGAACCTAGCTTCGAATATGGCTTTGAGGATGTTCTAGTTAGTCATAATTTGTGCTTGTAGATGATAAAACTAGTCTGTAGTAGCACCTTATAATGTCTCTATAAATAGCCTGACTACTACATCTTCATACTCCACACCTATCATGCCACAGGCTATACTAAAGGCTACAATATGTTCATCAGAATGAACTCTCTCATCGTCATAGAATTTGGGAAAATTCTTCCTGAAACTACGAGGTAGCTCATGTAGAGGTGGAGTAACATTGAGTGGGCCAAAAGAGTTACCCCAATGGCCTTGAAATGCCATGATTTGACTACTTAAGGGAGGGATAACAAATGTCTGAGGGGTATGTATTGATAAAAATCTGCTAACAATAGAAATGGATGCTTTGCCTGGTAATAGAGACCTAATTTTGGTAGGAGGAAAGCTCCTAGTTTGCTAAAGGTGAGAAGGTGAAGGGAAAGGATCAAAATCACTTTGCTGCACCAACTCAAATACAGGTTCAATAATACCTTTAGATCTCTGGCTTTGCGTATACCATGGATTTGTCAGATTGTAAAGTAAAAATGGAAAAGAACTGGCACTGCTTTAATTTGAAGTTTGAGGCTTCAAAATGCGCATTCTTCCCTAGTAGAGTTGCCAAAAATTATTGGGTGAATATTTTGTCACCAGCTAATTGATGGGAAAAATAGGTGTTTCCATCATATCATAGAGAGATTTATCAGCCAAATGTGCTGGTTGACCACATCAAAAGGGGACAAATCTCTCCTCTCATCAAGGGGAGGTTCCCTATAAATATGAGGTGCTATATATACTATATATATAAGCAAAAAATAACACTCAGGGGTAGGAAAACACCATCCATCTCTCTTTTTTTAGAGATGATGTTCACAAATCAAAGGAGAAATTTGGGATGATTGGTGAAGGTACTTCTCTTCTTTCAGAAGTAATATTCAGCCAACAGCCAGATTCCTTCTTGGATAGTAAAAGTAATAGGGTGTAGTAACACAGCAGGATGAAGTGTAGCACAAAGTCTCCACCTCAACTACCAAAGAGTGAAATATGACAAGGACAATGGTGGTACAAAGTCATCCCAAGATCCTTTACATAGAAAGAGAAAAACAAACATGCTAAAGACAATTGTGGCAGCACAAAGTCTCTCCACAGTCAGCTTCAGGACACCTTCCTGATTACTTCCACTAGTTCTAATTGTTAAATTAAATGGACAAGAATGTATCTAGGAAATAGACATAAGAACAATTTCCTAAATAACACAAGTTATTCCAGCATAAAGTCTAAAAAGTCACTTGTTTTCTCATTCAAATAAAGAGATATGATTAACAATCTGAGCTCAAAGTCTCAGGAAATGCCTTTTAATTTGGGTAGAGTTTTGCTTCTATAACAGAGAGATCTCCTTTGCATAAAATAAGAGATTATAATATATAGTGCTCAAGAAAGACTTGGGTGCTTCATTTCATGGAATGGCCCATGTTGCATTCAATGCCTTGAATGCATTTTTAGTTTTGTGAAGGGGCCATGCTGGAATAGGTCATTGGCCTTGACTTTGGTGTACATAAACATCTTGAATGTCTTCTCTTCAGCATGGGTCATTTGGTTTGTTTCCAGATATGTACGTGATTGTCCACTCACTTTTATTCAAAGGGAAAAAAATTGGCCATACCTTTGAATGTTTGTGCACTCATATGTCTACTTGGTGGATTGTTTCACCTACTGGAATAACTCCCCTGTAGATATTTCAGTATCTCATACAAATTTCCATCTTTCCTATTGTAATTTGAGCTCTTAGGCTATCTTCTTACCTTTATTAGGCTATTTTAGCTCTTTCTTCAGCTATTCAACGAGTTTTGTCTTTAGATTTTGTGCCATATTTGAAAATAAAAGGGCATTTTATTACCATAAATTTGACATTCATAGGGACATCATTGGTCACTTGGTCACTTGAACTACTTTGAACCTTGAACCTTTGAACCTTTGAGGTGCATCAGTTTAATGGTTCAATGGTTTGGGCGGTCCTATCAGCTCCTTAGTTTAATCACTTCTTTGGTTCAATCGCTTATTTGGTTTAATTGCTTCTTTGGTTCAATTGCTTTTTTAGTTCAATTACTTTTTTGGTTCAATCACTTTCTTTCCTCTTCAGTTGAACCATCTCTTCGAACTTGTCTCTAGGATCTTTCACTTCTTTCCTTCGCTCGAAGCTTCCTTGAACCTTTGAAATTTGAACCATTTTGGTTTAAATTTCAACGGTTCATTCTCTTTCTCTAAATCCTTTGGTCCTTCAAAGTTTCTGGATCCTTTTCTTTTATGTTGAACTTGTTGAACCTTAGAACTTTGAACCTTTTGGTTCAAGGTTCAACGGTTCAACCTTTCTTTCTTAGCTCTTCGAATCCTTTGGTCCTTCGAAGTCTCTCAAACTTTATTGAACTCATTGAACCTTTGAACTTTGAACTATTTTGGTTCAAGGTTCAATGGTTCAACGATTCAATCTTTCTTCTTTGAAGTCTTCTTTTCTTTAAGTCATTTGAAGCCATTGAACTTTTTGAAGTGGTTAAACTTTGAACTTGCCGAAGCGCTTAACTCTTTAAGTCTACTGATATCATTGAACCTTTGAACCCATTGAACCTTTGAACCTTTGGAGGTGGGATTCAATGTTTCAATGGTTAAATGGTTCAATCTTTTGTTTGAAGCCCGTCAATAAGTCTTTTGATTGAACTTCAGCATTGAACCAACCTTGAAATGCCTAAGTGTTGGGAACTTGTTTCTTTATGAGATCTCGCCTACTAAAGTTGTTGAACCTATTGAGCCTATGAGTCCCTTAGCTAAAAAAGCTTGAATAATTGAAGAATTGGAGTGCTCAGAACATTTTTTGAGAAGGGAAGAGAGAATTTTGGCTTGCAGGACAAAAATAGTTGATATGTTGTCCCCAAAAATGAGTGACAAATTTTGGGAACAACATGTGGCACTTAGCTTATTGCAAAAAGGTCTAACCACTTTTACAACCACTACATCTATTGCTTTCTCCATGGAGTGTGATGTCCAAAATGTAGATACATCCCAATGCTTTATTTCTAGAGAATTCATGGGAGGTGGTGAAATCCCCCTCACAAGCCAATTTTTCATAAAATAAAAGACATAATAGAAATACTTTATGGTCACCTCAAGATCACCCAATATTATTGTGAGTTTCTAGGGAGTGATTTAAGTGACATTCTTTCTATGCCTTGGAGTAGGAATGCTTGCAATAAGGAAGACACTTTTGATTCCAAAAGTTCCTTAAAGGGGATGGATGGAAGAGCATACATGCAACATCCTTCTTTTTTCTAATAAATTAATTAATCACCTATTACATACAAACTTGACAAATGAGATCAATTTTAAGCACCAAATAAGATATTAGGTGATGTTCTTTTTGGCCCTTGGCCTTAATTGCTAAAATGGTAAAAGATTGCACAAAAAAGCCACATGAAGCAATAAATACTAAGTTCATTTTAAGCCCAAATTGAATATTCAAGACTTAGCCTAGATTCATGATTAAAACACCAAATTTAAAATGTTGCAAGAGTTATTATTGGTTTTAAGCACTAAATGAAATGTATATAAGACTTAGCCAAATTTTATGTTCATTTTAAGCACTGTTTCAAATGTGTGAAATCAAGTATGTTCATTTCAAACCCAAATGAAAGTGTGTTTGGTTAGTCAAAATCATTCAAACTAACTTTTAAACTACCCTTCAACCTACAAAAACACAATTATAAGGGTCTACTTTGAAGCACTTAAGAGTTTGAGCAAATGGCATTAATAATTTAGCTCTCAAGTTGACAGTTGAGTTGGGTTGATAGTCGAGTTGGGTTGACAGGTGAGTTGGGTTGATAGGTGAGTCAGGATGAGTTGGGGAGAGTTAAGATGAGTCAAGGTGATCCAGAACCAAGTCGAGATAAGGCAAAGGTGAGTCAAGGCAAGCCAGAGGTAAGCTAGGGCAATCCAAAGGTGAGTTGGGTTGGGCTAGAGTTGAGAAGGGGTAATCTAGAGCTGAGTTAGACCAAGCCAAAGTTGAGTTGGACTGAGCCAAACCTAACTCGAGGCAATCTAGAACTGAGTTAGGGTGATCTAGAGCTAAGTTGGGTCGAGCCAGATTCAAGTTAGGTTGAGCCAAAGCTGATTTGGGTTGAGCTAGAGCTGAGTTGGGGTGATCTAATGTTGAGTCAGGGTGATCTAGAGTCGAATTAGGTTGATTCAAAGTTGAGTTAGGTCAAGCCAAAGTTGAGTTAAGCTGAGCTAGAGCTAAGTTGGATCAAGCTAGAATCAAGTTGGGCTAAGCCATAGCCAAGTTAGGGCAATCCAAAACTAATTTGGGTTGAGCTAGAGCTGAGTTAGGTTGAGATAGAGTTGAGTTGGGTCGAGCCAGAGCTGAGTTAATAGTCTTGAGAACAAAACTGTGGTTTATAAAAATGGATTTTTTTTTCTCATATTTTTTCCTTCTTTGCTTCCATACTCCAAGATCCTACATGACAATGGTTAGTAGGTTGATTGTAAAGGCTTTGTGATCAAATTTTTATGTTTCAATCCCATTGGACATGCCAAAATGTAGAGAAGATTACATAACATGATTAGTTAAGCATTAGTATAATAAATCAAAGGAAAAATACATAAAAATAAATCAAATTAAGTTTATCTATTCATGTGAGAATGGCTAATGACAATGAAAGACAAATGAAAAAAAGCAAGAAACCTATACCTTCCCAAATGAATCCATACTCCAAAAGAAGCTCAAAAACATGGTCTCCCTTGATCAAGCATCCTTATCTTCATCAACAATGCTAACAAACTCCTCCAATGTCTCAAGAACACTCTACAAAACCTAGGCTCATGATATGTAACTATCTAATTTACCTATAAATGAAGCTTGAAAATAAAATCAATAATCATATGCAATGGATTGTGGAAAGAATTTTTTATTATAACTTTGCAAAAAATCAAACTTTTAAAAATGATGTTCATGGCCTCTCTATTTATAGATTTTTGAGATTGGTTAGGATTAACTATGACCATCCATCTCAATATTGAGATGTGTGGTCATGGATTAATTTAATTATATAATAAAAATCTATAAATATCTCTCATAGTGATTTTGGAAGAAAGGGCATTAAATAGGCATGGAGGGTCATTAATGAGGCATGAGAGACCCATAATCCTGATATTTTATACATTTATGGCTTATGGATGTAACCCCATAGGATTATGTCATTTGATGATGTAGTTAATGAAAATCAATTTACAAAAAGAAATATTCAACAAATCTCATGGAAAATTAACTTAAGGCACTAATTTGGTTTAATTATCCTTAAACATGATTAATCAACATTTGCGCAATTCTTGGCAATTGGTGCACAAATTAATCAAAATGGTCAAAAAGTCATATTATTGGGTTGTAATTTGACTCAAGAATAATTGGATGGTGATGTTAGATATGCTGAAACTATATTCCCATTTAGGATGCTACCAACACCAAATAACAAAGGTACGTGATGTGTACCAACAAATTAGAAGAAAAGAGTGATCTATAACACAAAAAGGCAAAATCATCATTTTGACTCGAAATGACTTGATCAAAGTTAAGTATCACATAAAATGCATTGCCCTATTTAAGGATACTTTGACCTAAATTGACACTTGTAAATGACAAGTTTGAACCATTTAGGATGTTTTAATGATTTTGACCTAAAATGTGCATTTGAGTGCAATTCGAGTAAGATTGACAATTTCAAGACAAATGTTGTTAGGAATTGGATGTCTACTATTAGTAGTGAAATAATTAGTTGATTTTTTAGATAATCACCCTTAATTTCCCATAATTAGTCATTATTGGTTGCAATGAACCATTATTGGAGAAAATATTATCGATTTTGGGTTAGATACATCTAATTTTCCATAATTGATCATTATTAGTTACATCTGATAATTATTAATACAAATATTAATCTATATGGGGATAATCAAACCCTTTGTTGACCTTAATTGGTCACTCCCTCCCCCCAATTTTCTCATTTTAGTGTAACAATTATTTAATTTTGGGTTGATAATAATTAATTAGACCCAATTGGTCTTTTTGGTCATAATACTTGTAACCTTAAAACCAAAAACTTTGAAATCTTGAAATTTGAGCCTAAAATTTTAAGGGAATCTCAAAAATTATAATCTTTGTTATAACTTGTATATGTATGAAACCACTCTCAAACATCCTAAAATTATATTTAATAGTAAGGGTGCATTTATATTCTATATTTCCTTTTGGTTCTAGCAACATAACTTGAAAGGGACCCATGCAAGTATATTTATAAAATAACAAAATTGTTAGTATAACTTTAAATTTATATATGTAATTGTATTATTATTATAATTATAAAAACAGAATTTCATGGATTAGACCTATGTCATTATAAACAAATAAACATAGAGCTTATGGTCATATCCTTTATAGTAAAGGGTATAGTCCTAAATTTTTAATGGATTATACCCCCTATGGGTATGATGATAGGGGGTATATTCCTAAATTTAAAATGGCAAGACATATTTCATCCATGATAGCATAAACTTTCAATCCAAGGTTGATGCCACTAGGTTCCATGCTGGTCCACTTCAAGGTAAATTTTAAGATCCCTTATTGGAAAACCCTTTGGCTTGCATTGGTGAATATATGAATAAATATTTTGTAAGCATGGAAAATTTTATGTGTGTGGTGAATCCACCAAAATGAGATCCAATTTTTTTTTATGTACAACTATTTAGCTACACCAAGAAAACACTACCAAACAATGAAACTTAATAGTGCAACTAGATGGTACAACCAACTGGTTCAACTAGACAATGTAATTGAATGGTGTAACTAGAAAATACATCTAAATAACCAACTTATAGTGTGGTGGTGTATTACAATGATTCGATTGGATATCTCAATTGATGCAGCTAGCTAGCATGGATGGCATTTAGTTGCATGTTGGTTGTTATATCTTGATTTCTCACTAATCAAATTTACTTTATTATCCATGGATTTTTATAATTGTTAATTTAATTTGAATATTATTATGGAATATATGTATGTTGATTTGGTTTCATGATTACATAACTATGAGTTTAGCTTTATTAAATATTCTTTACATTGTGATCATGTTGATTTGTTATTTCAGTGTTATATATATATATATATATATATATATATATATATATATATATATATATATATATATATAACAGTGTTACAATATAAATACCTTCTTGTCATGAGTTTGATGGAGGAGAGATTCATCTCTCAGAGCATGATGGAGGGAGATCATCATTGGAGAGGGTGATGTAGATGGAGGTTTTGGGGGATGACAGAGGAAAAACTAGAACCCATGCACACACCACATTAGATCATACATGTTATATAAATTATTTGAATTTTTATCATTTGTGCATTATTTATGTTGTCAGTATTTAGATAATTATAAATGTGTGTTAGTTCAGTTTAATACTTATATGTGAAATTAATATTATGTGATTGTGTTGTGGTTGTTATAAGTAGATTTGGATATATAATGTTACTTTGTGCCTGTGTCATGATCATTAATATTTACAGGAATGTAAATCTACATGAATAATATCAGGCTACTATGGTATATAGACTAACCATAATGTCTTTACAACATTTTAAAATATTAGCTTGTTATCATATAATATTTGGGAATATCAATATATGCCTTAATATATGAGGATAACAAAAGACATAGAGAGTCTATATAACATAGTAATAACACAACCATTATTTTATTATAATATTATTATGTTTTGATATAATAATTGTTTGAATTAACATTACAATTAAAAAAATATCATCAACTTTATATTAGCAACATAATTATTAAGGTCATGATATTGTTTATTTTTACTAGGTTATTACAAAGATTTCATTATGTCCTAAGACTAACCTATGAACTAAATCTAGACATTATTTGGAATGCTTAGTCAAATTCTTAGTAGAATATCAAATGTATTGACAAAATTAGAAAGTTAATTATTGTTAAATTATTATACAAAAACCTATGCTTTAAAGGCTTTTGGAAGATAAAATTAATTTATTTAATTGTTATCATCTTGGAATCATAAAAAATATATAAATGGAAAAACAAAAAAAAACACACACAAAGGAAATAAAATGAATAAAACAAGGTTAAGTAATTTTGGGAAAGAGTACAACGAAGCTTTAAAACAGGATCTTTAAAAAAAGATATTAATGCAAAAGAAAGGAAAGTTGGTGACTTAGAATTTTTTTTAGAAAAATAGAAAGAAAAAAGGGTCGTGGCATAGGAATAATAAGAAAAGAAGAGAAGAAGGGGCACGAATAAGATAAGATAATAGGAATGTGAAGAGAGAGAAGGAAGAAAGTAGCACAAAGAAAAGGAGAAGAGAATAGAATATTGGGAAAAGAGATATCCTAGAATATTTAACACATGTTGGAAAGCAGTAGAATTAACATGTATGTGCCTATCCACACTTTATTCTTGTGGGCATATGTTTCAAAATAGTTGTTTAGGATATTACACTTGTTCATGTTTTTAAGTTGTTGGGTGCTTGTTCCTATTTATATGTGTTTTCAAATTAGAAACAGAAAATAGGGCTAATTTTTTTTACTATGTAAATCAAAGAGATGGCACTTTGTGACCCCCATACATTATAAAACCATTAATTAAAATCCACTCATATATCAAGATAATATATAGTCTATATTATTTCGATACACTATATTATATCTGATTAAAGGATATAAAGTGAGTAAAGGATAAACACTTTGAGTAATAGGAATATAAAGCTAGTTTGTTGCATGGATAAATATAAGTTCTAGTGTTATCCATAATAGACATTTATACAACAACATTACATGAATATCCATTTTATCCATTATATTGAGCTAGCTAACTCATATTAATAATTAACATACAACTGAATTATAACAAGAACATGCATAAACAACAATATGAAATTAAGAAATTATAACAAGTGAACTATGTATATGTTTTCACAAAATATATGTTACTAGTTATTGGTGATTTGTGTATTCATATTATGTTTGTAGGATCTATTATAACAAGTGATCTTTGTATATGAATTTATAACAAGAATATATGTAGAACTATTTTCATAAAATTAGATTTCATATAATTATAACATGAATATATATATAGCGATTTGGAAGTTATCATAAGGGTGATTTTAGTATAATGCATTTTATAATGAATGAATGAATACATTAAATTCTCTTATGATGAATGAATAAAAAAATGAGTAACAATGATAAATTTACAAGTATCAAGATGAATGTTATATAATCCATGAGAACATAGCGATATATATAATAAGGAATTGCAGTTATATATATGGTATGTCTAAAAATAATGACATATATGTATAAGAATGATATATATAAATCGCGATTTGGAAGTTATCATAAGTGTGATCTGAGTATAATGCATTTTATAATGAATGAATGAATACATTAAATTCTCTTATGATGAATGAATAAAAAATGAGTAACAATGATACATTTACAAGTATTAGGATGAATGTTATTCAATCCATGAGAACATAGTGATATATATAATAATGAATTGCAGTTATATATATGGTATGTCTAAAAATAATGACATATATGTGTAAGAATGGTATATATATATAAACAAAGTGTGTATTGTGTGCATCACTATTTGTATACATCATTAGTCCAAAAATCTATGTTAAAAACAAATGTGTTTTAAATCTTAGTGTAGAAAGTCTGAATTCAACAAGTATTATTATCAAATTAATAACTATTTATTGGGATCTTACATATTTACCTTTTAGAGAATACGACTTCAATTAATTATTGGGTTAAGTAATTGGTTTTACACTTAATATATAAAGTGAACTGAGTTTAGAAAGATTAGACATGTGTATAAACCATATGAGTGTTTGATGTCAATTTAGATTGAGAAAAGTAAAATATGTATATAGATCATCTGTCGATTATAGGACCTAGTCTATTAACATGAATGTATAGTTATAATGATTGTTGAAATCATATGAAGACATTGATTAAATTGACTGATGAAATCTATATACAGTATTTATATATTTTTCAAGTAATTATATATGGTACATGTTATTAATATAATTAATATGTAAAAGTGTTCATATATATGAAAAATATCAATATGAAGACTCGGATACTTATATATATAACATATAGAGGTGATTTTATATCTATAGTATTATTAATTACTAAAAATAAACTATAGAATCCTGAGGGTCAAGAATTTATACTTAAAAGAACGTAGTCTAATAAAAATATAACAAGTTGTTTAAACAAAGGATTATGAATTATGACTTTATTTATCATGATTGAATGTTTGTAATTGAGTAGTTACACATATGAGAAATGGACTACGATATTATTGTTCTTCATAGAATGCATTATATTTGAATCTACTTACAAAAAATAGAAATATGCAATCTAAATGTAGATTATACCTGGTTCATATGCAATATATTTGTTATGATTATTATTTATAAATGATATAGTAAAGATTCATCCATAAGTTTGACAGCCTAAATGTATTCATTTTGATTATTTCTATGTTTAGCATGTTTTATGCCTGCTAGTAGGAAGTAATATGTATGAATCTATTGGTTACACACACACACACACACACACACACACACACACACACACACACACACACACACACACACACGTTGACCAAATATCATATTTTTAGTACTAAGTAGTGAGATATACTTTACTATCTTACTATATCACCAATGCCAAATGAAGGCAATCCGATCAAGTGGCGTCTATGAATTTGACTGATCATGGAGATAAATAACTATTGAAAAAACTATCCAAAGTACTGTTAATTAGACATTGTCATTTCATATGCATGATTTACATGTTTGTGCGAAATCATGTTAGAATATATTTCTTTATGATTCACTTCATTTTCTTAGAAATTATACATCACATGGGTACTAGCTTGTTTCTTTGGATTCCCATACTATCATTATCTAATCATCTATGAATGGAGAGTCATTTCCTGATGGGGGATTATATAGAGGATCTATGGTCTATGGTTGGTGTCTAAAATAACTTATATGATGATCTCCCTCCCCACGATAGTACTTATTTGGAGACTACACTTGAGATTACCATAGATACTACAGTTCATAAATCTCATGCTCTGTGGAGCCTTATATATTGTATCTTATATCTTGTATCTTGTACAATGTATTGTATTTATTATTATTAAAACATTATACCTTATGAGATGTAATTATTTACTTATTGTACCATGATATAAATGGTTGCATGTTTGTACCAGGCATGGCTGAAAATATGTAATTACTTTCTATATTCAACTAGGTTTTATTTCATATAATGCCAATGATCTATAATAGGTGGATGTTACATGCTTGTTTTATAGTTGGCATACTTAGAGTATTTTATCTAGATCACTAATTATATTCTCATGGATAAATATAATGAAAGAATATGTTTCTTAAATTTAATTAAAAAAATCATGTTATTTTATGTAGATCCCAATGGGGATGTTATATGGTATCAGAGTTGTGGTTCAAACTCTAGGACTTAATGAGTCCACTAAATTTTTTGTATCCTTATGCTTACTATAAAGGAGAATGGTGAAACATAGAGTATCTAGAGAGGGTCCTTCAAATATCAATGAAAATAAGCCTCTATTTGATACTAATCAATTTACTACTGATCCATGTCAATGAAAATAAGCCTCTATTTGATACTAATCAGATTATCATAGCTATGAATGAAAACTAGGACCAAATTTTAGCCCTATAATAGGAATTTCATGACTATGAAGAGTAATAACATCATGATGTACCTGAAGAGCATCCCACTAAGTAAGAAATACCTTAGGATGTGAGAGTACATGTAGCTATAGAATTAGCTAGAGATATGAAAAAGGTAAATCCATCTGAGTTCAATGGAACTATTTTGGGTGACAAAGCTAAAGCATGGTTGACTTATATGGAGAAGTATTTCAAGATTCAAATATACTCTAAGGTCATTAAATTAGCTTGTGGAGATCATCAATTGGTTGGTGAAGTAGTTGCATGGTGGGCCAACAAGAAGTTGGAAATAAATCTTAACTTGACCACCACTACATGGGAGTAGTCTATGACTTTGTTCAGATTAAAGTGGCTTCCATAGCTATACTTTGACTAAGAGCTTATAATTTTTTAAAATCTAAAGTAAGGATGCTTATCAATGAATGAGTACTGAGAGTAGTTTGGCAAACTTTTGAAGTGTGTACCTCAATACTAGGCAGATGAGAGGTTTATAATTAATAAGTTTATCATGGGATTAAAACCCCATATTAGTGGAGAGGTAGACGTTCATGGACCATATACCATGGACAAGGCATTCAAGAAGGTGGTAAAATAAGAATTGAAGGTGAAATCTCTTGTTCAGGTTAAGGACAAGTTTAAGAAAAAGTTTGGATGTTCTAAACCAACTTTAAAAAACAATAATTAGAAGTAGAGGAGTGGAGACTCTAGGAGTCATTTCAAAAATCAAAATACTAGATTCAATAGTGGTCCAAGCAACAAGAAACTAGGAAATATCTTTAAAGGCAATTTCAAAAGAAAATAACAAGCTGATAGGAAAGGACCACCTAGAAGTTGCATCATTTATGGAGGTGACCATCATGCTCATGATTATCTCCAAGATAAGTAAAATAATAAATGTTATGTTTATCAACAAGAAACTTTTCATCAACATATTCATGCAATAGTTGATAATCAGCAAGTTAAATTCCAAGCTTCACCCATAGAACTATCATGTATTTTTTTTGAATATCTAATTTTCATTTTGGTAGATATATGGGATACATAATGTTTTATATCTCCTAAAAGTCTAAATAAGCTATCTAGAAAATTTGGGGTAATGGAAAATGCATGGTTGGTATAATATGGGAATGATTCAAAAGTTAAAGTTGACAAGTGTTTAGTTGAATCTGAGATTATGTTTCCCAAATTCACAATAGTGGTGGATATTTATGTAGTACCAGTAGGGTCTTATGATGTGATGCTAGGAGTCAAATAGCTTGTGAAGCATAAGGCCAATGTTGATTAATACCTAAATAAGTTTGAGTGTCTAGATGATTTTGAAAAGTAGACACAAATTTAGGGTGAGAAGCAAAAGTTGAGGCTTAGGTAGATTTTTGCAATGCAACTCAAGAAGGCTTAAGGAAAAGGGTGCCAAGAATTTATTATCAAGATAAAATAAATTGAGGAATCTAAGGAACCATAACTTAAATATTATAAATTTCCTAGGAATTTTCATGATATGTTTCTAAAGGAATTTACAAAATTGCCTCCTAAATGTGAGTTTGGTTTTTCTATTGATATCATACCTAGATCAGAGCTACAGTCTAAAGCACCATACAGGATGATAAAAACTAAACTAGTTGAATTGAAGGCTCAACTCCAAGAATTGTTTTCAAAGGGGTTGATGAAGCCAAGTGTGTCACCATGGGGTGTATCAGCTATCTTTATTAAAAATAAAGATGGCACTCTTTGACTTTGCATTAATTATAAAATGTTGAATAAGGAAAATATCAAAAATAGATATTCATTACCTTGTATAGATGATATTTTTGATCAAATATGAAGGGAAATGGTCTTTTATAAGATTGATCTTAGAATAGGATATCATCAGCTAAGGATAAGAGATGAGGATATTCATAAGATAGAATTTATAACTTGTTATGAGCACTATGAGTTCACAGTATTACCATTTGGGTTGACAAATGCTTTGGTAACATTCATGAATCTCATGAATAGTGTGTTCAAATATTATCTAGATCATTTTGTTTTGGTCTTTATTTATGACATTCTTATATACTCTAAGAATGAAGAGGAACATCTTCAACATCTAGAACTGGTTCTGCAATGGTTATGGTAGCATAAGTTATATGGAAAGTTGTCCAAGTATGTATTTTTTATAAAAGAGAGTATAATATATGAGGCATATTATCTCTGTGGATGGTATTTCAATAAATTTGATAAAGATAAGATCCATTATGGAGTGGCCAGTACCAAATAATGTGCATGAGATAAAAAATTTCATAGAATTAATAGGCTATTACAAGAAGTTCATTCCAAATTTTTCTAAGATAGCTAATTCAATTAACTCTCTATAATGAAAGAACTAAAGTCTTATCTAGTCAGATAAGTGTAAAGTAGTTTTTCAAGAATTGAAAAGAAGTCTTACTTCATCACTAGTACTATGAGTGTCTAACCCTAATGGTCAATTTTTGGTGATCACAAATACATTTGGGGATGGACTAGGAGTCCTTATGTAGGATGGTGCATTGGTAACCTATGAATCAAGGAAGCTAAAGCCTTCAGAGGTGAATTATGCCCCTCGTGACTTATAAATTACAGAAATTGTGTATGCTTTGTAAGTTTAGATGCTTTATTTTTGGGGAAAACCATTTGAGCTCAAGACTGATAACTTGGGACTCAAGTACATATTCACCCAATCGAATCAGTATGCTCATCATAGATGCTAGCTAGATTTCTTGTTTAATTATGATTTCAATATCAACTATATCAAAGATAAGAAAAATAGAGTAGTTGATTCCCTAAGTCATAGGAGGTATATAACAGCCATGACTACTATCAAGAGTACTTTCAAGGATCAAGTGATTGAATTCTCTCTAGAATATGAATTCTACAATCAAGTAAGGAAAGTATTATCTAAGAATGCTTAGAATCCTAATTATAAAGGATTTAGATTAGATAATAATGATGTTTTATGATATAATGGAATGATGTATATGCCAAATAGAGAGAATCTAAGGATCATAGTGAAAAAAGAACTTCACAATGCCCCATATTCAAGACATCCAAGAGTAACCAATATCATAGCAGAGCTTAGACCACTTTATTTTTAGAATAGAATTAATAAATATTTAGTGGAATTTGTGTCACATTATTTGGAATGTCAGTGAGTCAAAGCTAAACATGTACATCTAACTAGATTATTATATATGCATAATATACTGGAATGGACGTGGTAGGTGATTAGTATGGACTTTGTCCAAGTTTTATCATTATCATAGAATAGGCATGATATGATATTGGTAGTAGTTGAAAAACTAATGAAGGTGGCTCATTTTAGACCAGCTAATTTGATAGATGATGCACCCACTCTTGCAAAGAGGTTCGTAAAGGAAGTGTATCGATTACATGGATTTTTAGAGAAGATCATTTTAGATCATGATCTAAAGATGACTTTTATATTTTGGGTAACTCTAAATTTATCTTTGGGTATGTAATTAAACTTCATCATTGTATATCACCTAGAGACTAATGGTTATACTAAGTGAGATAATTAGGTGTTGGAATATCTTCTTTTTATGTATTGTATGGATAAAAAATATAAGTGGGAATATTATCTTCCATTGGTTGAGTTTTCTTATAATAAATAATACCAATCAACTTTGAATATGGCACCATTTAAAGCATTGTATGATCAATTAGGATAGGTTGGAATATAGGACAGTCTTTGGACCTCAGATGTTTTCATAAATAGAAGATCAAGTCAGATCAATCAATCAAAGATTGGTCAAGGCCAATGATAGGTAAAAGAGTTATGTTGATCTAAAGATAAAACATAGATACTTTTTAATAAGTGATAAGGTATTCTTGTGGTTTAAACCATAGAAGATCTTGATTGAATTTGAGAAGTTAGCGAAATTTTCACTAAGATATGTGGGACCCTTTGAGGTTTTAGAAGTGGTCAATCCTATATCATATAGGATTGCATTGCCACTAGACTTAACTCTATTACATAATGCCTTTCATGTTTCTTATCTTAAAAATTATATATTTAATCCATCACATATGTTGGATTGGAATGCTTTACAAGATCTATATCTCAAGGTGGTCATGGTAGAACTAATGAGAGTAATTAACACTTGCAAACTTTATTTTCATAATAGAGAGATGTCATAGTGAAAAGTTTTTTGGGACTAATTATCTAAAGATAGTATACTTGAAATTATTATGATGAGCTCTAAAATCAATTTCCATATTTATTTATTTGATTTGATGCTTCATACTATGTTATTTTTGTGTTGAATAATGTTTTTAATTCAAGACTAATGTTTGAATAAGTGTCATCGAGATGATGACTAGCTCTAGGGGAAAAGGATGTTACATTATAATTTCTCACTAAGTAAATTTAATTGATTATTGATGGATTTTTATAGTTGGTAATTTGATTTTATTATGATTTAACTAAGCTATAAGTCATATGTTATTATGGGATAGATATATGTTGCTTTGGTTTCATGATTGCATTGATATGATTTTAGTTGTATTGTATATTATTTACATTGTGATCATGTTGATTTATTATTTCAATAATATTTTATGATATATATATCATGATGTTATAGGCTAGTTACCTTCTTGTCATGAGTTTGTGTGATGAACCTCCTACAGCAATTTACCTCTTACAACAAATTTAATCAAAATATGCCAAAATAAAATAACTCTTACCAATAACAGAAACACAGAAAGCTTATATTGATCGCAGGCCTCTTCGAGGGGGCAACCTCCTTTGAGCAAGCTCAATACAATGAATTCGTGGATGCCTTTATTCGGCCTTAACACTTACTTATATACTAACTCTATTCTAACAACTACTACTTCCCCTTGTATGTGGGATAATTCGAATAAGCTCTAAGGGACGACTTACAAAGCATATGCGTCCATAGCAATTAAGCACGGGTTCCTAACATCCCCTCCCTCTTAAAAAAAAGCTTTGCCCTCAAAGCTTCAAATGTGGGAATTGTTGTTGAATCTGGAAGAGTGGTTCCCATGTTGCATCTTCTGGTTGCATGCCGTGCCATTGGATTAAGACCTCTGTGATGGAGCGGGATCGAAGTTGGCGGGTGCGCTTGTCCAAGATTGCTTCGGGCTCGAGAAGGATGGAGCCTTCGTTATCAAGTGCTGGTAAAGCTGTCTGCACTCGGATGTTGGATCCAAGAACTTGTTTCAAACATGAGACATGAAAGACGGGGTGAACTTGGGAGGAAGGTGGAAGCTCTAACTTGTAAGCAACTGACCCAATCTTTTGAAGAACCTTATATGGCCCATAAAACTTTGGAGCAAGCTTTTGGTGCCCTTTTTGTTTTAGTGATGATTGCTTGTATGGCTGTAGACGAAGAAAGACCATATCACCAGGTTGAAAGGTACGCTCAGAGCGGTGTTGATCAGCTTGCTGCTTCATTCAGTTTTGGGCCATGTGGAGATTGTTTCGCAAGGTGCAGAGAATCTGATCCCGGTTTCAGAGAGTAGTGTCAACTGCCTGAACTGGTGAGCTACCAGGATGATATGGAAGAAGTGGTGGCGGTGCTTGACCATAAACTGCCTCATAGGGAGTCATTTTGGTGGAAGTGTGGTATGAGGTATTGTACCACCATTCAGCTAGGGGAAGCCACTTGGCCCATTGATGTTGTTGTTCTGAAGCAAAATAACGAAGGAAGGTCTCCAAGCATTTGTTGACGATTTCTGTCTGGCCATATGTTTGTGGGTGGTACCCAGAGCTCATTTTCAATTGTGTGCCTGTGCGACAAAATAGTTCCGTCCAAAAATGGCTAGTGAAAGTGGCATCACAATCTGAGACAATTGAAGAAGGAATGCCATGAAGACGAAAGATCTGATCCAAGAAAACCTGTGCAACTGTGGACGCGGTGTATGGGTGGCTGAGTGCACAAAAATGACTATATTTGGAGAGGCGATCGACAACAACTAGGATCACTGTCTTTCCCCCAGATTTAGGGAGGCCCTCAATGAAATCCATGGAAATATCTATCCAAATCCTAGTAGGAATGGGCAAGGGCACGAGCAAACCAGGAGTCAATGTGGTTTCACCTTTGTGTCGTTGGCAGGTTTCACATTCAGCCACCATCTGTTTAATTTTGGTTTTCATGCCTTTCCAAAAGAAGTGTCGACGTGCCCGCTCATAGGTTTTGAGAAACCCTGAGTGCCCTGCTGAGGGGGAAGCATGAATTTCATAGAAGATAGCCTGATGTAGGTCTGAAATTTGGGGAAGCACCAAACGACCCTTGTATCGCAGAGAAGCACCATCCCATGAATAATGTGGTATGGCAGAGGGGTCAATGGTCAATTGATGAATGATGTGGCATAAGGATGGATCATTTACATACCCTTGTTGGACAAATTCCAACCATTTAGGAATGGGCATGGAGATGGCAGAGAGGGAAGGGTGGTCCTCGAAGGTTCTTGAGAGAGCATCAGCCACAACATTGTCTTTTCCCTTCTTATAGGTGATCTCATAGTCATAGCCCATGAGTTTGCTGACCCACTTCTGCTGAGCTGGGGATGAGACTCGCTGTTCCAAGAAATATTTCAAACTCTGATGATCAGTTTTGATGCAAAAATGGTTTCCCAGTAAGTAGGGTCTCCATTTTTGTACTGCATGTAAAATTGCCATCATTTCCTTTTCATATGTAGACAAAGCTAAATTGCGGCCAGAAAGGGCTTTGCTGGTGAAGGCAATTGGTCGGCCCTCTTGGAGAAAAACAGCACCCAAGCCAATGCCACTGGCATCACTTTCGATGGTGAAAGTTTTGCTGAAGTCTGGCAGTGCCAAAACTGGTGTACTACACATAGCCTGTTTGAGTTGGATGAATGTCTGATCAGCTGTTGCACCCCAGGTGAAAGCATCCTTCTTCAATAAGGAAGTCAAAGGAGCCGCGATCTTTCCATAATCTTTGACGAACTTGCGATAGTATCCTGTCAGGCCTAAGAAACCACGAAGGCTCTTGAGGGTGGTTGGTTGAGGCCAATTCTGCATAGCACTAATTTTTTCTAGGTCCACGCGAACCCCATTGGCTGAAACAATGTGCCCCAAATAGTCAATTTCCTCTTGAGCGAATGAACACTTGGATTGCTTGGCACATAATTGATTGTCGGCTAACAACTGTAATGCCTTGTCAAGATGTTGGAGATGCTCGGCCCATGTGCGGCTGTAAACCAAAATGTCATCAAAGAAAACTAAAATAAATTGACGGAGAAAAGGCCGAAAGATTTTATTCATGAGTGCTTGAAAAGTGGAAGGGGCATTTGTAAGGCCAAATGGCATGACAAGGAACTCATAGTGACCCTCATGTGTACGGAAGGCTGTCTTGGGAATGTCATCAGGATGCACTCGAATTTGATGATAGCCAGAACGCAGATCCAACTTGGAGAAGAATTTGGCCCCATGGAGCTCATCAAGAAGCTCATCAATGACAGGAATTGGGAATTTATCCTTGATAGTGAGGTGGTTAAGGGCTCGAAAGTCTATGCAAAGGCGCCACGACCCATCTTTTTTATGGACAAGAAGCACTGGGGAGGAATATGGGCTGGTGCTGGGGCGGATAACGCCAGACTTGAGGAGTTCCCGGACTAAGTTCTCAATTTCCATCTTTTGCAGATGGGGGTAACGATATGGCCGAATGTTGGGTGGAATGCTTCCTGGAAGGAGAGGAATGCGGTGATCTTCAGGGCGTGAAGGGGGTAGCCCTACTGGTTCTAAAAAAATGGTTACATGCTTGTCGAGTATGGCTTGTAAGTCTATAGGGTGGTTAGAAGCAGCAGAGGGCTGGAGTTGAATGGAATGCAATTGTGTAATGACCCCATGTGAGCCTTTTTTCAAAAGTTTTTCCATGCGATGAGAACTGATGATGCTAGCAGATCCTGGTAATAACCCTTTTAAGGTGTGCTTCTGACCATTATTTGTGAACTGCATCCAAAGCTCAGAGAAGTCCCATAAAATAGGTCCTAATGTGCGAAGCCATTGTGCCCCTAAAACCACATCACACCCACCTAAGGGTAGGGCAAACATATCAGAGCGACAATTATAATCGCCGATTGCAAGACGCACATTTCGACACTTCCCTTTACATGGAAATGTGCCCCCATTAGCAATCATGACTTCAAAGCTAGAACAAGGGTATATAAAGCAGTCTGCTGCCTTAGCAATGCGAGGATCAATGAAATTGTGAGTACTGCCCGAGTCAATGAGAATTGTGAGAGGGATCTTTTTGAAGCACCCTTTGACCTTCATGGTTTGGGGAGTAGTGACACCTGCTAGTGCATGTACTGAGATCTCAGGTTGAGTCTCTTGAACCATTGGGTCCTCTTCAGTGCCGGGTTCATCTTGAGCATCTTGAAATTCTGGAATATCAATCTCGCTGTCTTGTTCTGGTGGTGACTCCACATCTAGCAAGTAAAGTTTTTGTTGGATGCACCTGTGACCCTTAACCCATTTGTCATCACAGTTATAACATAATCCTTTTTCTTTACGAGCCCACATCTCTGTCTCAGTCAGGCGCTTGATTGGTGTGGTTATGGTTGTCCGCTGATTCACTATGTTCTTGGCTGGTAAAAAGGTGGGAGGTCGACGCTGTGTGGAGAGTTTATCTTCTGCTAACTTAGCCAGACCCAAAGCATCCATCATATTTTCAGGTCGAAACATTTTTACCTCTGAGCGGATCGGCTCTCTAAGGCCACTAACAAAGCAACTTTTGAAGAAGTCATCTGACAACCCTTCAGTGTGATTAGCGAGTTTTTCAAATTCAAGCTGATATTCCCGAACAGTTCCTGTTTGACGGAGTTTGGTGAGGGTGCCTGTGAAATCCTCGAATGCTGAGGGACCAAACCTACCCAAAATTAAGGATGCAAAAGTTGACCAATCAGGTTCATCATTGGTCTTGAGATACCAACGGTACCACTGAAGTGCTTCGTGTTCCAAATGAAAGGAAGCAATTGGGACTTTGTTTACAGAATAAGTATTGTGGAGGTTGAAGAATTGTTCAACTCGATATATCCATCCTGTAGGATCTATACCATTGAACCGTGGAAAGTCTAGCTTAGGTCCACGGGAGGAGTTGGAAGTAAAGGAGTGACGGTCTGAAGAAGACTCCTCCTTCTGCATTCGGTTGAGCAAGATGCTATTCTGTTGATTCAAGCCACGCATCATATCGGTTAACTCTGTAACCTGAGATTTCAATGTGGTGATTTCTTCCTCCATGATTTTTGTGCTTGCACGAGTGGTGACCATAACCAGTTGTGAATAGCCGGGGATAGTTGGGGTCGTTGCCCTTTTCGCTGGTAGGTCCTCTCAATGGGCCAGCTACTTCGGGGTTCCTGTGGTACTCCTCATAATGAGTTTTAGGGCTTATGCCCAAGCACTTCCCACAGTTAAGCGGATAGTTATTTACCCAATCCGAAATGATGGAACCTGCAATGAAAAATTTCTTGCCAAAAAATGGCGCAGCTCCTGGAAAGCCCTGCTTTGAAAAATATTGCGCCAAATCTACCCACAAAGCCAAGAAAGCACTCTGATACCAAATGTGATGAACCTCCTACAGCAATTTACCTCTTACAACAGATTTAATCAAAATATGCCAAAATAAAATAACTCTTACCAATAACAGAAACACAGAAAGCTTATATTGATCGCAGGCCTCTTCGAAGGGGCAACCTCCTTTGAGCAAGCTCAATACAATGAATTCATGGATGCCTTTATTCGGCCTTAACACTTACTTATATACTAACTCTATTCTAACAACTACTACTTCCCCTTGTATGTGGGATAATTCGAATAAGCTCTAAGGGACGACTTACAAAGCATATGCGTCCATAGCAATTAAGCACGGGTTCCTAACAGTTTGACTTAGGGGAGATTCATCCCTTAGAGTATGATGGAGGGAGGGCATCATCGGAGAAGGTGACTTAAATGGAGGTGTTGGAGGATAGTAGAAGAATGACTAGGACCCATGCACATACCATATTAGATAGTACATTTTATATCCATTATTTGAATTGTTAGCATTAGTACATTTTTTATGTTATCTACATTTAGATAAGTGTATATGTGTGTGTTAGTTAAATTTAATACTTGTATGTGGAATTAATTTCATGTGATTGTGTTATGGTTTCTATAAGTAGATTTGGATGTATAATGTTATTGTGTGCCTATGCCATGATCTTTAATGTTTACGAGGAATGTAAATCTGTATGAATAGTATTAGGTTACTATGGTATATATACTAACCATAATGTTTTTAAATAGTTTAAAACATTATCTTGTTATCATATAATATTTGAGAATATCATCATACACCTTAATATATGAGCATAACAAAGGACATAGAGAGTCTATATAACATGGTAATAACACAACCATTACATTGTTATAATATTATTATGTTTTGATATAATAGTTGTTCAAATTGCCATTATGATTAAAATAATATCATAGAATTTATATTAGCAACATAATTATTAAGGTCATGATATTATTTATTTTTATGAGGTTATTAAAAATATTTCATTATGTCTTAAGACTAACCTATGAACTAAACCTAGACAGTATTTGGACTGCTTAGTTAATTTCTTAGTAGAAGATCGAATGCATTGACAAAATTAGCAAGCTAATTATTGTTAATTATTATATAAATAGATATGATTTAAAGGATTTTGGAAGATAAAATTAATTTATTTAATTATTATCATCTTAGAACTAGAAAAATATATATAAATGAAAAAAAATGAAGGAAATAAAATGAATAAATCAAGGTTAGGGAATTTTGGGAAAGAGTAGTGCAAAGCTTTAAAATAAGAGCTTTCAAAAAAAGATATTCATGTAAAAGAAAGGAAATTTGGTGACTTAGAAATTGTTTTATAAAAATAGAAAGAAGAAAAAGAAAGAAAGTGGTGCAGCATAGGGAGAATAAGAGAAGAAGAGGAGAAGAGAACAAGTAAAATGAATCAAACAAGAGAATAGGAATGTGAAGAGAGATAAAGAAGATAACAAGGCAAAGAGAAGGAGAAGGGAATGGAAAATGGGGAGGAGATATCCCAAAATATTCAATGCATGTTGAAAAGTAGTAGAATCAATAGGTATGTGTCTATCCACACTTTGTGCTTATGGGCATACATTTCATAACTATTGTTTAAGGTATTCCACTTGTTCATGTTTGTAAGTTGTTGGGTGTTTGTTCTTGTTTAGATGTGTTTTCAAATTAGAAATAGAAAATAGTTCTAATTCTATTTTTTGTGTAAATCAAAGAGATGGTGCTTTGTGACCCCCATACAGTATAAACTCATTAACTAAAATCCACTCATATATCAAACTAATATACAATATATAGTATTTTGATACACTATATTATATTTGATTAAAGGATATATAGTGAGTAAAGGATAAAAATTTTGATTAATATAAATATAGAGCTAGTTTGTTGAATAGATAAATATAAGTTCTAGTGTTATCTATATTATACATTTATACAATAATGTTACATGAATATTTTTATTATCCATTATCTTGAAATATCAAACTATTATTATGAATCAGCATACGAGTGAATTATAACAAGAACATGCATAAACAATGATATGAAATTATAATAAGATAACTATGTATATGATTTCATAGAATATATGTTATTAGTTATTGACAATGTGTGTATTTGTATTATGTTTGAAATATTTGTAATAAAAAAATATCTATATATATGAAATTATAACAAGAATATATGCATAAGTTTTTTCATAGAATTAGATTTTATAACAAATGATCTGTATATATGAAATTATAACAAGAGTGTATGCAGAAGTGTTTTCATAGAATTAGAAGTGTTTTACCACCTTAACCATGGCATAAGCATGTTTCTCCATGTTCTAATATTTCAATTCATGAGCTTTGAGAGGACAACTCATAAATGATATGGGATATTCCACGCCTTCATTCTACAGAACCAGAATGGCTGAAAATGTATGTTCAGAGGTGTAGTTGTATACTATGAAATCTTTGGTACAGTCTGGACAAATAAGGACTAGAGCATGAGCAATATCCTTCTTGATATCCTCAAATGCCACTTTACCTTCCAAAGTCAAATAAAAATTAGCCTTACCTTTCATCATATTGATGATGTGATGGGTTTTCTCTGCAAATTCAAGAATGAACATTTGCAAAAAAATCACCTTTCCAAAGAAAGAATAAACTTCATTCTTACTAGTAGGCAGAGTAAGACTTTGAATAGATTTTACTCTTTCTGAGTCAATTTTAGTGCCTTCTCAAGATACAATGTGACTGATAAGTTTAGCTTCTGTAACCCCAAAACTAACTTCTTAGGGTTGAGAGAGATACCATTTTTCCGACATTATTCTAGCACTTGTCGTAAATGGTGCACATGATCATGACGGTGTTTGGAAAAAATAGTCAAGTCATCAAGATACACCACAATGAACTTCCCTATCTCATCTTTCAAGGAAAGGCCCATTTCTCTCTAGAATGTGGCACCAGTATTAATCAGACTAAAAGGCATTTTGTGATACACAAATGTGCCCCAAGGTGTAGTGAAAGTATTTTTATACTGATCTGCTTCATTAACTTCCACTTGATTATACCCCAAAAAACCATCTAGCATAGACAACATTTTTGAACTAATTATCATTTGCAACACTTGGTCCATGATGGGTAGGGAGTAGTTATCCTTTAGAGAAGATTGGTTGAGATTCCTAAAATTAACACAAATACAAATTTGTTCATTCTTCTTCCTTACAGGAACTATGTTCATGATCTAGGTGGAATGATGGATTGGAAAAATTATCCTTACATTCAACATCTTCTCAATCTCAGAAAGGATAGTACCTGATATTTTAGAGTTGTATTCCCTTTGTTTCTATTTGTGAGGCAATGACCCAGCTTGAAGGGGAATTTCACATTGAATTTCCTTAGGCCTAAAGGATTTTAGATCATCATAATAATATGCTAAAACATCAATGCAATGTAAAAGGAGAGTAATGAATTTGCACTTTTCATCAATAGTACAACATCTCCCAATGTTGACCATTTTGGGATCTACCTTCAAACTTAAATTTACTTGCTCAAATTCTATAGAGGAACTTGAATCCAATCATTGTTGCTACTTGATATATATGTCATGCTTATCAAATAGCTTTTCAAGGGAAAATAAACCTTTTGAAATTTTATTCCCTTTCAGTTGAAGAAACTCTTCACTAGTTTGTGAATCTATTTTGGAAACATATTCCCATGGTGGATATTTACTACATTCAAAATAGAACTCATCAAAGCTATCCATCTTTTCTAAGAAAGCAATGATTTGATTATCACCATTGAAAACCTACAAATAGTCAGCATTATCAAGTACACTTGGTCGAAAGACCAACTCAATAGTGTAATTTTTTCCTTTGAAATCTTTATGAGGAACCATGAGAGTGGCAGAGATAGCTAATGAATTTGCATGATCATTAAACTCTCTTAGCATCGTAGAGATATTGAATGCATCAAAAATTTCAATCCAATCCCATACATGATTGCGATAATGTCTCAATCTTTTATTTTTGGTTTGATACAAATTTCTCACTTGACAAACCATTAATTCAGCATCTCCTCGAGCATGAAGAATCTTAACACCTCTACCATAAGAAGCTTTCAATTTGAGCAAAAATGACTCATATTCATTGGTATTATTGGTATTGTCAAATTAAAACTTATATGAGAAAGGGAAGATATCACCCTGTGGGGATATCAAAATAATTTCTGCTCTAGAACCGGTAGAGGAACAACTACCATCAAATTCTAAAATCCAAACCTCATTAGAATTTGATTTTTTTGAATTTCATTGATCAGATTTTTTCTCTTCATTAGTGAGGGAAGAATCTGGCATTATTATGCTTTCACCTAAACTTTCATCTAAAAACTCTTCTGATTCTCCACCTAAATTATCTGAGTTATCACCTGATGAACTCTCATCTAGTGAATTAGAAACATCTTAAGTGGATAGAAAATAATTACTCATTCTCGAGGACTCAAACAAAATTTGAGCTTTAAGATTTGCCATTTGGGTAATGATATATTTATCCTCCTTTTTAGGAAGCAACTTTTTCATGGCGCCTTTAACAAGTATCCTTGCTTCAGATAGATCCATGTTCAACTCTCCACCCACATCTTTGCAAAAATTATATCTGAGCAGAACGACATAAGAATCTAGAACATCCACTATTAGGACTGTCATCTTAATTTTCTTATCTGGAAAAGCCACAAATGCAAATTAGGCATCTTTGATTTGACCCAAAATTGGTACTTGCTTATTTTCCATGGAGAAACATCTCTCAAAAGTCTTATTTAAGGTGAGACCAAGGGAATCTACTACCTTGGTGGGCATAACATTATCAGAAGCTCCAGAATATATTATGCAATTACTCAACTTATGACTATTTACCAAAAGAAAAACATAAAAAGGTTTTATTTTTCCAGAGGCAACAAGGGGAGTAGTGACAAGATTATTTTCGGTAGATTTGTTTTATTAAGAATAATGGATAACTTTTAGAAAATCTTGTCTTGTAGGGATGGTTTTGTTTTTGATGTATTCTACCAACCTATCAAACTATTTAGGATTATCTTGTAAATACTCAACATAAAAAATTTGGATCTTCATCTTCCTAGCATGATCTATTATGTCAAATAATAGGAATGAACTAGAAATAGAGGAAAGAAATCCATCATTCTAGTTTTTATTTGATGCAGTACTGGTCTGAGAAATAGAAGCAGAAGATACAAGATTTTTAGATGTACTTACTTGATTATTGCCCATCAAGTCCTTTGATTGGAAAGGTAGTGAAGTTCCCTATTTAAAAATTGAGATCACTGGTTGAGGTTCTTCTCTAGCTTTTCCCTTATCAACTTGTTAAATTGACTACTTTTGGGACCTAGTAAAAATAACATATGCTCCATCATACACTTCTCCCTTTTTAGATTTATCTTGGTAATTTAGAAATCCGATGGTAGAGTCACCAACTAATTCTTCTTTTCCTTCTACAAAGATATTAGAATCATTCTCTTGGTGTAACTCAGGTTGGAAAGAATGATCATGTTCAGCTTCATAATAACCAACTGATGAGTTAACAGTGATCCTTCAATGGAGAGCTTCCCCTATGTAGGTGGAAGATGATTGGGGTGCCCTTGATTTTTAGCAATGTTGTCTTGATATGAATTATTGAGAAATGTCCTCCTTGGTATATCTCAATAAGAAAGAGGGGCATACATACCTTGGGAGATTTACCTTTTTAGAGCTAGAAATTCATTTGCTAAATTTTACACCATAGGGTCCGTGGTGCTTGCAAAAGAATTCTTAGTAGAAGAGGAAAATCTACTTCTATTATAATCTCTTCTTATCTTATCTGCAAGGTTAGGATCATCTTTAACTTTGGTATCCAAATTTTGAGCTGTAGAAAGATCTACAGGGCCAACCTGCCTTAACAGAAAACTCACTTTAGGAAGTTGAGAATTGATAAATAAACACTTAATATTTTTTGGTGTTGGTTGAGTGATTGTAGGAATCCTATTTCTCAGCTTATTGAACTTATTGATGAAGTCTTGCATAGGCTCATGAGGCTCCTTCTTCATTTGTGTAAGTTGAGCCAATAAGGCATGTGCATCTTTTGCATATTTGAACCTAGCCTCAAACATGGTCTTGAGAGTGTTCCAATTGGTTATAGTCTGAGCTTGAAGATGATAAAACCAATCTATAGCAACACCTTGCAATGTTTCCATAAAAATACTTACTACTACATCTTCATGTTCAACACCTATCAGACCACAGGTTATGAAGAAAGTTGTAATGTGTTCATCAGGGTGAACTTTCTTGTCACCATAGAACTTTGAAAAAATCTTACTTGAACTACGAGGTAGTTCATGCAAAGTTGGGGTTAAATTTAGAGGACCAAAAGTGTTACCCCAAGGGCCTTGGGCTGCCATGATGCACTAATTAAAAGGCAAAATAACAAACCTTTGTGGAGTATGAATGGAAAAAATTCTACTAACACTAGAACTAGAAGCTTCACTTGGTATTAGAGACCTGGCGTTAGTAGGAGAAAAACTCCTAGTTCACTGAAGGTGTGGTTGTAGAGGCAAAACACCAAAATTATTTTGCTACATCAACTCAAATATAGGATCTAGTTAGGTATGAGAAAGAAGGAAATTATCAGAACATGCATCTAAAATTATTTACTACTGTCCAAGCCTCATATGACACTCTTCTTTATTCTAGTTGAGGATCAAAAAGACATAAGAATACTACAAATAAATCATCATTTACTCTCCTAAAATGATGAATAAAACCCTTCAATGTTAATTGAGAATAATATTGATACATAGGGATTACCCTCCTATCTCCATCTGATGTTAGACCTAGAAATATTCTCATAAAAACTGAAATATACACTAGATAAGAAGTCATGTAGAACTTGAAGGTAGTGGATACCTTCGTCAATTGTTCATGCAAAGCATTACTGATTTTTTCTCCCTAGAAGATGGTTTGTTTACCTTGGAGTATTACCTTGATGAAAGGATACATCCATTCTTAAAACTATGAGGAAGAGGACAAACCTCTTATCCTGATAAGAAGAGTTATCAGATCACCAACTTCTTCTACAAAGTCACTTCTAGGAAAACTCCATGGCCACCTTGACAAATTTGACCTTGACGTTTTGAGCCATTAATTAGTGATCACCTTTTTTACCTTCTCCAAATTTTTGTCATACTCTTTTTTTGCTTCAACAAAATCAAGTTTTAACACTTCTATAGTAAGAGGGAAAATAAACACCTTATCAATGAATTTAGGATCTAGTTTGATTATCACATTGCCACTAGTGTCCATCACAACCCTAGTATCTTTGTTATAAAACTAAGCACACTGAAGGACAAATTCTATATTTTAGGCTACCACTAGGAAAGAAGATACCAAATCAATGTTACTATCAATTATCTTCTTTATTTTAGAGTTGGGATTGTTTGACTTGGTTCTCTCCACAAACTTAGCCATGTCCACATGGCCAATCTCTATATCTCTAATGTCATCGACATTAGAATTAATTGAGGTGATTGGAAAAACACCTTGATATTTATACTTCATCACTTTCAACTTCTTTAGAGACAACTCAGTCATCTGAATGAGCTATCACTAGAATAATGTCAATGAAGAAAGAATATCCACAGAAGAAACTGTAACAAAAGTCATGATCATGTAATTAGGGGAAATACTGGTAATCTAGGAAAATTGCATGTTGATGATTACGACTATGGAGATGCTCTTGAAAGGGATAGAGTGCAAGCATGCCAAAAAATTAGAGGGAAGCAAGCTCAAAAAAAATTGAAAATATCCCAGAGTTAGGAAAATTTGAGAGAATGTTTGCATGGGCAACAAAATTTATTGCCTTTGTAAGTGAAGGATATTGTTCATTTGTATCGGCAGCAAAATTCACCACTATTGCATATTTGGGAAATTTGAGTTATATGTTGGAGCATAAAAATTTGCCAACACTTCAGGTAATAAGGAAATCGTAAGTGTTATATGTTGGAGTGGCAAAATTTATCAATACCACATATAACTAGAGTTGTAATGTTTTCATGTAAGGGCGGTATATTTTGCTACCCATATACTTCCACTTCAAAACATGTTTAAAATGCATAAGCAGCAAAAAAAACCCAAAATTACTTTTAACTTGGTAATAATTGGTTTTCAATCAACATGGTGGGGGGAAAAAACCTTGTTAGTTCGACAAGACACATCAATTAAAATATAGGGTACGCACAATGGTCAGCGTATTTTGCTGACAAGGCTCATTAGAAAAAAACATTAGGACACAAATGCATGAAAGAACAAGGGTTCAACACAAAAAACAAAGCAAAATTAAAATATAAATTTGCAATAGATACCGCTCAAAAAAAAAATTAAAACCCTAGAAGTTAAAATGACTTACCTGGTGAGTTTGAAATCCTAAGCTTGATGACAGCTATTTTGAAATCTTCTTCCATCACCATAGTTGAGAAGTTTGAGAAGGGTCGAGGAATAAACTAAGAAAATTTGACAAAATAAATGACAAGAAAAAATAATGAAATAACATATTTAAAAGCTTGAGAACAAGCCTTTAATGCTTGGCACGAGTGGCCATTAACGCCACTTGAAGTTCAAGATCTTGGAGATCTTGCTCAGGTGGTGATTTCAGCTGACCTGGCACATGCCTTGCAACATTGCAATGGTGGTAAAAAGTGCCACTCGAGCATGAGAGAAAAAAACCATGTAAGAGTATCAATTTTTACCACCATTACACAAGCAAAATAAAATTTCACTAACACCCCCAAAATGATCAAAATTGACATTTTGATTAGTTTATGACTACAACAGGTTTTACGATTTTTGAGAAATCATGGCAAGGGAATGTTGTAAAATCTCTTAGGATGTCAAAAAAATTTCTCTTGAGATTAAGAGAATCTTGTCTTGATTAATGAACTTAGAGTGTAGATTATGAAATGGACAATTTTCATAGGAGTTGTCTATAAAATGAGTGTAGCTAATTTTGGGAACAATAACTGGCTCCAACTAGAGAACTTCCATCAATCAAACTTTGAAATGATCGAATGGAGAAGAATCCATTCTCTAAGTTCCTTCATCCATGCCATTTGGCTATAGAGTCAAGCTACCAAAAATAAAAGATACCAAAGACTAAATAAAAACACAAAAATAAAAACATAAAACTATACAAATGTACACATGAACTTATCTGATACTTCAAGGATTAAAGTGTTTCAGATGGTGCCCATTGTGAGGCAGCAAGAATGGTGTTCCATCTTGATATTCCAGCAAGAATCTATTTCCACTACAAAATTGATGAATCGTGAACAGACCTCTCCACAAAGAATCAAACTTTCCATGCATTTCTTTTAGTTCTCTCCTCTTGTCCCGCAATAAGACTTGATCTCTAATATAAAACTCATGAATCCTTGCTTTCTTGTCAAAGATTTTCTTTACTTGACTTTGATGCTCAGTGATACGATCCACTACCATAGTTTGATGTTCCTCAAATTCAATTAGGTACATGATCCTTTTATCAATAGAACTTTCAAAAGTCCTATCTTCTACTGTCTTTGTCAACTTTAGTGCTGGCAATTTCAAGGTAATTGGTATCTCGAGATTCAGACCATACATAAGATAAAATGGAAACATACCTATTTCCATTTTAGGGGTAATCCTATCTACCCATAAAGCATCAAATAATTCTTTATGCCATGTTCTTTGATTCTCATCTACTAGTTTCCTGATAATAGTAACAAGATTCTTGTTACTTGATTTTGCTTGACCATTTCCTTGCAGATAATAGTCTAAGGAATGAGAAAAAATGATCCCATTCTTGTATCAAAAATTAGTAATCTCATGAGAAGAAAAACAAGTAGCATTGTCTGTTACAATCTTATTTAGAACTCCAAATCAGGAAATAATATTTTCCTTAAGAAAATTGCATACCACTTCAGAAGTAACATGCTTAACTAGGATGGCTTCCACCCACTTGGTAAAATAGTCTATCACAGTGAGAACATAGTCATGTCACACACTTGATGGTGGGTTCACAGTGCTAATTAAGTTGATGCCCCATTTTTGAAAAGGTTCTTCAATCACCATTGTCTTGAGAGGTAATAGGCCAACTTAGGTTTCCTAATGAACTATTGACACAACTCACACTTACGCACCCAATTGTATGCATCTTGAAATAGTGTAGACCAATATTATCTAGCTTGTAGAATCTTATGAGCCATCACGGGTGCAAAAAAATGTCCTCCACAGGCCAAATTATGGAAAGACTCTATAAATATACTTTGTTGCACTTTATCTACACAATAAAGAAATATTCCCTCAAGGCTTCTTTTATACAAACCATTGTCCCATAAGACATAGTTAGCAACCTTCAACTTAATATTCATTTTATCCTTATAAAATAGATGGGTAGGACACTCACCATAGGTAATAAAATGAGTGATATTTGAATACCACTCATCAGTAGTAGTGACAAAAAGAACTGTTGGCATGTCCTCAACTTCTACTTCTTCATCCCCTATCTCTTTTAGTACATTATCAGTAATCAATTGACACAGACCTTTTCCATGCACAAGCTTAGTAGGTTTGATATCAAGATAAAACTCTTGGATCTTATTAATCCAATTTCCCCCTTTAGTTCCAAAATTTTTTTGAGTTAGAATAAACTTTACTGTTGTGTCAGGGACCAAAACAACAGTATGTGAATTCAGGATATAGAACTAGAAATGTTTTACCACCTTAACCATAGCATAAGCATGTTTCTCCATGTTTGAATATTTAAATTCATGAGCTTTGAGAGGACAACTCATAAATGATATGGAAGATTCCACACCTTCTTCATTCTACTAAACTAGAATGGCTGAAAATGTATGTTCAGATGTGTAGCTATATACTATGAAATCTTTGTATAGTCTGAACAAATAAAGACTAGAGCATGAGAAATAGCCTTCTTGATATCATCAAATTCTACTTTACCTTCCACATTCCAATGGAAAGTAGCCTTACCTTTCATCATATTGATGATGTGATGGGTTTTCTCTACAAATTCAAGAATGAACCTTCATAGAAAATTCACCTTTCCAAAGAAAGAATGAACTTCAGTCTTACTAGTAGGTAGAGTAAGACTTTGAATATATTTGACTCTTTTTGAGTCAATTTTAATTCCTTCTCAAGATATAATGTGACAAATAATTTTACCTTCTGTAACCCCAAAAACTAACTTCTTAGGTTTGAGAGAGATACCATTTTGCCGATAGTATTCCTGCACTTATCATAAATGGTATGCATGATCATGATGGTGTTTAGATAAAATAGTCAAGTCATCAAAATACACCACAATGAACTTCTCTATCTCATCTATGAAGGCAAGGTATATTTCTCTCTAGAATGTGGCACCAACATTGATCAGACTAAAAGGCATTTTGTGATATACAAATGTGCCCCAAGGTGTAGTGAAAGTAGTTTTATACTGATCTACTTCATTAACTTCCACTTGATTATACCCCAAAAAACCATCTAGCATAGAAAACATTTTTGAACCAGTTATCATTTGCAACACTTGGTCCATGATGGGTAGGGAGTAGTTATCCTTTAGAGAAGATTGGTTGAGATTCCTAAAATCAACACAAATATAGATTTCTTCATCCTTCTTCCTTACAAGAACTATGTTCACGATCTAGGTGGAATGATGGATTGGAAAAATTATTCTTACATTCAACATCTTTTGAATCTCAGAAAGGATAGTACCTAATATTTTAGGGTTGTGTTTCCTTTGTTTCTATTTGTGAGGCAATGACCCAGCTTGAAGGGGAATTTCATGCTAAATTTCCGTAGGCTTGAAGGATTTTAGATCATCATAAGAATATGCCAAAACATCAATGCAATGGTGAAGGAAAGTAATGAATTTGAACTTTTCATCAGCATTACAACATCTCCTAATGTTGACCACTTTGGGATTTGCCTTCGAACTCAAATTTACTTGCTCAAATTCCATAGAGGAACTTAAATCTAGTTGTTGCTACTGCTTGATATATCTATCATGCTTATAAAATAGATTTTCAATGGAAACCAAACCTTTTGGAATTTCATTCCCTTTCCGTTGAATAAACTCTTCACCAATTTGTGAATCTATTTTGAAAATGTAATCCCATGGTGGAGATTCGCTACATTCAAAATAGATCTCATCAAAGCTATCCATATTTTACAAGAAAGCAATGATTTAATTATCACCATTGAACACCTGACAATGGTCAGCATTATCAGGTACACTTGGTTGAAAGATCAACTCAATAGTGTACTTTTTTACTTTGAAATCTTTATGAGGAACCATGAGAGTGGTAGAGATAGCTAATGAATTTGAATGATCATTAAACTCTCTTAGCATCATAGAGATATTGAACACATCAAAACATTCAATGCAATCCTATACATGATTGCGATAATGTCTCAATATTTCATTTTTGGTTTGATACAAATTTCTCACTTGACAAACCACTAATTCAGCATCTCCTCAAGCATGAAGAATATTAACACATATAGCATGAGAAGCTTTCAATCTAAGCAACAATGACTCATATTCGGCGGTGTTGTTGGTATTGTCAAATTGCAACTTATATGAGAAAGGGAAGATATCACCCTGTGGGGATATCAAAAAAAATTTGGCTCTAGAACCAGTAGGGGAACAACTACCATCAAATTTTAAAACCCAAACCTCATTAGAATTTGATTTTTTAGAATTTTATTTATCATAGTTTTCCTCTTCATTAGTGAGGGAAGAATCTGGCATTATTATGCTTTCACCTAAACTTTCATCTGAAAACTCTTCTAATTCTCCACCTAAATTATCTGAGCTATCACCTGATGAACTCTCATCTAATGAATTAGAAACATCTTAAGTGGACAAAAAATAATTACCCATTCTCAAAGACGCAAACAAAATTTGAGCTTTAAGATTTGTCATTTGGGTAATGATATATTTAGCCTTATTTTTAGGAAGCAACTTTTGCATGATGCCTTTAACAAGTATCCTTGCTTCAGATAGATCTATGTTCAACTCTCCACCCACATCCTTACAAAAATTACATATGAGCAGAATGTCATAAGAAGCTGGAACATCCGCTACTAGGACTGTCATCTTAATCATCTTATCTGGAAAAGCCATAAATGTAAATTGGGCATCTTTGATTTGACCCAAAAGTGGTACTTCCTTATTTTCCATGGAGAAACATCTCTCAGAATTCTTAGTTAAGGTGAGACCAAGGGAATCTGCTACCTTGGTGGGCATAAAATTATCAGAGGCTCCAGAATATATTATGTAATTACTCAACTTATGACTATTTACCAATAGAAAAACATAGAAAGGTTCTATTTTTCCAAAGGAAACAAGGGGAGTAGTGACAAGATTATTTTGGGTAGATTTGTTTTTTTAAGAATTATGGAACTTTTATTAAAACTTGTCTTATAGGGATGGTTTTGTTTTTGACGTATTCTACCAACCGATCAAACTGTTCAGGATTAGCTTGTAAATACTCAACTTTAGAAATTTGGATCTTCATCTTCCTAACATGATCTATTATGTCAAATAATAGGAATGAACTAGAAATAAAGGGAAAAAATCCATCATTCTAGTTTTTATTTGATGTAGTACTGGTCTGAGAAATAGAAGCAGAAGATACAAGATTTTTTGATGTACTTACTTGCTTATTGCCCATCAGGTCCTTTGATTGGAAAGGTAACAGCGTTCCCTATTTAGAAATTGAGATCACTGGTTGAGGTTCTTCTCTAGCTTTTCCCTTATCAACTTTTTGAGTTGACTACTTTTGGGACCTAGTAAAAATAGCTAATGCTCCATCATACACTTATTTTTTAGCTTCATCTTGTTAATTCAGAAAGGTGATGGTAGAGTCACCAGATAATTCTTCTTCTCCTTCTACAAATATATTAGCACCATTCTCTTGGTCTAACTCAAGTTGGAAAGAATGATCATGTTCAGCTTCATAATAACCAATTGATGAGTTGACGGTGTTGCTTCAATAGCAAGCTTCCCCTATGTAGGTAGAATATGATTGGGTTACCCTTTATTTTTAGAAGTGTTGTCTTGATATTAATTTTTGGGAAATGTCATCCTTGGTATATCTCAATAAGGAGGGCCAGACATACCTTGGGGCATTTGCCTTTTCAAAGCTAGAAATTCATTTGCTAAATTTTGCACCATAGGGTCCATGGTGCTTGTGGAAAAATTCTTAGTAGAAGAGGAAAATCTACTTCTATGAGAATCTTTTCTTATCTTGCCTACAAGGATAAGATCATATTTAACTTCGGTAGCCAAAATTTGAGTTGCAAGAAGATTTGTAGGGCCAGCCTGCCTTACCAGAAAACTCACTTTAGGAAGTTGAGAATTGATAAATAAACACTTAAGATTTTTTGGTGCTGGCTGAGTGATTGTAAGAATCCTATTTCTCAACTTATTTAACTTATCGATAAAATCTCGCATAGGCTCATGAAGCTTCTTCTTCATTTGTGTAAGTTGAGCCAATAAGGTGTGTGTATCTTTTGCAGGTTTGAACCTAGCCTCAAACTTGGTCTTGAGAGTGTTCCAGTTGGTTATAGTCTAAGCTTAAAGATGATAAAACTAATCTATAGTAGCACCTTTCAATGTTTCCACAAAAATCCTTACTTCTACATCTTCATGTTCAACACCTATCACACCACAGGTTCTATATAAAGTTGCAATGTGTTCATCAAGGTGAACTTTCCTATCACCATAGAACTTTGGAAAATTCTTACTTGAACTACAAGTTAGTTCATGCAAAGGTGGGGTTAAATTTAGAGGACCAAAAGTGTTACCCCAAGGGCCTTGGGCTACCTTGATGCACTGATTAAAAGGTAAGATAACAAACCTTTGTGGAGTATGAATGGACAAAATTTTGCTAGCACTAGAACTAGAAGCTTCACTTGGTATTGGAGACTTAGCGTTGGTAGGAGAAAAACTTTAGGTTCACTGAAGGTGTGGTTGTAGAGGCAAAACACCAAAATTATTTTGCTTCATCAACTCAAATACAATATCTAGTCAGGTATGGGAAAGAAGGAAACTATAAGAACATGCATCTAAATTTATTTACCACTGTCCAAACCTCATCTGACACTCTTCTTTGTTCTATTTGAGGATCAAAAAGACATAATAATATTGCAAAGAAAGCACCATTTACTCTCCTGAAATGATGAATAAAACCCTTCAATGTTAATTGAGAATAATATTGATACATAGGGATTACCCTCTTATCTCCATCTTATGTCAGATCTAGAAAGATTCTCATGAAAACTACAATATACACTAGATAAGAAATCATGTAGAACTTGAAGGTAGTGGATACCTAGATCAATTGTTCATGCAAAGCATAACTGATTTGTTCTCCCCAGAAGATGGTTTGTTTGCCTTGGAGTATTACCTTGATGAAAGGATACATCCATTCTTGAAACTATGAGGAAGAGGACAAACCTCTTATCCTATTGAGAAGAGTTATCAGATCACCAACTTCTTCTACAAAGTCACTTCTAATAAATCTCCATGGCCACCTTGGCAAATTTGACCTTAACATTTTGAGCCATTAATTATTGATCACCTTTTTACCTTCTCCAGATTTTTGTCATACTCTTTTTATGCTTCATCAAAATCAAGCTTTAACACTTCTATAGCAGGAGGGCACATAAACACCTTATCAATGAATTTAGGATCTAGTTTGATTATCAAATTGCCACTAGCGTCCATCACAACCCTAGTTTCTTTGTTATAAAACTGAGCACACTGAAGGACAAATTATATATTATGGGCTGCCACTGGGAAAGAAGATACCAAATGAATGTTACTGTCAATTATCTTCTTCATTTCAGAGCTGGGATTGTTTGACTTGGTTCTCTCCACAAACTCAGCCATGTCCACATGGCCAATCTCTTTATCTTTAATATCATTGACATTAGAAGTAACTGAGGTGATTGGAAAAACACCTTGATATTTGGACTTCATCACTTTCAACTTCTTCAAAAACAACTCAGTCATCTAAATGAGCTATCACTAGAAGAATGTCAATGAAGAAATAAGATCCATAGAAGAAACTATAACAAAAAGTCATGATCACGTAATTAGGGGAAATAATGGTAATCTAGGAAAATTGCATGTCAATGATTATGACTATGGAGATGCACTTGAAAGGGCTAGAGTGTGGGCAGGCCAAAAAATTAGAGGGAAGCAGGCTCAGAAAAACAAAATTAAAAATATCCCAGAGTTAGAAAAATTTTAGAGAATGTTTGCATGGGCAGCAAAATTTTCCACCTTTACAAGTGAGGGATATTGTATAAACACAAGGTTATATTCCTAATGAATATCTTCATAATATTAGGGTCAATTCTCTTACTCTTTGGTAGAAATATTGGCATTGGCCTATCATTACTCCCTTCACTCAGTATTCTCCATGCTAGGATATAATATTCTAGTTCCCCAATATATTTTAGATGAGACACTCAACCACATATGGAACCTTTGTTCCAACAATGGGGTTTGGTCCAAAATATTTCACAATGTGTGGACTTTGCTAATTGAGCCTAAAAAATCATATTTTATTTGGTGTGTTTTCTATCAAGGCTTACCTATGGGAAACCAACTTCAGCATATGGGGGCTTCAAATCCCATTTGCAGAGCTTGTTGTCAACCTAAGACTATTAAACACTTTTTTTAGTTTTATACCCATGCTTAGTCTATGTGGAACTAGATTCATTCCCTCCTTCATCCATTTATACCTAAGATTTTTACATGGAATATAACTCTCTTGGGGGACTTTGAATTGCTTCCTATAAAATATAATAGATTTTGATAAATTTTTTATGCTAACATTTTTATTTCAAATCTAGAAAGTCAAGAACTATACTTGATTTAATCATGAAGAAATGGAACATAGTTTTTTTGTTACTAACAAAACTACTATTATATCTAATGAAACTCTCTATATTTAAATCTAGATTGAAAAAGTTCGCTTAGAACTCAACCATATTCAATGTTTGCTTGACCACTAGGGAAATACCCCATGTGTATTTAGGTGAGATCATCCAAAGCTTCCATGTTTACCTTTTTAGAACCAACACATGAGTCTTTCTCCTAATATGTCACCACCCATTGGTCTTCCCTGTGATGTGGTAGACCGAGGGGATCTTCTAAAAGTGGAAGTGATGGTAGATCCACTTAGTCTACCACATCATAGGGAAGACCAATGAGGAATTTCCAATTAGCTTTGGAGGCTCTCAACTAAATGCACATGAGTAATTTCCCCAGTGGTCAAGTAAACACTAAATATGCTTGAGTTTTAGGCAAAATGTTTCAATCTAGCTTTAAACATGGAGTGTGACATTAGATAGAACAATAGTTTTATTAGTAACAAAAACATTATGTTCCATTTCTTCATGATTAAATCAAGTATAGTTCTTAACTTTATAGATTTGAAATAAAAATGTTAGCATAAAAAATTGTTAAAATCAGTTGTATTTTATAGGAAAAAATTCAAAGTCCCCCAAGAGAGTTATATTCCATGTAAAAATCTTAGGTCTAAATGGCTGAAAGAGGGAATAAATTTAGTGCCACATAGACTAAACATGGGTGTAAAACTAAAAAAAGTGTTTAATAGTATTAGGTTGAAAACAAGATATGAAAATGGGATTTTAAATGCCCATATGCTTAAGTTGGTCACCCATATGCAAGTCTTGATAGAAAACACACCAATGAAAATATGCTTTTTAAGCTCAATTAGAAAAGTCCACACATTGTGAAATATTTTGGACCAAACCCCATTGTTGGAGCAAAGGTTCCATATGTCGTTGAGTGTCTCATCTAAAATATGTTGGGGAACTATAATATTATATCCTATCATGGAGAATATTGAGTGAAGGCAGTAATCATAGGCCAATGCCAATCTTTCTACCAAAGAGTAAGAGAATTGACCCTAATCTTATGAATATATTCATTAGGAATGGAACCTTGTGTTTATACAATAACATTGCATCTAAATTACTTTAATAAAATTTATTTTAAACTTGCTACCAAGAAATCCAAGACCAGCTCACCCTGTAAAAATGATCCCCTAAAGTTTTCACACCTTTCTTGATCGATCTTTGACCTTTAATCCAAGGGAACATTGTGAAATTTTAGGTAAGGAGACCACCAAAGGGAATGATAATTAAGAGAAAGACCATTCATGAAACCCTCCCCTATCTAAACAATATAGGGTTTGAGCTTCTACCGGGATTTATATAAACTTTGAATAACAAAGGTACCCTTTAATTTTAACTAATACCAGGGTGATGAGAAGGGTATGAAGACTTAGGCCTTACAATGTATTACTAACACAAGGAACTATCTAAGATATGCTATAATGAATAAGAATATTTTAGGATTCATCACCTTTGAGACCATGAATAACACATTTAACACTGAGAGCAAGACCTTAAATTTTAATGTCCAAAAGACCAAGACCACTTACCTCCTTAGGCCTACAATAAATGTTCGAAGAAACTTTGTGTAAAACCTTGTGACCTTAAAAATTAACCTAGAGGAAATATTTTAAGATTTTTTCTAGCTTAATATAGGTAACATTGAAAGGAGCCCAACAAGAGGAGTAATACACATGAGTAGCTACCAAGACTTTGGAGCAGATTTGAAATTTGCCTGCCAAAGATAAAGGCTAGGTGATCCAGAAAATGATTTTTTCTCAACCCTTTGAACCACATAAGAATGTAAATTAGATGAAAAATCCTAAAAATCACAAGGTATGCTAAGGAATTTAAATTGAACCCCTGTAATAAGTCACCGCCACTAATATCCCTCCAACCAAGGAGGTTTGGGAGTAAGAGATTGGAGGAAACACTAAGTTTTTATCCATTAAATGGATGATCCTGAGGCTAAACAAAAAATATGAAGATAATCCATAACATTCTTCATAGACTCTTATTCTGCCTAAAGAGTGAGAAAAGAGTCATAATCAAAATACCTATTTAACAAATAGCGATCAGATTGAGGGAGGGAAAAACCTTTGACCAAACCTCGAGAAGCATAATTATAAAAAAAAGTAGCTAAATCCCTTTGTTGCTAGCATATAGAGGGAAGAGGTTAAAGGACATCCTTTTCGAATAGAATAATGGAGATCAAACTAAGACTATGTACCATTGATAATAATGCATGCCCCAATATCTTGTAAAAGCATATTAACTATTTGCAAAATCTTGGGACCAAAACCAAGAGCTTGAAGCATGGCCAAAATGAAGGGCCACTCAATACGATCGTAAGATTTTTCAAAATAAATTTTAACAAATAGGGCCTTTTGATTAGAAACTTGATCCCTCTCCATCCCTTCCCAGACATCAATGACATTATCCAAAATATATCTATGTTAGATAAAGCATTTTTGCTCACTTCTAACAAATAAGGGAAGAAGATGCTTAAGCCTAAGGGATAAAGCCTTAAAAATAGTATTTTAAGAGACATTGAGTAGAGTAATATACCTCCAATTAATAATACTAAAAAACCTATGGAGATCGAGGTTTCACATCTTAGGGTCACTAGCTTTGGGGATAAACTTAATATTACCTTGATTTATAAGAGGCTGTAATGAATTCATTAACACTACTTCATTATAAACCCTATGGATATCCGGACCCATAGTATCCCATAAAGTCTGATAAAACTCACATGTGAAGCCATCAATACCTAGGGCTTTATCCACAACATATGTGTAACTTCCTCAAGAAGATCACTGAGAGATAAAGGCCTATCAAAAGCAACCCATTAGGCATTAGAGACTTTAAAAGGAATAATATGAAGACATTGAGAAAGATTCATTTGTCATTCAAGAGAGTTGTCTTGTGTTGAAAAAACTCTATGATATTGATAAATAAAAACCTGAAGTATGTTAGGAAGTTTAGTTAGATGAGCATTTAATTCCTTGATAGTTTTAATTATGTCAGCATCCTATCTAGAACACAAAAGAGAAAAGAATTCCTTGGTGACTTTGTCCCTAATTTTTAGTTAATGTATCTAAGATCAAATTTAATCCCCTATAGCATTGTGTACCTCCTCCCTTTGAAGTTTTTGATGCCAATGTGCTACTTGGGTTTGTACCTAAACATTCAAAGTAGAATATTTAATCTCTTATGATACCCATAGGTATTCATGGTTAGTATAATTATGAATACATCACCAAAAAAAGTAGTTTGCTTATCATAGATATGAATAAAGGTGGTAGTGTATCCAAAGCATCCAACCACCACTAGATCTAGCTGGTATCCCCCTTAGGCTAGGGAATAAGATTCTAAATTATGATAACATTCCCCATAGTCCTTTCATGTTTAAGGTGTGTAATATTCAGGTACAATTGGGTGGATGCATTCTTCACTTGAGGGGTAGACCATTCCAAATTGAAGCATATATGATGATGGCTTGACAAAAAAGTGTTGGGAGCACTAAAACTAGTCTGTCATGAATAAGAACAAAAAATAAGAGATACTATATAACTAATAATGCTTGGTCTAGCCATTGAAGAACCTGATCCTCTCTTTGACATAAATTGGACCAATAAAACTAAGGAGAGTTTGAATTCTTCCTCGAGTGATGATTGGGATCAAAAACCCCAAGTTTATTTAGCAAATAAAACTAAGCCTCCCAATTTCCACAACACCAACACATAAGAAGGTGGCCTTATTTATCCTCAAGAGATATCACCATGTTAAAATCCCCATAGAGGACCCAATGTGCACCTAGAAGTGAATCTACCAACCATCTCCAAAACAAATCCCATTCCATAGCATCATTAGAGGCATATAAATGTACAAGCCAAATGATGCAATTGATAGAGTCAAAAAGAGTCCAAACCACCTAATGGGTGGGTCAAAACCATAGGAAATAATGTTCTAAGAGAGATCTAGAGCCAAAAAAGTGACAACCCCACCACAACCAACATCATGTATAGTATTCTAAAAAATAGTTCCAAGCCAAATTATTCATGTTACATTCTACAAGAGGTAGCTAGAAATCTTGGGCTCTTGCAAACAAAGAATTTTTATATTACTAAAAAGCTGACAAATTTTCTTGACCACATAATTACATGGTGGATCAGTAAAGCCCAAAACATTTTATGAAAAAACTAACATTGAAAAACATCGAGGTTCATATCCTTCTCCTCTATAAAATATTTAAGCACAATAAACTAATTACAATTCAATTTGTGTGGTAGAAAGTTACCCACATTAAATGGTTGTCTCTTATGGGCCATATAATCCTTCTGATAAGAAAGAGAGGGGCTTTTGGGGTGCTAGAGGACCATTTTATGGTCAAGGGTGATGAGCCTCAACTCTTCTTCTGATGATTTCATCCTAGGAGAGGGTTGTGACTATGAAGTTAAAGGTAGTGTATCAACCAAGGTAGCCACTACTTGTGGTGTTCACAAGAGTGGAGGAGAAGTTTTATTAGGCATAATAGATTTTCTAGCAGAGACTAAAGCACTGGGAGACACAACAAGGCTATATGTAGATGGTTGAGGCTTGCCACCACCTTTCACCAAATTATTCTTTTTATTTGTGACTATGGCCCAACCATCATTATTATAATTATGAGGTTTGGCTTCAATCCCATACTTTTCTTGAGAATCATTAGGAGTATGCACATTCAAAGGACATTCACGGATCATATGGTTTAAGGATTAGCTTCAAAAAATAATTATTTGGTAATTTGATAGACATAACCCACTAAGAAATAAATTGTTCCCAATTTGAATGTCAATGGAATCCACTTCCACACAAATCCATTTTGGCGACAAGCCACAAAAAAATTATTTGATCATGACATATGAAACACCCTATGGGTTTTATAAGTTGATTAATAAAACCCCAGAGGGGGAGAGGTAATCTAGGAAATTTGACCCAAATAGAGATTTTTAATTTTTCTTGTTCTAAAACTTGAAATCATGGGTCCAATGAGAAAAAACCATCAAAGTGTTATGAATAAATCAAGGGCCATGGTTAATAATGGATTTACAGTGTCTAGGGTTTGAAAATTGAAATGAAAAGAATCCCTTTATAAGATTATGGATTCTTTCTAGTTTCATCCCATGGCCTTCCCAATGGTTCTGAACCCATTGTTTCAAAAGGCTCTCAGAGGGGACTGCACCCACAAAATAAGTAATCTGGGTGTAATTCTTAAAGAAGTTACAAGATTTTTCAAATTCAATCAAGTCTAGAATAAGATCGAGTAATAGAGAATCAGGATTAATAGCATTACCTCATGAAAACTTTCAAGATGAATTTCTTCACTTGTTTCTGTGCCATGGTTACTTTTGCTCTCTCTAACTTTCCTTGCATCCACATATGCAGAGAGAATGGTATTATAAATTTAAAATAGGGTACCCCCTACCACCCAAAAGATGAATCATTGATGAAAATTAGTAATAAATATAAAACCAAACTAAATCCTACCTATAACTACAAGGATCGATAGTGTGATAGAAAATAACTATAAACTCATCCATGCAGAGAAAAAAAAACTGAATCCTCATCTTCAAAGTTCTCACAATTATCAAATGGATATATATAACCCATTTGCATATATATATATATATATATATATATATATATATATAAAACCCCTTTGACTCTTATATTTAAAATTCAAATGGATTATACACACACACACACACACACATAGATATATATATATATATATATATATATATATATATATATATATATATATATATATATATATATATATATATATATCTTATTTGACCCTCATATATAAAGGTCAAAATAGGTGTATATATAGAATCCATTTGACCTTTATATATAAGGGCCAAATGGGTCGCACACACACACACACACACACACAACATTCAAATAAGTTATATATATAACCCATATAAAGGTTAAATTGGTTATTTATATGTGTGTGTGTGTGTGTATGTATATATATCTTATTTGAACCATTTGACATATATATATATATATATATATATATATATATATATATATATATATATATATATATATATATATATATGTATATGTATGTATATATATGTATGTATGTATATGTATGTATGTATATGTATATATATATATATATATATATATATATATATATATATATATATATATATATATATATATATATATATATATATATATATATATATATATATATATGTATATATATGTATATATATATATATGTGTGTGTGTGTATATATATATATATATATATATATGTATATATATATATATGTATATATATATATATATATATATATATATATATATATATATGTATGTATATATATATGTATGTATATATGTGTGTGTGTGTGTGTGTGTGTGTATATGTGTGTGTGTGTGTGTGTGTGTGTGTGTGTGTGTGTGTGTGTGTGTGTGTGTGTGTGTATGTATATGTAAAATGGTTCAAATAAGATATATATACATACACACACACATATAAATAACCAATTTAACCTTTATATGGGTATATAAACCCATTTGACCCTTATATATATAAGGATCAAATGAATTATATATAGGTCAAATGGGTTATACCATATATATAACCTGTTTGACCTATATAGGTGTGTATATCTATACAAAGACATTATATATATATATATATATATATATATATATATATATATATAATCCATTTGACCATATATGTGAGTTAAATGGGTTAAATTTATTATATATATGGGTGTATCTATATAAATGTGTGTGTGTGTAGATGCACACGTGCACGCACATGCGCGAGCGCGCGCGCGCACGTGCACACACACACACACACACACACACACACACACACACACACACACACACACACACACACACACACACACACACACACACACGTGTATATATATGTATGTATAGATGTGTGTGTGTGTGTGTGTGTGTGTGTGTGTGTGTGTACATGTATGTATGTATGTATGTATGTATGGGGTCAAATAGATTCTATAGATAAATGGATTATGGATTAGATACATCCATATATATTCTCCATTTTACTATATATATGAGGGTTAAATAGGTTATACGTGTATAATTAAATGGTTGACTATATAGTGTGGGTCAACCATTTGACCCTTATAATCTATTAAACCTATTTGATTATGTATGTATGTCAAATGGGTTATATATATACCATTTTTAACCTTTACATAAATAAGGGTCAAAAGGGTATATATATCCCTTTTAATCCTTTTTCACATATATAGCCCTTTTAATCCTTTTTAATATATATAACCCTTCTAATCCTTTTGACCCTTTCATATATGGGTCAAAATAGTGTGTATATATACTCTTTTGACCCTTTTAAATATACTCATTAAATATACACTCTTTTGAATATTATATATATAGTTTAAAATGCATATATATATATATATATATATATATATATATATATATATATATATATATATAACCCATTTGATCCTAAGGGGTTGTAGACACCAAAATAGTGTCAACCCCCCTTGGTCCCTTTCTAACTTTCACATGCCTAACCTATACTTTATTAATTTAACATTCTTATTTTAAATTAATCATCCCCTTTAGACACCTCACCTTCGATTCCTCACCCTTAGACCATTTATCACCCTATTACTAATCATAATTACCTAAGACCTATTTCAACTCCCCCACTAATTCTCACACCTATTAAACCCGCCTTTGGACCGTTCAACAATGACAACTGAACTTGGTAGATGGAAGAATGGGCAAAAGGATAAAAATAGCCTTTTTACCCATTTTCTAGCCGCCGACGTCGGTCAACAGTCGACTGACGCCGGTGGTATCACCGACGTCGATTGTTTAAAACTAAATTCTAACCTCGACTGCATCGCTAAATGCTAATTCTCTAGCTTCCAAAATCCAAATTATTCCTCTCCCAGACTCTGAAACATCAAGGCAGGGTTTGAGACTAAGCATCAGGCATTCTATCATCACTCTCCAGCTACAAAAGCTCTACAAAATTCACTCCAGGCATTAGATTGGAAGGTTGTATGAAGTCTCCTACTTTAGCCATAACAGGAACAAGTCTTCTACACTTTTGGTTCTCCACCAAGAGCTAAGTATTCTTCTAGTTTATATTTTAGTATTTTTAGAGTGCATTGGTAATTAGTCCATTGGCTATTTCTGAGTATTGTTGAGACCAAATCCGGCTTTCTTCCTGGAGAGGCTGAAAAGCCTTCCTTTTATCTTGACCCATTTTGACAACCTGTCCCCTACCTTTGTCCTTCCTAAGACTCTGTCCACTATCCTGCATCCCTGCACAACCCTTTTGAATCTCCTAGACCATTCTGTTGACCATAGACATACCCTGAAACCCATCCAAGACCCATTGCCCATACTGACATCGGCATCAAGGCCCATTGCCCCTATTGATGTTGGCAGCATAATCGACGTTGACAACATTGACTAACTAACGACGGCAGACTAACTGACATTGGTGACTATGAAAGACTGATTATAGAGAATAGGTATGCATTATCTTTATTTCTCTTTCTTAGTCTTTCACCATTTCTTTTATGTAACACTCTTTTTCATAAGCAGTGGACTGTCATCCCTCAAGGAAGTTTTTACACTTTCAGGACCGAGCATATCGCTTGGTAGTCCACCATATATCTATCTAAAATTTTCTTTGTTTAAGTCTTTCTTATCTATAGGTGTCATCCTCCACAGCCAAAGAGGAGCTCCTACAATGTCTGGATAATGGTGTGCAACTTAATCTGGGTATCATCTAACCCCTGACCATTATCTTTAGTTTCTTATTTCTTCTGAATGTAAAAAGTGAAAATGAGTAGAAACATTCTGGCACGCTCAGTGGGACACTGGAGTTTTCCTTGGGTTCTTTCTTCTTAAAGGCAAACTTTCATATAGATGCATTAGGTAAATTTTCTCTCCTTGCATCCTTCTTCTTTCTTTTTATTTCGAAAAGAAATCATCAGCACAAGTTAAAAAGAACTTCTTTCTTTTTCTTCTTGTCAATCTTTCCCTACATCTTAGAGTAGTGAAATTCATGCTCTCAACCTTTTCCTCACTTGTTTGCATCCGAACAAAACATTTCAATATCGGGTTAAAAACACTATTGCATTTCATTTCTTCTTGAATGCATATTTAGCTCATCTAGTAATTAAAATGCATTATGAATAAATCGTAGTGCACATATGTTACACATCTAGACCACAAACACAATAAAACATCTAAACATACTTGAGACAAGGCCCGTCTAGGATTTCATCACCTAGCAGATACCTTACCCTTCCTGGTAATCCTACTTGGACTTCACTACCAAGGGGAGAACCCACTCTGTTCTTTGGTAGAGTATAAACTATAGGGGAAGTATATATTGGCTAAGCGAACCAACTTGGCTCTGGGCTCATGAAGTGAGGGGAGAAAGCTCCTAGCACCAGGCCACGTACAGAACCTAATACAAATTTTGAGCACCAAAACTTAACCTGAAACCAACCTTCGACTGCTTCTTTTAGTACCTATTCCAAAAGCCCAATTCTCAAAAACACTCTTCTAAGGCATAAGCCAACATGAGTCTAAAATTTATTCTTAGGAATTTAACGTTTAGAGGCTGCTTGCCTTCATCTACTTTTCTATTTTTATTTGGTTTTTTAGCTGGTAAGGACGCATTATTCTGAGCTCCAAAAACAACTCAGAACTTTCTTCTTTCTTCCAAAAACTTTCAATTTTATGAGTTTCTAGTAATACACAGTAACTGACATCAATTTTTCCACCGATGTCGGCAACTGATCATCACCGACATCAGCAATCTGACTAACATCGACAACTTACTTCACCGACATCGATTTTTCTATCGACATCGGTCACTGTCAAAAAAATTTCTTCTCAAATAGCAAGCTAAAAACCTGACCCTTTTGCTGTTAAAAACAAATTTTGGTTTTTTGAGGCTGAAACATATAGTTTTTAGAACCTGAATCTATTTTGCCTTAGATGGTTTTGACACGTAGTCAAACCAAAACTCTTGTTGACCACGCAAGGCAACAACCACTCCCGCCTTCTCCTTCTATATCAAGTCCCCAAATGGAGTATAATTTAGAAACTGAACATACTCCTATCCAACCAACCCCAACTCAACCCCCTATTATTCCCGCAGGGGATCAAGAATTCGAGAGATTCCTTGACCTCAACGTCAAGGCTCTCCAACACTACCTCGCGAGAAGCCAAATGTGAGATCCTTTAGGTAACCCTATTATTGGGATGCCAACTTCCTTAGTTGAAACAGCAAATATATCAACACCATCTGCTACCCAACCTATGGTCACTCAAGCTATTACCTCAACCAGTAACCTGACCATGGCCAATATCCAAAATTTGGCCTCCCCTTCCATTTCTAGACCTACATCCATCAGGGTTTTCGTACCCCCTCAACCACAAGCAATTCAAACAAGTTCTACACATTTTCAGAACTTGATTGTCTCTACTCCACACACTGTTGTGCCCACAAACATAAGAGTGACTACCTATCCTTTAACAAGTGTCACCGTTATTCAACCACCCTTGGTGACACCTAGTCAACTTGTGCCCTTCAATTTCATGGCACAAGCTCCCTTGACTTCAACATCAGTCCCTATGACAAACTACCAATATGTGGCACCTATACAAACACAACCAAGTATGTCATACGCCCCTCCTAACTCCTTCTAGGTATCTTACAACCTACGGGGTGCCCCATCTACCAATCCGTCAGCTGATCTGATTAAGATGCTGATGGATAAGATGTCCAACCTTGAGACATCTATTTCTTGTTCAAAGAGTGTTCTTTCATATGAACAAATCTGTAATGAACCCATTCACCCTTCGGTGCCTATTAGACCATATCCTAACCCGTGGGAACTTCCAAAATTTACTCATTTCTAGAGTAAAGAGGACCTGCAACAACATCTACGAGCGTTTAGACACGCTTATTACCTTATAGCACACGATGATGTGTTACTACTTCGTACATTTCCCATGTCACTTTTTGATGCTGCCCTTGACTGGTATATCTCTATTGCCAGTCATTCCCTTTTTTCTTTCACTCAACTCACCCAACTATTCTTCGATGACTTTTCAATCAACATCACTAAGAAGGTCTCCATTACAGACCTCTATTCTATCAAACAATTCGACGATGAGTCAATTGCTGACTTCATTGCCCATTGGAGAGGTTTGATTAACCAACTCTCCTTTTCTTTACCTCAACCTGAGCTCATTGAGCTCTTTTTAGGAGCATGTGCCAAGCACATCTCATCTACTTTGTGGTTCCAAACATTCTACACATTTGACGAAGCTTTCACCATGGCCAGGAAGCTTGAACTTCGCGTTGTCGAAGAAGATAGAGTCACATTGCGTAGTAAAAATACCAATGCAAAATCTAAAGACCTTCTTCTTCCAAACTTTCTTCTTACCATTCCAAGTCTAAGGGATTAGCAAATGTTGTGGTCGCTAGATCATCATCCTCCACCACAACTAACCAATCTGAGCCCTCTACATCACAATATTTCACAAGACAATTCCAACAACAAAACATACAGTGTTAATACACTCCAATAGGAGAATCATAAGCTTCTGTGTTGGATAAATTATTCAAGAAGAGGGTCCTCAATCTCCCTCAAATTTGACCACCTCAATTTGACCCCTCAAAAGCCATCCCTACATGGTATAGGGAAAATGACTTCTATAACTATCATCGTGTCAAAGGTCATGACACAGACAACTATAAAACCTTCAAAAACATTATTCAAGACATGATAGATAAGGGGGATCTTGTTTTGGATAACCCAAATGCATTGGCTAACCACAACATAGATATCTTTAGACAACCATTCCCTAACCATCCCCCTAGTCAAAATAACGTTCAGACCATGGCCGATGACCTCCAAGAGCGTAATATATGCATGGGCGACATGGTTTCTAACCAACCTCTCCCACAGTCTGAAGAGGTTAATCAACCTATATATCCATCACGAGTCGAAGAGCCTTCTTCTCTTATTTGTCCATCACGGGTAGAAGAGCCTTCTTCTCCTATTTTTCCACCATAGGTAGAAGAGTCTTCTTCTCCTATTTGTCCATCACAGGTAAAAGAGTCTTCTTCTCCTATTTTTATACCACAGGTAGAAGAGTCTTCTTCTCCTATTTGTCCATCATGGGTAGAAAAGCCCTTTTCTCCTATTTGTCTACCACGGGTAGAAGAGCCTTCTTCTCCTATTTTTCCACTATAGGTAGAAGAGCCTTCTTCTCTTATTTGTCCTCTACTGATGGAAGATAGTCCTCCATCCAACCCCCTTTCACACGTAGGAGAGTCTAATTTGATCTCTCCCATATTGGAGGATGCTTTGACGATACCAACACCGGTGGCCTCACCCTCATCCTTCTTATCATCAATGGGGGATCACACTTTCCCCACCCCTAGACCACACATCAAAACCATGACCATCCCTGCGCTCTGCCCTCTCGAAGAGCCACATTATCCAATTCCTTCTCCATCGAGAGAAGAACTTACCACTTCACCCACTTCGGTTGAGGAAGATTCGGTGACGGTTCTTTCTCACCTTTGGCCCATGATTGCTGAGTCTAACACATTTTCCATCTCACAATCACCCAATCCCTCACAAGCATCCACCATACCGAGACCGATTAAATCTCTCAGTGTGCATCCTATATCAAATCTCTCTCACCCACAAGTGAAGGTAGATTTAAACCTTGCCCCACACAATAGTAGTCCTCGCACTAAACCAAAGAAGGCTACTAAACCACATCGAAGAACTCCTCCCCCACCTTCACCATTGCCCTCTATTTTTGGCACATATCCATCCACCTTAATGGGAGTGTTCCCTACTCCAACACCTAACAAAAATAAATCACCTCCATTACTACCTTTACCTGACAAAAACATACTTCCTCCAAAACATCCAACATCTCTCACCACAAAAGTGTCATCTACATGTGTGGTCACACCACCAAACAAAAAGATGGTACAAAAAACTCCTCCAACAACTCCTAAACAAGAGTTGTCAACCCCTACTGCAACAAAATGCACAGACTCATTAACAGGTTCATATGCTTCGATGTTATGTCAACTGTTGTAGTCTTCTCGCATTAGCCTCCCACCTCTTAAAAAATTCCAACCTCTCAGACCCAAACCATCTTGGTTCGATGACACTAAAATTTGTGCGTATCATTGCACACCTAGGCATGACACTAACTGTTACTGCGCTCTTAAATTTGTCATGCACCAACACTTGAAAAAGGACACCCCTTTCATTAAGGATCCTCTTGACCACCCTTTCGACAAACCACCGACACTATCCCATGTCTCTCACACCTCCTCACCTTCACACTCATCAACTCTCAGATCAAAACCATCTTGGTTTGACGACACTAAATTTTGTGCGTATCATCACACACCTAGACATGACACTGAGTGTCGTTGCACTCTTAAGGTTGTCATTCATCAACACTTAAAAAAGGATACCCTTCTCATTAAGGATCCTCTTGACCACCCTTTCAAAAAACCACCAACACCATCCCATATCTCCCAAACATCCTCACCTAAATCGGGATCCCATCATCAGACTATGGTCCCTCTACTATCTTCGCCCCCTTTGTTCAAAATCAACACAATCAATATGGCCACTAGGTCAAAAACCATGAAGGATAAAGGAAAAGAGAAGGTTTCTCTCCCTCAAACATATCCATTCGTCAAGCCTCCTCAACCACCAAAACCCAAGATTTTAATCTTGGGCACATCTCAACCAACATCTTCGACACTATTTCGTAACTCCATGGTGAAACAACTTCACCAAACCCCTGTGAAAATGTCTTTATATGACCTAATACAAAACTCTCCACAAAGTCATCAAGCCTTAATCAAAGCTTTACAGGCAGTGGAGGTCCAACTTGAAGACCCCCAACCATTGGCTACTTTTGTCAAATCATTACCCAATATCACCTCCATCACCATCCATGATTCTGAGATTCTAGACTACAACCTAGAAGATCAGGATCCTGCCCTCTCAAACTAATCCTATCAGGAAAAAGCTTCGCATGATGCATCCTTACATCGCACTTCTTATCAAAGAGAAGCTTCATCTCATTTATCCAACCCATTGATTATCCGCAATGGGTGTCAAACATTCTCCCTGTCACAAAAGCAACTGGGGGAATTCAACTTTGTACTGACTATCATGACATCGACCAAAAATCAACTAACCAAGCATTGACCAAACATCAACCAAATTCTTAATCACCTTCAACACGTGACCAATATGGAAAGAAGTAAATGAGGCAAGTTTGCTCCTAATTGGCCCGGACCTTATATCATAATGCACAAGTATGGATTAGGGATTTATTATCTGTCTTCTCTTGAAGGCTGGCCAGAACCTAAGCCCCTTAATGCCTTGCATTTGTGACCATTCTACTTTTAATCAAGTACTCATACACTTGATAGTTAACTTGAGATTGTCCCTTGAGCAACCCCCATCATCCTCATCCCTATTCTTTTTAACCTTTTTTCCCTACCAGCATTAGTCAACCCTTTTGTAAAGCATGAATGCTTTGTCCTAATAAAATGGAAACCCATTAAACCTCTATAGTCTAGTTCATGACTAAAGTTTCAGTCAAAAACACATAAAACTGGGATGCATATTCAAAGGTCATAAAACTATAAATGTAGACTGCTCCCTCGAAGGACAACTGCATAATTGTTGTAATTGATAGACTGTTCCCTTGAAGGATAGTTATTCGAAGACATTCAACCATACAAAACAAAATATATACCACTCCCTTGAAGGATGGCTATGACCAAATTTTGCTACATACACAGCACCACATGACCATAAAACAAAACAACATCCCTAAGTAGACTTCCTGCATTGATCAGTCTGCTATCAAAAAATAAAAAATAAAATAAAATTGACTGACAAACTATTAAGTCATGGACTTGCCTATAATCATTCTCAGAGTCACCTATAAAAGGGGTAAAGTTATCCTTGCTAAAAAGGGTTACGCTATCCTCACATCTCACATAATCAAACCTATTACCCCAACATACCCAAGGGATTTTGAGCTCACTTAACATCAAGTGATTTGAATACTTCTCTAACACAAACAATGGTCAATGACATAATGCATAAACGGGGTTTTTTTTTGCAACAACCCTATCTATGCTATCATTAGGGTCCTTGTCAATGAAAGAGCAACGTGCCTTTCACTTCTTACACACTTTGATCACATACAACAAATACAAACTCCACTAAATCATTTTCTAACTAAACCAACCCAAACCAAACCAAACCAAAACATTTTCTAACGATTAGCATAACCTCATGATTTATTTAATACAAATATCAATTTGTGTTATGTAAATTATCATAGCCCATTCACACTAGTTTCTATGGAAAACAATACACATGGAAACTATCAACCAAATACAATTTATGTCAAGCATACACCATCACTAATATGGAACTTGCTGAAGCATAAATATACTCATTTCATTTTTAGCATACACCATCACTAATATGGAAAAATTGCTAGGGATGAAAAACCCACATCACCAATGTTACAGAATACACCATCACATAATATGGAAAAGGCTGTAACATCATCATACACTCATCATTTCAAGCATGTACCATCACACATATGGGAAATGCTAACAACCCTAACCTGACCAAACAACTATCAACATCTTTGACCCTTCCTCCCTTTTGGGGAGAACTATATTGGCTTGAGGCCCTTCAAACAGGGGCTATGTAGGTAGCACTTAGTTGACATGGGGTCTTCTAAGGTTAGCTCGGCCATTCCTTCATTTGTCCATCTAATGGACCTACTATCTATACCAACCCAAAATCATGACCAAACAATCAGCCCTAACACTGCAAAAGTCACCTTAGATTTCTCATGGGGCACATTAGAGGTCACATACATCTCCCCATCCACAACAAACTACACTTGAGATGACTTATATCTCAGCCTAACTCGACTAATGACCTTGGAGATCATGACTATCTCCTCAGACCATGACCACTTTTGAGACAACTATGCCTTGGTTGTTTTGATTGCATATGCTACCTCACGAATAGTTAGCAAATTGTCCACGACCCTCACAAGTATCGGATCGTGCTCCGGTTGATCCCCACTACTTGTGACATTTTCATGTTTTCCAGAAGCACTTCCTGAGCCTGGGATACTTGGAACATGATGACCATTGGAGCTACAGCTTGTATCGAATAACCCAATTAGCTATGACTAAATGCTGGGGCCCAGTTTCTTTGATTTTAGCACTCCTCAACCTTGCCTGCGACAATTTGACCTACCTATCACATGAAGTGGTATACACGTAATCCCAACTATTGCAGCATTCACACTCCAACTTCACCATACTCATCCACTGCCTATCAAATTAGCACCCGATATTAGGTTACCTTCCCTCAACTCCCGCTTTGAGAGGGGATACCTCATCCCATAACTGGGGCAACTTACTCCTAATTTTGTCTTACAATTCATCAGAACAACCAACAGGACAAAAATGACCTTATCCCATACCTGGGGCAACTTACTCCTATTTTTGTCTTGCAGTTCGTCAAGAACAACCAACAAGACAAAAAAGGGAAAATGTAGACACCAAAATAGTGTCAACCCCCCCTTGGTTCCTTTCTAACTTTCACATGCCTAACCTATACTTTATTAATTTAAAATTCTTATTTTAAATTAATCATCCCCTTTAGACACCTCACCTTGGATTCCTCACCCTTAGACCATTTATCACCCTATGACTAATTATAATTAACTAAGACCTATTTCAACTCCCCCACTAATTCTCGCACTTATTAAACCCACCTTTGGACCTTTCAATAATGACAACTGAACTTGGTAGATGGAAGAACAGGCAAAAGGCTAAAAATAGCCTTTTTACCCATTCTCTAGCCACCAACGTCGGTCAACAGTCGATCGATGCTGGTGGTATCACTGACATCGGTTGTTTAAAACTAAATTCTAACCTCGGTTGCACCCCCGAATGATAATTCTCTAGCTTCTAAAATCTGAATTCTTCCTCTCGCAGACTCTGAAACATCAAGGTAGGGTTTGAGACTAAGCATCAGGCATTTTATCATCACTCTCTAGCTATAGAAGCTCTGTAGAATTCACTCCAGGCATTGGATTGGAAGGTTGTATGAAGTCTCCTAAATCAGCCACAATGGGAACAAGTCTTCTACAATTATGGTTCTCCACCAAGAACTAAGTATTCTTCTAGTTTATATTTCAGTATTTTTAGAGTGCATTGGTAATTAGTCCATTGGCTATTTCTGAGTATTGTTGAGACCAAATCTGGCTTTCTTCTTGGAGAGGCTGAAAAGCCTTCCTTTTATCCTAACCCATTTTGACAACCTGTCCCCTACCTTTGTCCTTCCTAAGACTCTGTCCACTATCCTGCATCCCTACACAACCCTTTTGAATCTCACAGACCATTTTGTTGACCACAAACATACCCTAAAACCCATCCAAGGCCCATTGCCCATACCAACATTGGCATCAAGGCCCATTACCCCTACCAATGTCAGTAGCATAACCGACGTCAGCAACATTGACCAACCGACGATGGCAAACTAACTGACATCAGCGACTGTGGCAGACTGATTGCAGAGAATAGGTATGCATTATCTTTATTTCTCTTTCTTATTCTTTCACCATTTTTTTATGCAACACTCTTTTTCATAAGCAGTGGACTGTCAACCCTCAAGGAAGTTTTTATGCTTCCAGGACCGAGCATATCGCTTGGCAGTCCACCATATATCTATCTAACATTTTTTTTGTTTAATTCTTTCTTATCTATAGGTGTCATCCTCCACAGCCAAAGAGGAGCTCCTACAACATCTGGATAATGGTGCGCAACTTAATCTGGGTATCATCTAACCCCTGACCATTATCTTTAGTTTCTTATTTCTTCTAAATGTAAAAAGCAAAAACGAGTAGAAACAGGGGTCATCACACAAATTCTATCATTCCCTGAGTACTTAACATCAAAAGGTAATATTTATTTCGGTCTAAAAAAATTAGGTAGGAAGAGTTACCCCTCATGATCATAGTAATTTTCATTCTCATTTCCATAACAAACAAGTCAAGAGTAATGTCCATCCTATTATGAATATTGTTTACAATTTATTTATTAGACAAAATCTTTTATTTCATTAAATTTTATTATCTTACACAACATTTTGTATTAAATAACCCCACTTAACCAAAAAATATTAAATTTACTAGCTAATATTGGATTAGAGGTGGATTAATGTTGAGTTTAATAATCAAAAAATATATAATTTTGCTTTGAAATCATAATTCTTATTATAAAAGATTCAATTTTGTATATCATAATAAACACTTTCCAATCACACCTTAAACTTAAAAATATGATTGGAATGCAACATATATTTAAATAGTGTAGATATACACTAATAATACTTACCTGATAGTAACTCGGTACTTACCTAATACTAACATGGTATTTAATTGATACACACCTAATACTTACTCAATTATTACATGATGGGTACTTGATATTGTTCTCTCAAAAACTAATTTGAACATATCTGTTGTTTTATACACAATATAATTATCTTAGATTCATTCTAATTTATCTTTATTATTCGTCAGTCACTTCACATAATTAGTAGATATTCACTCAAAACCCTCACTTTTCAACATGCATCAAATCCCTAACTTCACAAAATTAGCATATGTTTGTTGAAAAATGTTGGGAAACCCTCTTACCAAAGATATCTTCTCACATATTTTATTTTCCATTTGTAAGTTTTAAGAGAAAATTAATTGTTATTATTTATATTAGTCGATCAACTAATGTAAGCACATCATGATTTATGTTCATTGGTATTCTAATACAATCACATTCTCAACTATGGTCACGAGAAGGCTAATACAAGTATACTATCATTTATGTTAGTTTATTATCTATTATAAGTACATTGTCATTTTTGTTCAGCAATTATCTAGTATAAAAACACACCAATGAATCTATCTTTATGTTCACTTATTGGCTAATACAAGCTCACTATAATTTATGTTAGTTTGTCTACTAATACAAGCACATTAGTATTCTCTTTTCTTTACTTTGAATTCCTTGCACCATTCATATATTTTTAATCAAATTTTATTAAAATTGGGTTTAATTCATTTTCTTTAGTTTTTCTACAATGGAAGATTTCACAAACCAACATGCAACACACATTCCTTTGAAAATAAGAGGAAGACTTAGGTCCAGGCTTGTCATCTTCACATATTCCCATAAATCAATATTCAACTTGACTACACTCAACTTGAAGGAAAAATAGTTATTATATGTGATGGTCATGTTTCCCATGGTGCTCAGGTTGCCCATGAACAAGAAAACAATGTTGATCAAAACAACTTGGCTACTAATTTAGAATTCCATTATCATCAACAAATTCAAATATAATAGTTGACAATTTTTCTCAACACCCAATGGTAGGAAAAACTTAAGTCCATTTAATGTAAATTTTTCTCAAACTCCATTCATCAGTGTACGCCATCAAACTCCATTCATTGTGGAAAAACATAAAACTCCATTCATCAACATGGTAGGTCATCAAACTCCCTTCATGACAAGACATCAAACATCCTTCATGGTAGGATATCAAACTCCATTTCACATGGTAGACCATTAATATTATTTTTATGTAAAGTCATCAAACTTCATTCAACATGGTAGGTCATCAAACTAAAAACATGGGTGACTATCTCAAGCACATTAATATTTTATTTTATTTACTTTGAATTACCTGCACTGTTCATATATGTTTTATTCAAATTCTATTACAATTGGGTTTAATTTATTTTATTTAGTTTCTCTACAATGAATATTTCACAAACCAACATGCATCACATGTTCCTCTACAAATAAGAAGATGACTTAGGGCCAAGCTTGTCATCTTCACATATTCCCACAAATCAATATTCAACTAGAATACACTCACCCTGAAGGATAAATAGTTGTTATATAAGGTGGTCATGTTTCCCATGGTGCTCAAGTTGCCCATGAATAAGAAAAAAATGTTGATCAAAATAATTGGGCTACTAATTTAGAATTCCATTATCATCAACAAATTCAAATATAATGGTTGAGAATTTTTATCAACACCTAATGGTCAGAAAACTTTAAGTCTAATTAATGTTAATTGTTCTAAAAACCCATTCAACATTGTAGGCCATCAAAATCAATTCATTATGGAAAAACATAAAATTACATTCATCAACATGGTAGGTCATCAAACTCCATTCATGATATGACATCAAACATCCTTCATGGCAAGACATCAAACTCCATTCCACATAGTAGGCCATTAAACTTATTTTATGGAAAGTCATTAAACTCCATTCAACATGGTAGGTCATCAAACTAAAAATAGGGGTGATTCTCTCAAGCAATTTGTCTATCAATTTTTTTACATAAGATGTGTAAAAAGATGTAATTGATGCACCTTTAGATGCATCAATTCATAATACACACCACACTAAAGTTGTTCAACATTTAGTGAAAATTTAAGGTAGAAAATCCAATGTTGTATATGAAAAACAAAATTTTGTCATGATCCTACATTTTCATATATATTTTGTTGTTATTACTTTATCACTTTGATACTAGAATAGTTTAGATATTGTTTAGTTGGATTATATGGTACTTGTTGCAGTAGTGTTGGATGCATACTTACTCTATGATTAATTATGTTATGGACTTATTATTATTTTGTTGTTATTGATTTTATAATCTATATGGATTATCATATTATGACATAATACATTTATACCATGTTGGTGACTGCAAGTTGTCTATGAGCGAGGTAGGTTTATGGAGGCCATAATCCTAGAACAATTTTTTTGAGCCCATATATATGACCGATAGGTATACTTATGTTTGATTGTCCTTCAAAAAATTCAATATTTAGTCATTATGTTTCAGCTGTGGTCATTGTGTGTGTGCATTGAATATTGTACCTTTCCAATTATATTATAAGTTGTTACTTTCTATTTTGGTTCATTATTTTCTGTTATCTATTGTCAGCCACTGACTTTCCCATACTTGTATCTTCATTCTTTATTCTATAGGGTTTTTGAATCATGTTTCTTGTTAGTCCCTATCAACTCATTAAATCTATCTAATCTACCTAGACCTAACACTTGGGAACCCTTGTTATCCCCCTCCTACTCTAACCCCCCTTTGACCTAGCATTGTTATCTAAGGCTTATTACATTTTGTTTAAACAATTATATAGTTGTGGTTCAAATTAAACATAATGTAAAATCTTAATGCTATTAACACATCGACTTGGGTCGATAGCTTACATGGAAAAATAATTAAGCCTTATTTAATAAGGCAAGTGGTGAGGGTTATGATGATAGTAGTTTATTTATGTTAATCTTGATTAATTTTGCTAATTTGTTATCCTATTGATTGAGGCATGTTTTTTTGGTAAGCCTTCTAGACTTGCCATTAATGGTAGGGTTGGTGGGATTTCCTTGGGATACACCACATTTCTCTCTCCAAAAAATCAAATGTGAGTTGGAGTATGGGGAAATAGATGAAAAGGTATGGGGAAGGTGGATGATAGATATAATGTTAGGAATATGGGGACTTTTAGATGTAAACAATGAACTGGTTTGCCTGATTTTAATGGTGAACTAGTCTGTTAAAACGAACATGATGATTTTGGATGAATCTTTAAGTTTGTCATTCCTTTTGTATTTTCTATATGGTTTTGAATTAAGTTTGTATTTTGATTTTTTGGCTATTTGTTTTACTAGGTTGTTATAATGATAAAAACTTAAAGGTTGCACATGTAGTTTAAAGTCCTTAGACTTCCAAGTGCATGCACAAACCTATTATAATGATATAATGATATATTTATTGCACATATATTTGAAATAAACAATAATTTGTCTATATATATCATAAAATCAAATTCTTATCATTATGAAGTTGCATCATTATGATTTAAGGCAAGTTTGTATATGTTATCTAGTTTGAATATCTTTCTCTTGGCCATCGCTTTACCCTTTCGGTCTGGATTCTTATGTGTGACTGTGTTTTTCTTATGTAATGGTATGATGTAAATATTTTTAGATCCCTTGTTTATAACCATTCTGACTAAGTATTCTTTCTTTTTAAGATTGTGTTTATAATAAAAGTCTTTGAGTTTTTAGGTAGCTTTGTGCATGAATGTCTGGGTTTATATATGGTTAAGATGCAACCCAAGATTGAAAGAATCAATTATATACTAGATAATTTTGTTTGCTTTAAAAATTTCTGCATTATTTTTGGATAATGGTCATCTTTGCTCCCTACATGCATTAAAAATCCAAATTTGTATATGTTAAATTTTATTATGTTAATTCATCTATGGATTTACTATTTTCTTGAGTGATATTTAACTAGGTGGTGAATATTTTTTTATTTAAAGGATTATGGTATTCTATTTAGTTGACAAAAGGAGATATCATCCTTGTCTTATTTGATCTCTAGGATTATCTTATTTTGACTGTGAAATTTTGTTATTTGAGCCTTTCTTTTCTTTTATGTGGATTTCAAAAATATTTAGTTGATTGGTTCGTGAGTGTTCATTTTCAATTAATTCAAAGTTTATTTCTATATATATATATATATATATATATATATAGTTTCATTCACTCTATATTCTAATCGATTATGCTTCTTTGTGGATTATTCTTTTCAAACTTTGATTGGTATGACATTCGGCCCTAGTCTCTTTTATGACTTTAAACCATTCAATTTTTTTATGAATTCATTAATGGTGATTATGTTATTAAGTTATAGATATATATATATATATAGACACACACACATGAATAGAATGTTTATATACCCTGGGTGGTTGTGTGTTAATCAACTGTGTTTATATTGCCTTTATCTAACTACTCGAGGTGTGTGTGTGTGTGTGTGTGTGTGTGTGTGTGTGTGTGTGTGTGTGTGTGTGTGTGTGTGTGTGTGTGTGTGTGTGTGTGTGTGTGTGTGTGTGTGTGTGTGTGTGTGTGTGTGTGTGTGTGTGTGTGTGTGTGTGTGTGTGTGTGTTTATTCTCCATCCTGGGGTCTTTGACTTAAGTTTTATTCATTGATGTTTAGTTCATAATTATGTCCTTATGATTTTTAATTGACTGTGTCAACCTTAAACAATTATTCCATGTTATATTATGATTATTAAAACTTGACTTAGACATTTTTAAGTTGGATGAGTTTAATTGATAATTATTGTTTCTATTATAATTTAATTTTTGTCATATCATTTTTTTCTTGTTAGAATGTGTACAAATCCATTCTTGGACTACACCAAAATAGTTACAAGTATACATTCAAGGTTCAGATGTTTAAAGACTAATTGGGATATTGGATGAGGTCCAAGTGGGATTAACTTGGAAGATATATAACATATTAATAGTTAGTCTATTTTATATCTTTTGACAATCTAAATTAGCCATCCTCACCCTTATCCTATACCTTGATGGTTTAAGTATTCATGTCTCACCTTAGAATGAATAGACATTGCCATATGTGTTCTTTATGGTCATGTCCTTATCTAGAGTTTGATGTTCTCAGAATACATTACATTTTCATAGTTATCACAACCACCAACCTACTGATGGTTGGGGTGGTAAGGGTAACCAATGGGGGGATCATATGTCTAGAGGGGTGGGCTTGTCTTGATCAATTGGTTTGTATTCAACTTTTATATCGATAATGTCACATGGAAGAAGGTAACAAATGTTTTTATTAATTTGATTAAATTAAGTTATTAATGTTGAATTGATTATTATAATGATATTGTTGGTTGCTAACAAACCTTGTGAATAGAATCTGGAATTTAGTTATCTAGAGGGTGAAATAAATAAGGTTGAAGTTGTATACATGTACTTTGTAATGGTAGTATTTAAACTTATTCATTATGATGAATTAAATAAGAATCATATGTTTATGTTATTAACATATATAATCTGTAAATGGGTTTAGATAATTGATGAACCAACTCTCATCATTCTAATAATTTGGTACAAAAATGATTTGGTACTACTTTGACTTGTGTTAGAAGTAAATACCTCTAATTATAATCTTTTTGGTTTTTGAGGAGATTAACTTAGAAGACATGATGAATCTATTTTCCAAAAATTGTTCCATTTTAAAGGATATGAATTAGGTTATTATGAGGATTAATGTTTGTTCAGAATATTGCTTTATAAAATTAAAAACAAATGAATGGTTACAAATAGATGGCTACAGTTGTATACTTCAAATTGTATATGAACTAATCAAAACTATTGATTGTTCCTAAATTACACGTGTATTGAAACTTACCTTAGTCATTTAGATTTAGAATAAATAAAGTGGCATAATATCTATGGGATAGATGGTTACTCTTATCTATAATTACATAGTTGTGTTAAAACTTCTAACCCTTGCCGTAATGCATAAAGTTGGACTATGAGAAAAATGAAATAAATACTTCCTTCATGCACTTCAGACCCATTTGACTGCGTTTAAGGTATGTTTCAATGATATATTATCATTTCTCCAATTTATACACATGAATATAAAATATGAAAGTAATTTGTAAACAAATATAAAAATGGTAAAAGAATGGATAAATTCAAATTGCAATAGTCATGCACAATACTTTCCTTGTCTATTTAAATAAATACATTCTGTGAAACTAAATTGCAGCCTTAAACTATAATTAGTTTTTTTTCTTGTTAAATAATATGAAAGCTATATCTATGCTCTTCCCCACTTTGAGCTAAACTTACTTGGCAGATTGCCATGGCTACCAACATACGGTTTGTAAGAGTTCCTTGAGTGGAACCTTTTATTTGGGTTCCACTCATCTTGAAACTTGAATAAACCTATTTGGTTGGTTGTGTAGGTTGCCAATAGTAAAAAATTTTGAATGTTCCTTATGAGGAACCTTTTATTTGGGTTCCACTCATCTTGACACTTGAATGAATTCCATTACTTTATTTATTAAATTATGCTTGTTGTTTTTGATCTGATGGAAAGGAATTATTAATACTTTATTCATTTATGAAATGATGTATAGAATAAGGAATAATCTTTCATAATGGATTTTTTATTTTATTATTGATTACATAAGTTATCCTTTTATAAGGCAACTCTGATTTAATTACTTTTATGCCTTACACTTTTTTATATAGCATTGGCTATGCCAATTAAAAGTAGTTGAATAACTATAGGCTATCATTATGGATTTTATAGACATCTGATTTTGATAAGGTACAATTAAGTGCAAGGACCTTTAAGGCTGTAGGGTGTTGTAACCTAGCTGATAACTCTCCAAATATTGTACTAAATATATTGCTTATTTATTTTTATAATCATTTCTTGAATAATGATAAATATACAAGTATGAAGTTAATTATATTGCTAATTTTTGAGTACTTATATATTTTATGGCTTGAATCTAGATTCCATCACATAAGTAATCTAACCCATAACTTAAGAACCTTATCAGTTAAGCCCTTTCTTTAACTTAGCTATCCTTGTGTATGATTGAAATCCACTGAGGAGAATGAGGCATTTTTCTAGGGTTAAAGACTTAGAAATGGTCTTATGAGGTAATAACGAGTGCCACTTATGGCACTCAAGAGTTATCAATGTATGCATATATTGATATACCCCAAATATCAAAATCTCTATAAACAAAAATTGATTTCCCCATAGTTCCTTTTGTACATACTTACCTCTATTAAATTTCTTCAGTTTCCCCTACTTTTGTTCTAGTCACATCAATGCATAGTTCATTAAACATCTTATTGCATTAGCAAGTGGGTTTAACACGTATCCAAAGTGTACTATGATAGATAATTCCAAAAAAAAATAGGGTTGTTTCATCTTGTATTAGAGTAGTGTTCTACTTTAGGGAACTCTAGGAATGAATATTTTCCTTTATCTAATTGCAATCTTCTAAAGTTATCACTTGTGATTTCTCAGGATGGTTAGGACATGATCAAGCGAAGGTAATATCTATGTAAATACTTTGAATGTCACTACTACTAGGGGTAGGGGTTGAGGACATGGAAGTGGTTGTCAATGCCACATTCCTAATCATAATTTGGATGAACTATGATTGAATAATGTAGACAATAATACCGAGGTACCCCATGCTGAAGTAGTAGATGGGATTCTAATCAATAAGCATAAATAAGTCCTCAATGGGATCTTAATAGCCTCTTGAGGTCAACATACCACCATTTCTAATAAATGGTGACCCATGTGTCAAATTGTGCAAATTTTTACCTTGAAATAGAAGATCTATTTGATCATAGTGTCATTATCATGATTGCACATTATTTTTATTTGAATATCATCCACACCATGGTCTGGCTGATTTGTTCATGATTATGTTTTAATCTTATCTAAGGTGATAACATTGAATATTTATGTTTCAGGTTACAAGTTACAAGTTTCATGGATCCCATTTGGGAGTGAACATGCTTAGGGTTTTATGATTCAACGATTAGATTATTCTTTTACTAACCTTGGTTTATAATTGATTAAATAAATCTATATTTTTGAAACCCTAGTCTAATGTCTTACCTGGACCTTTTATTTCAAATTTAAATTTTGCAGGAGCTTTTTATTTAATTAAGAGGGAATAAATTAATAATACCATGGACTTAGCTTGATTTTTATCCTAAGGCTTGATCATATTTTTCAACACAACCAAACCTTAGGCTAAAAATCCTATGCCTTGTCTATTTTATGCCCCATGGTTCATGGTCCCTTTTATCTTAGCATGGTCCATCTAAAAATGTAGGGTCACTTTTATTACTTAATCTAAGACCTTATCCTAAAGTTCCATCATATTTATTTATACAATGAAACCCTAAGTTAAAACCTTATGTTAAGTCATTTTTTATGAGGTCCCTTTTATTCTATGTTTATCACCTTGGTCCAAAATCTTCATGCCTAGGTCCTTTTATTATTCATATTTATACTGAGTCCCTTTTAAATTCATGGGGTACCCTTTAATATATTTATAAATTAGCTTAATAAAATTTATCCTAAGTTATTTATACATGCTCTTGAGCCTAACTTAATCTTTTATAAAATGCAGGGACCAATCACGTTCAACTACTCAGACCCCAATCTATAACACATGTTTAATCAGAGAACCTAGATCAAATGGAATGAGATCAAAGATTGAAAATTCAAGTAATAGACCCATGTTAAACATTGAGCACCTTTTCTATATCAATGGTACACATTCTAGCGTACAGATCTTGATAAATATAGCATATCAAGTCAAAGATTTTCAAACAAAACTATGAGTTAACATAGGATTTCCACATGGTAAAAAAGCATTAGCTAATAAGGACTAACAAGTATAGATCTTAGAAGAATTGAGAAATCAACACATGGCACATTTAAAGTGCATAGCGAACTGGAAGATGACAAGTGACAAGCTTGATGAAATGTCCCCATAACTATGTTAAAATTAACAATCATGAGACCATCAAAGACATTCCCAAAGACATCAAATGATGATCATGAGGATGTCAAGTTTAACATAGTTATGATTTTTGATCATGTGGTCAAAATTTATGATCATGCAATTGTAAAAGATGTTCCCATAGAAATCAAATTATGGTCACAAGGATGTCAATTTTAACATAATAAACTTGGATCCAAAATTTGAAAGGTAATAGTCATTTTTGGATAGTGATGAACATAATGACTTGGGAGACCATGGAAATGCCACATCAAATCTATATGAGTGAAATAGGCCAAATTAGAGACCCTACAGACCTAGGAATGTAAAGAGGATCTTGTATTGTCATTCATGTAAAATAGTCAGGCTATTGTCCATTGGTGAGTAGTTTAAAGGGAGTTATAACTTGAAGATGGTACCATGCCTATATTGGGAAGCATTAGAAAGTAGAAAAGACCCTTCATCAGCCAGAAGGTTCTCAAAACTAGAATATTCCTCTGAGGGCTAAACCTTGTCCATTTTAAAAGTATGATATTCTTTTATATAAACATGTGAAATTTGTAAGAGCACATTGTCTTTAAGTCAGTCCATTATAAAAATCATTTGTTCTAAAATATAACAAAAGGACACCTATCCTATATGCTTGTACAAATGTAATTAGATGAGAATGACCAACATTCCACCTTCTACCTTATAAACGGAGAATTGTCAATTATAAAAAAGGGAGGGAGTTCTTAAAATGAAATTACTTTGTAAACTTTGAGTAGTTAATATAAGCAAGGAATTCTACAAAGATTGTTCAGTATTTGCTTGTGTGAAGTGTTATATGGTTTCTCTCTTAGTTTTCTAATTTCACTTTCATATTTGAATGGTTCTTATGGATTTTGGATGTGTATCTTGAATACAGATTAGCTAATTTTTACCAATGTTAAATTACTTTAAAGTTCTTAGGCTTATTTCATTTTTTGCACTTCTTTTGCATTTAGGCTAACATTTTTTGCTTGTAAAAGTGAATATTTAAAGTGAGCATAGTTCCTATTTGCATTATTTCATACCTTCCTTAGAAGCTTGCCTAATGTATGTTGTGATTTAGCCTCAAGTTGTTTCATTTCATACATTGGTTAAATGCATGTTCAGATGAGATTTGAACATTGTCATAATATCTTGAACAAGACTAGCAACATCCTTCTTTCTACCCTACCCTTCATTTTTCTTATTTTTTAACTAGATCACCTTAGTTTAATTATTATTGTGAATATCCATCTTATATTAGTTCTTAGGTTAGTTCTTGATCATAATTCATTGTTCTTAACATAGTATATTGCATATTTTACATAGATCTACTATTTGGCCACGATGGCTCCCAACTACGAATTAATATAAATATTGTAAAACAATCACTTCTCTTGCCTCTATTCCACCACAAATAATGGGATTATCACAACCTACAACTCATACACTGAATTCTAAAATAAGAAGTGTTTCTTAAACAATCTAGGTACCTATGGTACACATTTAGGCATCAATAGGAAGAGCTTCATTGGTGCTAGAAATAGGGCCTTAGATCTTTGTGAATTTGTAGAATCTTTGCTCATTTTGGTGAATTATGTCCAAATATTAGTGTGTTGTTTACATATTCATGTTTCTTTGAGCATAATTGTGTAAAGATCATTTATCTTTATGGTTTTAGACCAGTCTTTGGGATTATGTTACCTAAAGATTGATATTATTTGAAGATATATGAGTTTTTATGGTAAAGATAGCTTAAATCCAAGGTGTTTGAGGTTAATATAGATGTTTTGTTAAAAAAAAATTTTGTTTAAAAAATTGATTGGTACTTTACAAATTTGAGTTCATCTAAGCTTAAACATGTAAATATCAGTCATATTGGCGTATTTGGACATATATTTAAACTAATTTAGTTAAATATTGATGTCCTTTATTGTTATTTATATATATTTATGCAAAATATGCTTAATGTATGAGTCTAATCATTATTTTTTGTAAAGATGAGGCTTACACATCATATTTCAAATAGGATTTGGAGTTGGAACTACCACAAGTAAGATCCTCATCAAATTATGGCATGGTTATGTGGATCTTCTATCAGGATGCCTGGTCAGGTACATGAGTTACCAATAAATCTAAAAAAGTATTTGTTTTCTTTCAATCCTAACATCATTATCACTATTGAAGAGCTTGTTAAATCTTTCCAAGCTACTTTAAGACTCTTAAATGTTATCCATGAAGATGTAGCATGTAGATTATTCCCATTTCTTTTAAATATGTTGCATATGAACTATTCCTTAACCTTTTAAAATATTATATTGCTAGCTGGGATGATTTTAACAAGATCTTTATTGATCAATTTGGTAAAATTGTTAGTCCATGTATTTTATATCAATAATTCACCACTATCAAATGAGCCCATTATAGTTTTTAATGATAGGTTCTAGAAGATGTTTATTAACAATGTAGCCCCTTATAGACCTGAAGAGCTTTATACTTAGAGATTTACAAGGATGCTTTGGATCCCATGACTTTTGTGTTCCTTAAAAGGTCTATTAGAGTCATAAACACTTTGGCATTAGCTTATACTAAAGTTGTAATAATCAGTGAACAAATGTAACCTCAAGGCCAGTTTGTATATGTTATCCCAAATATCAACCCCAATTTCCTAGCATTGAATGTCATTCCTAATGAAAATCAAAGTATGTCTTAAATAAAACACCAACATTAAACCAATTTCCCTTAAGCCATGTCTATCTTGGACAAAATTTGGGGTTCTTGAATAATGATATAAATAGATTTCATTCATAAGGACAAAAAGATTTGGTGCCCACTAATAATGACAATCAATTTCATAACTTGCAAACACTAGAGAGTGAGAATGAATCCATACTTAAGATAGTTCAAAAGTTGAGCACTGATTTTCTTCAGTTACAAAAACCAAGTGGGAAATTTTGGGGAAGCCTTCTATAGAGGCTATGTTTCTCAAAATTCTAATAGATTTTATGATAATAGCCACAATGAGTCATTGAAGGACATGCATGAAATGAGTTTTTGTGATATAGAATTGGTTGATCATTTCAAAGTTTTTGAATCATGCCAAAATAAAAGGGATACATATAAACCTATGCTTAATCAAGTCTTTATTGTAGGACATCTAGCTTTGTAAGAACTTCTAAATCTTTCATGCAGGCTTTTGATTTTCCATTTGAAGAAAACATGAGCCAGAAGATGATCTAGAAGATGAAATGGATGTTCAAGATGAGTATCCCCATGAATAAGATCAAATAAAAGTTGACTTCTCTTAGAAGATTGATTTGAGGATAGTTCATTATTGAAATGGAGTCTGTAGATGAAGAAGAAAAGTTTATAGAAATGGGTATGGATCAAGTACAAGATGATATTTCTTCATAAGGTAGCCAGAAAGACAACCCACATAGATTTATTTTTGAAATGAACAATACTCTTAAAGAATATGATCACTAGTAGAAGTCATACCATGATTTCTTAAACATAATTAAAGAGCTAGAGATGGTAGATGATGGGATAGAAAAACATATGGATGTTTCATCTAAAGATTTCACCAATGGTCTAGAGTTCTCAGAGGACCCATGGAAACATTTATGCCAAGATTTTCTGAAATAGATTGAGGTATTTCAATACAATAATATCATTTTGGAGATCCCAAAGCAAGATGAGTTGGGACTTGATTGGGTAGTTGAGATGCCATTCTACACAAAAGATGAAGATGAAACAAGTGAAATAGATCAAAATTTTCTATATGAAACCTTCAAAAGGGTGGAAGTATGTGATCAACTTGATTTAAATGGTAAGGTTTTAGATAAAATTCATGTTCTTTTAGTAGATCAAGATGAAGTAGCCTTTCAGGATGACTTGGAAAGTTTAGGTACAAAAATTGGTAGTCCATCTCCACCTCAAGCTGAGTTTAATGAAGACATTAGGACAAGAATGCTAGCTAAATTGACATCATTAAATGAAGATAATATAAGTCACTATATGTCTATGACTGAATGAGAATTAACACTCCTAATGTAAGATATAAGGATTTGGGAAGAAGATGATTGAGTCCTAGATTCATGCCTTTGATCCATACATCTAAGAATTTTGATAGGAGGCCAAGCTACATCATCTAGAAGACATGAGCATACAAGTGCTCCTACCCATAAAATGAGGCCATTAAATGGAAGTAATCATATTTCAATGTTCTTTAGTAGGCTAAATAGTTTTCCATTTGATCCTAGAGGTAAGTACTTTATGTAGTTAGTGTAGGACTTAATGTAGTTTCTTTCTTGTTATTTATTTCTTTCTTTGTTCCTTCCTATCCCTTATTTATATATAGTGCCTATTTATATTTGTTTGTTTTCTCTTATTTTGTTCCTTCATGTCCCTTATTTGTATATAGTGTGTATTTATATTTGTTTGTTTTATATTTCTATGTTTCATGTTTTTTATAAGTCCTTTCGGACAACCCTCAACTCAAATATCACCTAGCTGCTCAAGAGTTTCATAATTCATAAAATCAAGTATGACTTCTTAACATTGGTTAATTATGGATTATTGAAATATGAGCTTTATGTTATAGTTTAGAGAAACTAGCAAGGACTGATAGATAAGTTAATTATTCCTTGAGATTTTAAAACTTGTTTTGGTATAAGCTTGGTTTTAATAAGGATTACATATGTATTTTGAAATCTTAAATCATTAAATCATAGCCATGTTTTCACTTAAAAAACATTAATTGCCTAGGATAAAGTTTACAACCAAGGATGATTATTTGAAAATCAAACACTTGACCAAATCCCTAAACCTGACTAACCTAGTTCTCAACCTTTGCTAGAAATTCAAAATAGTCTAAAAAAATAAGTGCTTATTGAAAAAATCAAAAGCTTTCTAAGCAAAGCTGACTCTAGTAATCTCCACCAAGGCTATGGACGTCTAGCTGGCAATGGAGTAAGGCCTTGAGTGGAGTCAAAGGCATCTCTATTAGGGCTATGAATACCTGAATAGCATCAGAGCAATGCCCAAGCCTTTCTTGAGATAAATCATGGTTTTAATGAATATTCAAACATGCTAAAATTCAATGTTAGTGATTAAAGTCATGAACCTTGAAGTTGTTCTCTAAATCCTTTGATAATTAGTAAGTGGAATCAAAGTAAACACACAACATGACTGAGTTTTGATGTTTGATCCTAATTCTACATATGCAAGATTCATTCTAAACATGAACTAATCTTAATAATGGTGTCTGATTAAATGGAATAAGTAGCTTAATTATTAATGTAAGTTAGAGCCTCTGAATTATAACATATTTTTATGTTTCCCCCAGAAGTCACCATTTGTTGAGGTCAACATACCCCCATTTTTGAAAAATGAGGACCCATGTGTCAAATTGTGTAAATTTTTACCTTGAAATAGAAAATCTACTTGATTAGAGTGTCATTAGCATGATTTCACATTATTTCTATTTGAAGATCATCCACACCATGGTCTGGCTGATTTGTTCATGGTTTTACTTTAATCTTATCTAAGGTACTAACATTGAATATTTATGTTTTAGGTTACAGGTTTTATGGAGCCCATTTTGGAGTGAACATGATTAGGGTTTTGTGCTTCAATGATTATATTTATCTTTTACTAACCTTGGTTTATAATTGATTAAATAAATCCATGTTTTTGAAACCCTGGCCTAATGTCTTACCTGGACCTTTTATTTAAAATTTAAATTTGGTGAGATCTTTTTATTTAATTAAGTGGGAACAAATTAATAATACCATGGACTTATTTTGATTTTTATCCTAAGGATTGGTCATATTTTTCAACATAATCAAACCTTAGGCTAAAAATACTATGCTTGGTCTATTTTATGCCTTGTGGTCCATGGTCCCCTTTATCTTAGCATGGTCCAACTAAAAATGTAGGGTCACTTTTATGACTTATCCTAAGGCCTTATCCCAAATTTCTATCATATTTATTCATACAATGAAACCCTAGGTTAAAACCTTATGCTAAGTCATTTTTTGAAAGGTCCCTTTTGTTATATGTTTATCACCTTGGTCCAAAATCTTCATGCCTAGGTCCTATGATTATTCATCTTTATGTTGAGTCCATTTTAACTTCATGGGGTCCCCTTTAATATATTTAGAACTTATCTTAATATTTTTTATCCTAAGTCCTTTATATATGCTCTCGATCCTAAATTAATATTTTATAAAATGTAAGGACCATTCACATTTAACTACTTGGACCCCAATCTCTAGCACGTGTTTAAGTGGAGAACCTAGATTGAATGGAGTGAGATCAAGGACAAAAAAATTCAATTAGTATACCCATGTTAAACATCAATCACCTTTTTTAGATCAATGGTATGCATTCTAGCATATAAATACTGATGAATAGAGCATATCAAGTCAAATATTTTCAAGTAAAGCTCCAAATTAACATGGGATCACCACATAAAAAAAGAGCATTAGCTGACAAAGATTGATAGGTGTAGAGATCAAAAGTACTAAGTAATCAACATGTGGCACATAAAGAGTGCATAGAAAATTAGAAGATGACAAGTGGCAAGCATGGTGAATAGTCCCCATAACTATGTTAAAATTGATGATTAGGTGACCATCAAGGATGTTCCTGTGGATGTCAAATGACAGTCAAGAAGACGTCAATTTTAACATATTAAATTTGGTTCCAAATTTTGAAAGGCAATAGACATTTTTGGATAGTGATAAAAAGAATGACCCAGGATGCCATGGAAATGCCACATCAAAGCTATATTAGTGCAATAGGCCAAATTAGAGACCCTGCAGACCTAGTAATGCAAAGGGGAGCCTAAATTGTCATATGTGTAAAACAATCAAGCTATTATCCATTGGTGAGTAGTTTAAAAGGATTTTCAACCTAAAGATGGGACCATACCTATATTGGGTAGCATTAGAAAGAACCAAAGACCCTATAGCACTAGCAAAGCACTTCATCAGTCAAAAAGTTCTCAGAACTAGAATATTTCTCCAGTGGCTAAACCTTGTCCATTTTAAAAGTATGATATTATTTTATATAAACACATATAATTTTTAAGAGAACATTGTCTATAAGTCAGTCCATTGGAAAATTCATTTGTTCTAGAATATAACAAAAGGACACCTATATTATATACTTGTACAAATGTAATTGGATGAGACTAACTAACATGCTACGTTGTATCTTATAAAAGAAGCATCATCAATTGTTAAAAAGGGAGGGTGCTCTTTATACCAAATTACTTTGTAAACTTTGAGCAGTTAATATAAGCAAAGAATTCTGCAAAGAATGTTAAGTATCTACTTGTGTGAAGTGTTATATGGTTTCTCTCTCAGTTGTCTAGTTTCACTTTTAGATTTAAATGGTTCTTATGCATTCTATATGTGTACCTTGAATGTATAGTCTCTAATTTGTGCCAATGCTAGATTAGTTGAAATTTCTTAGGCTTATTTCTTTTTTGCACTTCTTTTGCATTTGGGATAATGTTGTTTTCTTGCAAAAGTGAATCTTTAAAGTGAGCCTAGTTACTATTTGCGTTATTTCATAACTTCATTAGAAGCTTACCTAATGTATGTTGTGATTTGAGCTTAAGTTGTTTCATTTCATACATTATTTTAAATGCATGTTCATATGATATTTAAACTTTGTCATAATGTCTCAAACAAGACCAACAACATCTTTATGTATGCCCTACCCTTCCTTTTGATTCTTTTTCAATCGGATCACCTTAATTTAATTATCTTTGTGAATATCCATCCTAAATTAGTTCTCAGGTTAGTTCTTGATCATAATTCAATGTTTTTAGCATAGTATACTACATATTTTACATAGATCTACTATTTGGCCATGGTGGCTCCCAACCACCAACTAATATAAATATTGTGAAATAGTCACTTGTTCTACCTTTATTCCATCACAGATAATAGGATTATCACAACCTACAACTCATGCATTAAATTCTCTAAATTTTAAAATGAGAAGTGTTTCTTAAATACTTTGGGCACCTATGGCACACATTTAGGAATCAACACATCCCTTAGCACCTTAAAAGGGAAGATTGATAATCAATAACAAAGATTGAACAATTTTGAAGGGATATCCCAAGAAGAAGTACCTAGACTAGAAATGAGTCAAGTGGAAGGACCTATAATCCAAGAATTTCCTTTGACCACCATTAACCCAATCATCAAAGAGATGAAGAAGCTTCCTCTGTATACCTTTTTAGGTGAAGAATCAGGTGATGTGGCCAATGCTTAGTTGGTACACTTGTGAAAGTACTTCAATTTTCACAATATGCCTTCCAATATGAAAGCTGAAGTGCCATCCTATCAGCTAATAGGACCTACAGTGTTATGGTGGAATCAACTTTATGATATTGAAGAGTATCAAACTTTAAATCTATCTTGGACTATTTTTCATATTCAATTCCATAAAAGGTATCTGAATGCAAACTATAAAGAGTAGAAAATCACTGATTTTTAGCTCCTAAATCAAGATAATAGATTGTGGCATAATATTAAAATAAATACCTAAACTTGTTTTGTTATGTGAATTATATGCATGACAAGAAAACAAATATTACCAAGTTCAAACTTGGACTTAAGGAGATTTTGATAAATAATTTTAACATGACCAATCCAAAAAAATTGACTACAACCATAAAATTGGGCTATATGGCTAAAGAGAAAGGAAAGTCTCACCAAAAGGCAAAACAAGAATTCAAGTCTAACAGGAAGTAGTCTAAGGCTAAGAATCTTTCTCCCATAAATAAGAATTTCAAGAAATCTGATCATATATTTCTAAGAAGCAATAACAATTGAAACAAGTTTTCAAATCATAACAAGAATTTCAAGTCCCATGGACCTTCCAAAACTGGTTCTTAAAAGAAGGAACAACATCAAAACAACTCATGTGGACCTACCATGGGTGCTAATATAGTTCTTGTAACATATTCTACACTAATTGTGTATTGGGAATGTGGTGATAATAACTATAAGAAGGACTATCCTAAGCTAAAATTAGGCCAAACAATGATCCATAATGTGCATGCTATGATTGATAACCACAATACTGACTTGCAGACCACTCTTATTGAAAACCAAGGTACAATTAATAGTTTTCCTTTGACTGTTTTGATTGATTCTTGTGTAATAGATTATGTTATTTCTCTTAATGCTAAGCAATGTAATATTAAATTGGTCTTGATAAGAGAAGGTTGGTAGGTAGAATTCAGAACTGGCAAGAAAGTGCCTATTCTTGAATTATTAGAATAAGTAGAGTTGGATCTTGGTGTTTTCAAGACCAAGGCAAATCTATTTCTCACACATTTTGGTTCATACAATATCATCCTTGGGGTGGATTAGTTATATGAACACCAAGCCATACTTGATTGTGGGGGTAAAAGAGTGTGATGCACAAATTACCTTGGCCAAATTGTAGAATTACAAGGCATGCAAGGGTCTACATCACACAAAACACTTTCAGCCCTGTAGCTAAAAAGAGTTGTTAGGAAAGGTTGAAAGTTCTATGTAGTAAAAATGTAAGAAATTTCTAGTGAGAAAGTGCTAGAACATGTATATTTTCCCATGTTAAGAGCATATATGGATGTCTTTCCTTAAAATCTACCTGGGTTGCCACCCAAGTGAGAATTTGATTTTTCTGTTGACATCATACCTAGATCTACCCCTACATCTAAGGCACCTTACCACATGGATGTGTCTGATATACAAGAATTAAAAGTTTATCTATAAGAACTTTTAGATAGTAGAAGCATATGACCTAGTGTTTCTCTTTGGGTGCTCTAGTAGTATTTGTAAAGAATAATGATGGTACTCTAAGGCTTTATATTGATTATTGCATGTTGAATGAGGTAACAATCAAAAACTACTATCCTTTGCCAATAATTGATGATTTATTTGACCAAATGAAGTGTGTTTCAATCTTTTCCAAGATAGACTTGAGGTCTGGTTATCTTAAACTATGCATCAAGGAAGAAGACATTCATAAAAATTACTTTAGGACCTGATATGGACAGTATAATTTATGGTTTTTCCTTTTGGCTTAACCAATGCACCTACAACCTTCGTGAACCTTATGAACAACATTTTTAGAGATTATTTAGATACATTTGTGCTATTTTTTTTATGACATTATAATTTATTCAAAATATGAGGTTTAACATGACCATCACTTTCATCTAGTCTTGTAAATACTTAGACAACATAAGTTACATGTAAAATTGTCCAGATGTGCATTCTATGAATCTGAAATTCATTACTTAGGACACATTATTTCCAAAGAAGGTATTTTTATTGACCCCACCAATATTAAATCCATCCAAGATTGGCCTACTCCTTATAATGTGCATGAATTATGAAGATTCATAGGTTTTTCTGGTTACTACCGATGGTTCATTGAAAACTTTTCTAGTGTGGCCTATCTTATCACTTCTTTATAGCACAAAGAAAATAAGTTTGAATGGACCCCTTGGTATGAGAAATTTTTTATTAATCTGAAGGGGTTGTTTACTATATATCCTATTTTTATCATACTTGATGTAGAGGTATGGGGATAATGAAAGATCCCAAACTAGGATTTGAAAGCAAATAAAATTGATTTTCACTAATTACAGCATTCAATCAATTGGACAAAGATATTAAACCGAATGTAACTGATACTCTAGCCCAGATGTTATAAAATTATAACAGATTGGTCTCGAAACCCAATTATTATAACAACTACTAAACTGGGAGTAAAAAACTTGGGATTGCGTGCTCTCGGCCTGCTGTGTCTAGAAAACACAGTCGCCGACGTCGGTCGCTGAGGATGCTGACGTAGGTCGATACCCTACCACCGTCGGTCGTCTGAAGGCGACCTCTACCTGTCTGTCTGACTGCCTGACTGCCGGCGTCGGTAGATAATCGGCCGATGTCGGTCTATATGCCGATGCCGGTCTCTGTATAACCCTGCGGCCGAACTGTGCCCTTTCCTTTCTCTGACCCTGCTGGTACGGCCTGGTGCCGATCTGTCTATATGTACGGATTCCGTACCCGAACCTGATATGCAAATAAAATATATAAATCCAGAATCTAAACAATGAATAAATACCTGGAACCCATTAGCATAGGCTGAACCCTGGTATACTCCTTGAATGGCCTCTGAAGCTCTCGATCTGACCACTATGCACAATCTGGATTCCGTCGCGAATCCACCTCTGACAAAGCGTTGGGTTTTCATCCAACTCTTCGTCAATCTACTGAAGGGTTTCATCCTCAGAGATTCCAGCTGAATCACCGATTCAAGCTTCTCAGAATTATTTTTGCAAAAGAAGATATTAGATAATGCAAATGCTTTGCTTTCCCCTTCTTTTTAAAGCCTTCCCAGGAAACTTCTAGAAGAAGTCAATTTTATTTTCATAATAATTTAATTAATTAATTAAACCATTATAATAGAAAATTGGGGACATTACAGTCCTCCCTTCCCGGAGATTGCTTGTCCTCAAGCAATTCTTTCCAACACCAACTTCCTGGATCCCATGTTATTCTTGAAAACTTGCAAATTCTTCTGTCAGAAACACCAGGCTAGAAAATATCTGTGACTACATTCACCTTGTTTCTTATAGAGAGTAGTGTGATAATCCTCAATATGTAATTAGCAAATTCACCATCACATACCTTAGACTTAGAAAAAGGCCGCTGCGCTACCCTGATTAACAAACTCTCACAATCCCCATAAGGATGTTGACTTATAATTGGAAAGGAAAATGCCCTGCAACAAATAGAATTAGTTACCACATCACCTGTAAAATGAGACTCCATCCTGTGATATGACCCCTCCTTAGGTCCTCCATCTTGTGCTGACTTCAAGATAATCTTCCTTCCCCTAGAAAGGAATTCTAACTGCATACGGCGGTGATCAATAATGTAGCGCCCAATACCCTGTAACCACTGCATGCCCAAGACCACATCATAATCCTCTAAAGGAAACACATAAAAATCATCGGTCAAAGTGTAAGTCCCCATCTGGATGCTGAGCTGTGGAATCCGTTTGGTACAACCCAATACTGCACCATCTGCCACCTTTACCCCGAAACCACCAAACTTCTCATACTGTAATCCACGCCTTCCCACTAACTTCCGGTCAATGAAGTTATGTGTAGCACCTGTATCTACCAAGCTCACTACCCACTTACCCTCAAGTGTACCTTTCAACCGAAAGGCATGAAAGTTAGGATAACTGGAGAGAGTAGCCATAATTGCTTTGGCTGATGCCAAAGGCTCTGGGGTGTCTAACTCCAACTGGATCTGATCCTGCTCAATATTATCCTCAATGTCCGTATCAGGAATCTCCTCATCTCCACACTTAGAAGTTACTTCAATCAAATGAACCTTTCCTTTACCCATGCAACGGTGGCCTGGTTCCCATGGGTCTTTGCAGGAAAAACATAACTTTTTCCTCCTCAAGTCATTCCTAGTCTCCTGATTCATCCAAGGATTTGTAGAGGATGGCCCTTCTTTAATTTGTGGTGTATTGGCCTTCTGTATAGGCTGAGATTCCGCAGCTATTTTCTTATCACCCTGATAAGAAGTGGGAACAGTATCCAGTCTCAATGTCACATCAATGGCATCCTTAAGAGTGGCTGGTTGGAAAGCACGTACCAGTCCCTTAAGTCTATCCTGTAACCCCTCAATAAATAACATCACACTCCGTCTCTGAGGCATATCAGGTACCATAACCGCAATATGCTGAAACTCATTAATATAAGTTTCTTCATGTCCACTCTGTCTAAGATGAGCCAAATCCCTGTAGTAAAGTTCTGTATCCTTACGGTCAAACCGTGCAATAAGTCTCTCAGTGAACTCAGCATAAGAGTGAACTAAGGCGTGATCCTGGGTGACCAATCCATGGTGCCACCAATCATATGCAATCCCCTCTAGATGTAACACTGCAAACTGAATGGCCTCACGCTCAGGCATAGGCCTCAAAGAAAGATATATGTCCAGCTTGTGGACCCAAGCTCTTGCACTAGTCTCTCCAGTGCCATTATATGAAGCCAATGTAATCTTCCCCGTAGCTCTATTGAGGTCATGATTATGCTGCTGCTGTGGTGGTCTATTACCCCGATCTCCCCTGAGTCTCGCTGTGTCCCTACGCTGTGCACAATACTGGGGAAGAGGAAAAACCTCCCTAACCTCTAGGGGTAAAGCTCTCCACTCTGCTGTGGCTGCCAAAACGGACTCTTGGAACCCCATCTCTGGTGGTTCCACCTGTGCTGGTTGTCTACCTGGTACAAACTGAGGCAGTAATGGTCTATTAGGAGTAGGTGTATGATGATGATGTCGCCTAGAGGAATGACGGGAACTCCCCACTGAAGAACGGGAATGGTGACTATGCTGACTGGAGTGATGGGTATGATCACTACTAGTCACTGAAGTTGATCTATTCCTTCTACCTCTGTGTCTATCCACCTCTAAACGTTCCATGGTATCCTATAATCGGTCTAGAGCCTAAACAATCCTGGGCTGCGTAGTGATGAGAGTCCTCATCATCTCCCTTTCTTCTTCATCCTGGTTTCTATGGGCATTCCTCTGTTCTTCGGCCATGATAGGTGGCTGTCCTAAACCCAACTCTCGCTCGTACTGAGCTCTACTACGTGTAAAATATCTATGGCTTCTATCAAATCTTCCAGGATGCATAGAAATAAAATAGTTTTACCCCTACAGGCTGGCAAGATGCATGGCTCTGATACCACTGAAAGATCCCAAACTAGGATTTGAAAGCAAATAAAATTGATTTTCACTAATTACAGCATTCAATCAATTGGACAAAGATATTAAACCGAATGTAACTGATAATCTAGCCCAGATGTTATAAAATTATTATAGATTGGTCTCGAAACCCAATTATTATAACAACTACTAAACTGGGAGTAAAAAACCTGGGATTGCGTGCTCTCGGCCTGCTGTGTCTAGAAAACACAGTCGCCGACGTCGGTCGCTGAGGATGCCGACGTCGGTCGATACCCTGCCACCGTCGATCGTCTAAAGGTGACCTCTGCCTGTCTGTCTGATTGCCTGACTGCCGGCGTCGGTAGATAATCGGTTGATGTCGGTCTATATGCCGATGTTGGTCTCTGTATAACCCTGCGGCCGAACTGTGCCCTTTCCTTTCTCTGACCCTGCTGGTACGGCCTGGTGCCGATCTGTCTATCTGTATGGATTCCGTACCCAAACCCGATATGCAAATAAAATATATAAATCCGGAAGCTAAACAATGAATAAATACCTGGAACCCATTAGCATAGGCTGAACCCTGGTATACTCCGTGAATGGCCTCTGAAGCTCTCGATCTGACCACTATGCACAATCTGGATTCTGTCGCGAATCCACCTCTGACAAAGCGCTGCATTTTCATCCAACTCTTCATCAATCTACTGAAGGGTTTCGTCCTTAGAGATTCCAGCTGAATCACCGATTCAAGCTTCTCAGAATTATTTTTGCAAAAGAAGATATTAGATAATGCAAATGCTTTGCTTTCCCCTTCTTTTTAAAGCCTTCCCAGGAAACTTCTAGAAGAAGTCAATTTTATTTTCATAATAATTTAATTAATTAATTAAACCATTATAATAGAAAATTGGGGACATTACAGAGAATTATCCAATATCACCATTATTTGGTTCTATATCCAACTGGTCACATGCACTTGATGGTTTGATCTTGATTATCCCTGCTAAGCTAGTTTCACTCTCTCCTAAATCATTATGTTTGGAAACTTGATTGAATTGAATATAATCCTTGATTTGGTCTTGATATTATTATATCTTTCACTTTATAATCACATTATATCTCTACCTCATACCATTCACCTTACTCATAAATTGTCCCTCAATTCCTTACTAGCTTCATCCTAGGCTCCAACTCTTTGGTTTAAAAACTTGCTTTGGGTTTCAAGTGTTCAATTAAAAATTTTGAATGGTCTTAAATAATTAAAACATACTTTCACTAACCCCATGCAATTACTCATATTGACCTCACCCTTCTTTTCAATGCACAAGACTTTCAATGTCTAGACAAGGCTTGTAGCCTTCCTTAAGCAATTACCCTTTTGTTTAAATAAATAAGGCACTTTTCGCAAGGATTAATCACATTTATAGGCCTATTTTATCCTTTTTAATATATTTTTAAAGTTTCATGACCTATTTCCTTATCTAAATAGCACTCTCTTAGGAAAATACCTCTCTTTTAAGCCTAATTAGGCCTTATACAGTAGTCAAAATCCGTACAATACCATCTATACAAGTCTACAACCAATGTATTATTTTAGAGTACCCTGAACTTGACTATATTACAAATTTTTATCAACTTTGGATGGTTGTAACTATTTTTATCAACCAAACCCTAGTATTAGGGTTTACATCTTTTCTACACAAGCCGAGTCTTGTTAAAATCCATAACTTGAGTTGGCGAATGATTCAAAGGATCAAATGACATTTATTAGGTTTATTTCAATGTGTTCCACTTTATACAAAAGGTTATAATCTTGAATTTACCTTTATTTACTCCCAATACATCCCAAACATAGTATTTTTATTTCCAAACCTTCCTATATTAGGCAGAATAGGGTATACATGAGCATGTGTTTTGTTTCAGGTCACTCCACAAGGCTTGAAGACCTTTAAAAGGGTTATGATTGTAACCAAATAATTACTAAATTTTATAAGCATAGGCATTGGTATATATTACTCATATTTCCATTCAAACAATCATAAGTAATCAACCCTTCCATTTGCTAACCATTTCTCAACATACCAATAGTCTAGCTCTAAAGAAATAAACATATATTCTAATTCTTTGATTGATACAAAACATGGCACATGACAAAATTGCCTTTCACTTGAAATTTATTCACTTTGAAATGTTTCTATAACCATTAAGGGATCTTCAGGGTTTCTAGCCTATACAAAAAACACCACATAATAAGAAGAGTTCTCACTCTATACACTTCATACATTGGTTCAACCTTTTTTTCTTTGATTGTTTTCTACATTCCACTAGTCCAAACCTGTAGTCTTTATCCAACCTGAAACTTAACATAATCATGATTTGGCTTCAAGATCCTTCTAATAACAATTGAGATTTGTAACCATTATAATCTTATTAGAGAGAACAACTTACAAACAAAAATAATTTCTTCATTCATTTGATCAATCAGCTTACATTTTGGAGCCCAATACCTGTGCTTATCAACCTTTTGAGGATTTTTGTACCATCTTACACTCTCACATCCTCATTCCTCTCTTGGAGGTATTTTCCACTCACTCTCTTGATTTCTATACCATCCTCTCCTACAAATGAATTCTTTTTTTTTCATTTGAACATAGGTTTTTTTTATAGTTACAACAACTTCTTTTCCATAATTAACCCTTAACATACAAGGGTGACTAATCTTGTTTTATTTTCTTGCTTGTTTCTATTTTAATGACTTATGATGATATAGGGTCCTATATTCCCTTCATGACTTTTTTTAGACCTTGCAAAATACTTCCTTTTACCTAGCCACCTTGGACCTTGGTTATACTCTTTTAGGCTATTCTCTAATATTTGAATTTTCAAAATGTTGGTTTTGGAGGGAAAAATCCAAACACCTTCACAAATTAATCTATGATCCCTAGGGACTCCAAATGACTTCATATACATGAATGGACCTTGAAAAGGTCTCTTGACAAACATTGTCACTCAACATTGACCAACCTTTGACCTTTAATGACCCAAAACATAAAATTGACAACTTTTGCTTGATGTTCCTGCATCAATACTGGACCCAAATGATAATTTTGAAGTTTGGGCTTAGGCTTCCAAAGAACGCTATGTAATAATATTGACTCAAGATGGAAAGGTTTTGGTCTATAAATCACAAAATTTAAAAGAGCATGAAAAGAATTATCCTATACATGATATGGAATTTGTTTCCATTGTCCATGCACTAAAGCAATGGAAACATTTTCTATTTGGAAAACCTTTCCAAGTTAAATCTAATCATATAAGTCTTGAGTATTTATTCTCTCAATAAGATTTGAATGAATGCCATCATAGATGGGTGGAATTTTTGAGCAATTTTGACATGAATATTTCCTATGTCAAAGGCAAGGAAAACCATGTGGTTGATGCACTCAGCAGATGTACATACCTTGATAGCTTATTAATATTACAAGGAAATTTTAGAGGCATTTTTTTGGAATAGTATCTTGTTGATGTATTCTATCATGAAGTGTAGGTTTGGCTGACAAGCTAGTAGAAAAAATATTTGTTAAATTTTTTGTTACAATATATGGCCTAATTAGACATAGAGGTAGAATTTATGTCTTTGGGATGGGTGATTTGATAACTTATGTACTTAAGGAAGTGCATACATCACCTTACTGTGTTCATCTAGGTGTGACAAAAATGATGCACAAGCTAAAAAAGCTCTATTTTTATCATGGGATGAAACATGATGTTGCTGAATTTATAGTGAAATGCTTGGAATGTCAGTAGGTTAAAGTTGAGCATTTCCATCCATGAGGGTTGTTGTACCCTCATAATATTCATAAATATAGGTGGGTGGTAGTCTCACTTGATTTTATTTTAGATCTACCAAAATCACATAGCAAGCATGGCATAATCATGGTAGTGATTGATAAAACAACTAAAGTTGGCCACTTTATTGCTGGAAATTTGATAGATGATGCATATATATTTATATATCACTTTCTGAAAGAGGTAGTAAGACTCCATGGCATACCTAAAGTAATCATATCAGATTGGGACAAACTATTTACTTTAAGGTTTTGGTGCACCTTAACTTTAGCATTTGGTATAAAGTTGAATTTTAGCTCATCATATCATCCAAAAATAGATGGGAAAACTGAATGGCTCAACCAAGTGGTTGAAAACATTTTGCACATGTATGTAATGGATCAGCAAACAAAATGGGATGATTATCTTCATCTGGTTGATTTTGCATAAAATAGTTCTTATCATTCAAATATTAAGATGGCTCCTTTTGATTCCTTATATGGACATAAGTGTAGAACACCTATTGGTTGGGAAAACTTAAAAAAATAGGGAAGTTTATGGGCCTAATTTATTATTATAATATGATAGGTAGATGGAAATAATAAGGCAAAATTTAAAAGTATCCTATGACAGACAAAAAAGGTATACATATCTTAAGAGAACCCCATCAGAATTTAGCATAGGGGACAAATTTCTTCTATGCATTAGACCACAGAAAAGTTCTATTAAATTTGGAAAGTCTTCCAAGTTATCACCATGATTTGTCAAGCCTTTTGTCATAGTGGAAAATATCAGTTGTATTGCTTACCAATTGGTACTTCCTCCTCTTTCAATGATTCATGATATTTTTCACGTTACATTATTGAGAAAGTTTATTCTTGATCCATCTTATATTTTGGATTGGACTCATTTACATGTCATAAAAGAAGAAAATATCCAATTAGAACTAGTAAGAATCCTAGACCATCACAGTATTAAGCTACATAATTAGGACATACAATAGGTTTTGGTGACATGGGATCCTATTAGCGAAAGAAGCACCACTTCAGAGGATGTTCATGTTTTCAAACAACATTATGCATGGATTTTTTATTAAGTCATTGGGATGAATCCTTTCCATGGGGAGAAGAGGTCATGATCCCACATTTTCATATATATTATATTTTTATTAATTTATCTATTTGATACTAGTCTAGTTTAGATGTTGTTTAGATGGATTATATGGTACTTGTTGTAGTAGTGTTAGATGCATACTTGCTCTATGATTAATTATGTTATGGACTTATTATTGTTTTGATATTGATGATTTTATAATCTATGTGGATTTTTGGATTATGACATAATGCATTTATGGCATGTTGGTGACTGCAAGTTGTCTATGATCTAGGCATGTTCATAGAGGCCATAATCTCAGAATAATGTTTCTGTAGAGTAAATTTTTACTCTACGGTGCATTTAAATTTTTAGTCGCTCACTGCAGTTTTGGTTCCTACATACCTTGGTCATGGTGGTAGAGTTTTGGAGTAGAGCGTGGGTTTGTTTCTTTCATTTCTTTTCCATCTAAGTATCAAAGTGTAGCAGAGACTACCAAGTGGTGTGGTCTGAGCACGGGCTCTCTTTCCCCTTTTTTTGATTCTTTCATTTCATTTTTGCCTAAGTATTGAATTCGAGCAGAAGTCACCAAGTGTCACTTTTCAAAACATGGAGCCAGCCAACTAGCGTCATCTAAGACACTTTTCATAACTTTCAGGAGGGCTATAGAATGTGCCACATATCTAATAGCAACTAAGTGGAATGCACCACAAGTCGGCATCCGCGTCTCATATCGGCACTCACGTTTCATCTATTTTTTGGTGAAAGGGTTTTCAATAAGCTAAGCAATAGGATCATGTGGAAAGCCCCAAGTGGCAGTCATAAAAAGCCCTAGACTACTTTTTTAGAGGAAAGTGGAAGTCACCACGTGTCGACATCCGAGAGACAGTCAGTCTAATGCCTGGTTTCAATGCCTTGGTTCAACATTTTTTGGTTCAATACCTCGATTAACGTATAAATGGCATGCAGTGTTGAACCATTGAACCATTTTGGTTCATCGGGTAGTTCAAGGGAGTGTCCCAAAAACCAAAGGGTTCAAGTACCTTTTCAAAAAGTAGAAAGGCATTGTTTCATTTTGTTTAAGTGCCGAAGAGCAGCAGTAGTTGCCAAGTGTCACTTTTTGAGCCCCTTTCTACTCCATTCCCAAAAGAAGTGGAAGATGCCACATATCTTCCCAAAAACATGTAGAGACTACCACATGCATCTATCCCCTTTTTAAAA